>JAJJMC010031056.1:4095703-4225757 GCA_023531435.1 Papaver californicum
TTTTTTTTTTGAAAAAAAGAGCCGTTAAGACTCTAATCTATATAAGGAGGGTGACATCTTCTCATTTATGCACCTCCAATACATTTTAACTCTCCAACTTCGAAGAAATCATCGTATATTTTAATGTCTCAACCGTTCACGGTAGATGAAGATTTATCGTTATGTAGGCGCTATGTGTAATTCTATCCGAAGCGAGGAGAAGAACGTAGGCAAAAGGGTGTAATGAGTATGAGTTATTTGGATAGTGTAATCGAATATTTTTGTGTTGACACCGGGAACCCCAATAAACCGTAATAAAGCTGATCTTTTTTATCGATTTCATTCTATAGGCAGAGAAGTTGATCCATTAATAAATTTAACTTATCTTGTCAATCGATATAGTTTGAGGGGTGAAACTAATGATGAAGTTATAGCGAGATCGCTCGAGGAATGACGATGATGGAAAAGATCAAATTACCGTTACGAAGCTCATTTCAATATCATTAAGGTGATGGACAGATTCAACCCGTTTAAGGTTCGTCCACGCCGTTAAAGCAGAAAGGAATTTTCCAAGACAATGTAAAATAATAATTAATATAATAATAGTGTAAAACGGCAGGTTTAATGAACAATATGTAGTAAGTTTATTTGAACAAGTTTTTCTTCGGATGTTAAAATAGTATTACGAAGTTCGATGTTAAGTAAAATCGGCATAATCGGTAGATAATAATGTTTCTAAACTACCGATTACATACAATCTGTAGTTATCAAATTCCCGTGCTACCGATTATCCACAATCGGTAGTTATTTATGTTCACTAACTACCGATTATGGCAAGAAAAGTACTGGACAAAAAAACCAGTATAATCGGTAGATAATGGTGAACCCAAAACTTCCGATTGTTAATATTAGTTCGAACTTAGTGTACATATTTTCTATACACTCTTGTTACACCAGGCCTCAACGGCTTTTTTTTTGAAAAAAAGAAAAGTTAAGACTCTAATCTATATAAGGAGGGTGACCTCTTCTCATTTATGCACCTCCAATACATTTTAAATCTCCAACTTCGAAGCAATAACCGTATAGATTAATGGCTCAACCTATTCTCAACTAAAACAGCCTCCTTTTCCATTTCTTTTCCTCTACCGATTCTTCTACTCCCTTTTCTCTCATTCTCCATTGAAAATGGCTCCAGAATCTTTACCTAAACAATCAAATAAGGGAAAGGAAAAGATGGTGATAGAGGAGTTTAAAACCATTGAAATCAATTCGTCAACCGATTCCGAGGCAGATATCTATGTTTTTGATTCTCGACTCTTTTTAAGGGAGAAAGACTTCCCAGGCATAAACCCATACTATAATGAAGCTGGAGAGTACATATGTCCACTTCAGGCTGATCCTAAGCGGAACGAGAAGAAGAAGAAGAAGCGGATTGAAACTAGGACCAAGTCGAGAGTAACAAGGAGTGGAAGAATTTCATGAGAATTTCTATGATGCGTTTTGTTTCGTTTTTTTCGGATGTTTTTAGTTTTCTTGAACAAGTTTAATGAACAATATGTAGTAAGTTTATTTGAACAAGTTTTTCTTCGGATGTTGAAATAGTATTACGAAGTTAGATGTTAAGTAAAATCGGCATAATCGGTAGATAATAATGTTTCTAAACTACGATTACATCTAATCGGTAGTTATTAAATTCCCATGCTACCGATTATCCACAATCGATAGTTATTTATGTTCACTAACTACCGATTATGGCAAGAAAAGTCCTGGACAAGAAAACCATTATAATCGATAGATAAAATTGATCTTTAGACTACCGGTTACAAAGTTAAATTTTTTAAAGTTTAATTCAATTCAGGCTACAATCGGTAGACAAATATTTTCAATGTCTACCGATTGTGAAAGATGAAGAGTTAGAAATTTTGGAAGGTTTTGAGAAATTCAATTTGGGGCGACACTTATAATCGGTAATTTAAGTACTCCATTAAACTACCGATTGTACAATCGGTAGGAATCAAAATCACGAGCCTACCGATTGTACAAAACTATAACTCGAAAAATCAATCTAAAACACTCTCGATTTCTCTTCTAAAACTAACTCAAATAATTTTCTAACACTAACTATAACAAAATTAATTAGCTAATTAATCAAAATTAACACTAATTAATCAAGGATAGATTAGCCATTATAAAAAATATATGGATAAAGGATGTATTGAGATTACTTCAAAATGACTTTATTTTGTTTTATTAATCGCCCCTAAATGATTTTTGATAGCCCTTAAATTGACCAGGTTTAAAAACGGTGCTAGATGGGGAATATTTTTTTTGTTGTTGTTATAATTTTTGGCTTTAGCAGTCAACTTTTTATGTTGGTAAGAATAAGAGTGTTGTGTATTTGTCTTTTTTTTTTTCCTGTTCCTCTGTATTGCCAGCCCAATAGCAATTCGGCCTACGTAGAAAGTTTGGAATGGGATTAATTCCAGTATTATTTGTTTCAAACTTTTAATGGAATATAAATTCGGTCCATTAAATGGTCAACCATTTATAACTTAGAGATTACTGGAAACGGGATAATATGTGTAGTTCGAATTCGGTACAAAAATTCAACATATATTCAATTATTTGAGAAACCATTTTATCATAAACATACGTGGAAACACTATGATTTAAAAGAAAAAATAAATAAATAAATACATCATATAGATGGTCTGTACAAAGTTGTCACCAATTCTCTTAATAGCCTAGCCAGTGGTTAGCTTACTTTAGACCCTTAATGTCCAGGGTTGCTCGAATTTCTTTATGTGCAATTTTATAAAACACGACAAAACGGTTGAAGAAAAATGGTAAATGAGCTAAATCCGTAAGCAACTCAAAAGATCAAAACTCTGTTAGGTTGGCGAATAGGTAAATGCGCTGAATCGGAAAGCAACTCAGAAGATTCAGACTTTATTAACTCTGTTAGGTTCACGAATTGACCCCGCGTATAATTCATGATTTTAATTAAAACCATATAATTCAGGTGTCTCTTAAAAACCGCATAATCAAACTAGTCTCTGATTCAGACGAGGAATAGTCGTGTTCCTGTTTAGTTTCAGAATTATTCAACAAATTGTTAACTAGACTATAAAAACAACTTGTTATTTTACAACATTATAGTCTTGATGTCTATATAACACAATCTTTTTATCGAAAAGAAAATAATCAACTTTCATTCACCGAACAAATATAACATAGACCTGATAACAATAGATGGAGAACAACTGGTGGAGTGTATCATCGTTCTATATTACAAACACGAGAACTCGGAAACTTAGCAAGCTGGTCCAGGGACATACCTATGTGGGGGCTAAACCAGGCTTTAGCCCGTGTTAGCCCCTAAGTCCATAAGCCTATTCTACAATTTACCCAATATGAATGGGCTTGATTCATAATCACACCACTTATAGACCCATACAAACCATCCACTAAGTTTTTACAGTCCGAGTTGGTAATTACATTAAAGAGTCCAACAAAGAGCTTTACATAAGGCCAACATTTCAGCATGAATTACATTCCTTGCCCAATTGGTGATGATGTAGCTGTTACGAAAGAATCAATAGGGTCAATAAGGAAAAAGCGAAACATACAATATGATTTTTAGGTAAAACTGAGGCATCAACATACAATTTGAAACTTTTAAATATCATTAGAGTGCCCAACGACATTGGTTTGGAAAATTTCTACATGTGAAGAGGAAGTGTGCCGAGTAGTAGAAGAAGATAGATAACAGAATTTATGTAACCCAGAAAAGGATTTGGTCTTATGAATAAGAATATGAGGAGATCATTGAATTCCAACTAAGACAAGATTATTACAGCGAGCATTTTATTTGTGCAAGAGTATAACCACTACCATGTATATTTTCTTATGGTCTTTGATAGGCATATTTTTGTGTCTATATTGCGCCCGAATATCTGCTTCGATAGTACTCGATTTTACACTTATTATGTCTTTTTATGTCTTTGTAGGTATTTTTGAGAAATAAACATTTGCGGAAAAATTAGCTCGAAAAGTGTGAAAGGCACCCGGGAAAATGGATTAAGGCACCCACACTTTGGATTGGAGGCACCCCCTTTACATTTCAAAAATCCGAGTTTGCCGGGAAAGAAACTCATCTCGTGAAGAAACTGATGTCAACATTGTTACGTGTTTTTGGGGATATTTTGTGATTCTATTTGACCCAAAAGACTACAAGAGTCCAATACCAACTCAAACACTTCAATTTGGAGGGATTTACACCAGAGAATATTGCCACAGCCGTGTACCTGGACGGGAAATACAATTCCGGCTAGTAATCGAATTTACAAAGATTTGGATAGGTTTTAAAGAGTTTGAATGGGTTTGGAAGACTCTCTAGGGTTCCTACACCCTATATATACCAAGAGAAGACAAGAAAAACAGACACACAAGCTCAGAGATCATCACCGAAGAAAACAGAGAATTCCGGCCGACTGTTCTTGCCGCAGCTCAACGGAGAAGACGAACAAAACGCTTACAACTGTTGCTGTTCCTGTTGCGTCTTCTCTTTTCTTTCATGTTGCTTATTTCTTCTTGTAACGGCTGAACCCTGTTTTGTAACGCATATACGCGTCTCTGTTCAGCTGTGTTACATCTATTTCACCTTTGTAAACACTTTTTGAAGCAATGAAAGATTATTTTGAGCATATTTTCTCTACCATGAGCTAATCACCATCACTGGGACGACGGAGGAAGCTTTTTCTCTAATAATTAAGTGGTATGCATTTAATTAATTTATTTATGCAATTTATTTATGATTAATTGCCTTGATTGAAAATTGATTTAAAAGATTTTTATTAAAAAATTGTGATTCCGTTAGATGGTGCATGCCTCGGATTAGGTCCCTAGATGCTCCATGCTTGTGTTATACAGTTGTTGTTTTCGAAAATCTATTTTTGCAATGCTTTAGAATCAAAATAAAATGGTTTAATTGCATGATTAAAATTACTATCACTTGATTTATTGGTTAAAAGTGGAATCCTGAATCCTAGTTCTTCCCCATATTTTAAAAAGTCATCTTTATTTTAATCTATTTTATTTTCTTTAATTAAAATTAGGTCTGAAATTAAATCTTCACAAGTCTGAGAATCGAACCTCTTTTTACCACTATATTTTATCACATCAATTTTTGGCGCCGCCGACGCGGACTTGTTTTTAGGTTTAGGGTTTTAGATTTATTTTTAGGTTTTTATTTTTAGTTTTATTATTTTACTTTGTTCTATTTTACGTTTCTTTTGGTATTTCTCTTTTTGCTACAGGTTGGATTTTGGATCGAAAAGAAAGTACGCCAAAGATTTGGAATTAAAGCTAAAGACTTGGAGTTAAAAGATAAAGCTTAAAGAACGAAAAAGAAGACGAAGATTTTTATTAATTAGATTTTATTTTATTTGTTTTTTTAGAAAATTGTATTAGGAATTTTTATTATTTCTGTAATTTTTCTTTTATTTTGGACACTTTTTGGACATTATTTTTGGGACTTTGAACACTTTATTTATTTTTAAACCATACAGAAGGGTATTATTAAATATAAACTGCTACAGGGAAGGACGACAATTACGATATTGTCTCGGCCCCTTGGGTTCGCATACTGACACAGGAGTCGGTGGCCCGAGTCGACTACAACTGATTCATCCCCGTCTGGTACGGGAGGTAAGACTCGATCAACCCACGAATCCCCTGCAAGTGGGTTTACTGTATTCCTTCGTATGCATATATGTTGAGGAATTGAAAACGGACTTACTTTTCTAGTAAAGGGCAAGAACTGGCCATACAAGATAAGGACTCAGATTTCCATCACCGTTTCCTTCTTGCCCGCTTTAGGAACACGTTACCAAACGCGAACCTAAAACCTTAAAATTTTGACTAGAAAGAGACCTATATGGTATCGAGCTTATTGGATAATCGTTCAAAAGGACTATACTGGTTACTTTATTAGCCTCACTCTAAGTTCAGGAAGATTATTTTAAGTTGATTAGAGCCTCCTTGTAACCCAGGGAAAAGTGCCAAAGAGACAAGGTTATCAAAGCTCCTTAGAGCTTATCCTGTTTCTCTTCGACTTAATCTAATTCGGATTGCTCTAAGAGGTTTGCTAAAATTGTAACTAGTTGTCTTTCGAAAGAATAGAAGCTGGTCTAGAAACAATCTAAGTGGAGCCATCATGCTTTTTGTTTGCTAGATTCAATAGGTTTGATTTGGTTGAGTCATCCTTGCTTGTGATTGTTAGAATTTCCTTCCGTTTAGGATTTATTTATTTTTAGTTTTTATTTAGTGTATGCCAAGACCGCTCTTCACACGGACTTGGAGAAGAGACGCTTTAGGTTGCTTAATTAGTGACAAGCCTAGTAGTTCTGTCCCTGGAAACGAGAACCTCGAAGACTCTTCTTTTGAGAGCCTTGTCTATGACTTTGAAAACTTGACTTTGTGTGAAGAAGTTACTTCTAGTTCTTTGATAACGCCAACAATGGCAACTTTAAAAGCTTTTTTGAACCCGACTAGGAGTTCTCGTCCATCATGTATCAAGTTAGCTAATACTGAAGCAAACAATGAGTTGAAACCTGGGACCATACAGATGCTCCCAATCTTCTTAGAGAAAGAAAATGAAAACCCCTATTTCCATGTTAGCGATTTTGAGGAAATATGTAGTACCCTCAGGATTAAGGACCTAGATGATGAATCATTAAAACTTAGATTGTTTCCTTTTTCCCTAAGAGATAAAGCCAAATCTTGGCTATATAGTTTGACTTCTGAGTCAATTGAAACATATGAACAACTTACGTTTGTCTTTCTCCAGAAGTTTTTCCCTAGGCACAAAACATCATCCATTAGACAGCAGATTTGTACATTTGCTCAATTAGAGGGAGATTCTTTATATAGGTATTTAGAAAGGTTCAATGACTTACTATCCCAATGTCCTCATCATGGTTTAGAAAAAGTAAGGCTTGTTCAAATCCTTTACGAGGGTTTAGATTATTCGACAACAATCATGGTTGAGTCTTTATGCACAGGTGGGTTTGAAAATAAAACTGTCGATGGCGCGATGACATTTTTGAATGAAATCGCCGAAAAAACCCAACAGTGGGAAAACAGTAGGGAGCCCCAGAAAATAATTCTTCTAAGTAAAGGGAATGTCAATAGGGTAGAAAGATCTTTTGAATCAGATGCCAAAATAGCTGCTATATCAAAGAGGTTAGAAGCTTTAAAACTAAGTCAATCTAACAGTATTGAGCCCAAATCGTTTTGGGAACAACAGAATACTGAAGAGCAAGCTCATGCTCTTTATAATAACACTAGGTTTGATAATCATCAGAAGTTCGACCCTTACTCAGAAAACTATAACCCTGGTTGGAAAAACCATCCTAACCTTTCTTGGTCCAAGGGCCAGAATCAAAGTCAGTCTAGTAATTCTAAGGTTTCCCCAGGTTTTGGTTATGTTAAGAACCCTTCTGGACTAACACATAGTCAGAGTTCGATAGAAAAGACGATAATGAGTTTAGCTGAGACTGTTGCCTCATTAGTTCAGAGAGATGAAGAATTCAAGCAGTATGTTAACCAGAAGTTCCAAGAAAATCAAAAGATTGTTCAGGCGAATAGTCAGGCTATTTCGAATTTAGAAACCCAGGTTAGTCAGATTGCCGAATCTCTGAGAGAAAGAGAAAAAGGTAGGTTCCCTAGTCAACCCCAACCCAATCCTAGAGGAATTAATGAAATATCTTCCGGTGAGAAATCATCAAGTCACGTGAATGTAATTATCACCCTTAGGAATCGTAAGATGTTAGACAACAAGGTAACTAGGCCTGATAATGAACATACTGTAGTTCACCCTGATCCAATAGCTAAGGAGAATGATAAAGTCTCTGAAGAGCCTGAGGCAGCTCCTCATAAGCCAGACTTTGTGCCCAGAGCCCCATTCCCACAGTTGTTAGCACCCACTAAGAAGGAATCCAACTTTAATGACATATTGGAGGTTTTTAAGCAAGTCACGATCAACCTTCCATTATTAGATGCAATTAGGCAGATTCCTGCTTATTCCAAGTTTCTTAAGGATATTTGTACACGAAAGCGAAAGCTTAGTGTACCAAAGAAAGCCTTTTTAGCTAGTCATATGAGTTCAATTCTTCAGAATACTACAACTCCTAAGTACAAAGACCCAGGGTCCCCAACCATTTCGTGCACAATAGGTAACTACCGTGTTGAGAAAGCCTTACTTGACTTAGGAGCCAGTGTGAACTTACTTCCGTACCATGTGTACCTTCAGTTAGGACTTGGAGAGTTGAAACCTACTCAGATAACATTACTATTAGCTGATAGGTCTGTGAAAATTCCCCGTGGTATCATAGAGGATGTTCTTATTGAGGTCAATAAGTTTATTTACCCAGTAGATTTTATTGTCCTTGACACTCAACCTGTCCGTGACCCAGAAAGTCAGATACCTGTGATATTAGGTCGCCCGTTTTTAGCTACATCTAATGTGATCATTAACTGTCGAACTGGTATTATGAATTTGTCTTTTGGTAATATGACTATTGAACTTAATATTTTCCATATTAAGCAATCTTCTGAGTTAGGTGACACGTGCATTGAGGAGGTAAACATGATAGAAACGGTAGTTCAGGAGTCATTACCAAACACCTTGTTAGAAGATACATTAGAGGAATGTCTAGCTAATCATCATTTAGAAAAAGAAATTGGCAATTTTCGGGAACCAGACGATCTAGAAAATAGGGAAAGTGTAATGAGTCTATCTAGAGACACTGCAAACTCTAAGTTTGGGGGTGACTATCATTCTCTATGTGCTTTACCATTAACTCTTAGAAAGGTTCCTAACTTGGGACTTGACATATGTACCTCTACCATTTTACAAGATCATCTTCAAACTAGAGTCCCTGAGCATGTTGACTTCCAGAAAGAAGTTCAGTTTTTAGAAACCCATCCTCTGGTCGATCTGGTTTACCCAGATAACAATACCCAAATTGACTTTGTTTTCCCACCAAAATATTTTCGTCCATATGTGGGAACGTTAGAATTTCAAATGTGTCCGTTATTAAGTTTTGAGACTGAGCCTAATTACTTTAGGAAATTAGAATCGACACATTTGTTTAAGAATGACCACCTTCATTATAGTCAATTGTGTGAGTCATATCTGATTGACTCTGAAGATCCACAATTATTCAGGTTATTATTATGTGCTTCTAAGTTCTTAGTTGAGTTTTTACAGACTCTACAACCTGATCTTGTTGATTCTTCCTACAAGGTAATCAAGCCTATGGAAATAGTTTATCAAGACCCTTCTATAGAACCTGAACCACAGCTAGAAATAGTTATCTTAAACAAAAAACTAGAGAGGGATGAAAGTGTGCTCGGTTCGTTTATCTTCATAGCTTTTTGCAGTTTCCTTCTATTCTGGATAACACTATTTGATTCAGATGACCCACAGTTGTTCCGATTATTGCTCTATGATTTTATGAGGTGACTAATTCTTTCCTAGTCTGGATGAAGACTTTAAACTTAGCACTTCTTGGGAGGTAACCCATGCTCTTACAACACGTTAATATCTTTCCCTAAGTCCTTTTCGTGAATTGGTAACAGTTTCTCCTGGTTCGTATTTTTAATCATTCATTCTTTAGAAACATTGAGGACAGGGTTAAGGGAGAAACTTTTTAGTGAAATAATAAAGCTCTAGAATTTAGAAACCTGTGAACACTTCAGGATGACACTAACCACTCTAGGTAGGTGGAAACATAGCTCTTTTTCTATAGGAATTGGTGTACCCAGTTGAATGGTCTATTCATAGAAGGACAGAGTTCAGGTGTTAGAAATAGCATGATAGCTGTCACCACATCTTGGAGTCTATCTTGACCATATCACTTTCTATTTTACTTTTGCAATTTTGTGTTTCTCTAAGTGATTTGGTGGGCCCAATATCGATTTGTTATCGCCGTCGGGATGAAGTTTAGTGTGTTGAGATCAAGCCCCAGTTAGAAAAAATAATGAAAAAATGAAAAAAAATGATATTGTGTTAGCATTATGTGTGTGTTTCATCTGTCTCCGTCGCATAAGCAAGCGTGGAATGCAGGATCCTTGGGAACTTTATGTATTATAAGAAATTGAAGATCGAAAAAAAAAGAAGAAAAAAAAGAAAAATATATATATTATTTAGCACTTTAATAAAAATATGTGGGTTCTCCCTGTCTCCGTCGCCTAAGCAAGCGTGGAATGCAGGATCCATGAGAACTTGTGTATATTCTAGTTGAGTTAGTAGTAGTAGATTGAAAATAAGTGCGGAGTATCTCAATACATTAGGTTTCATCTTGGCACTGACCTTCAGACAGATATGGGAAACACCGTTCACCTTAGTCAACATGTGCAACCTTCATATTTCTATGTCCATCTTCTAAATCTTTTCATGTGATTAATTGGGATAGATTCTGAGTCTTGTGGTTGAACAATTATCTGAGTAGAGCTCTGTTGTCTTATGAATTTTAGTATGCTTGAATAAACACTCGTGTACAGCAATTGGACTAATATAGGGTAATGATTCCCATAGCCGATGAGTTGAGTAAACCAACTAAATAGCTTGTTTAGTGTCTATCCTTAATCGTTCACGAGTTGCTACAATCTAGAGTAAAGGTTTTGTGGGTATACCTCTTGTAAACCCTCACGAGACAAAACTCGTCCACTAGGATCACCTAGGGGTTTAACGGCTTACCGCATATGCTAAATGTAGTCGTGATTCCTGCGAAAGTGAGTTTGGATTTTATTTTATTAGTTTGCTCGAGGACTAGCAAAATAGTAAGTTTGGGGGTATTTGATAGGCACATTTTTGTGTCTATATTGCGCCCGAATATCTGCTTCGATAGTACTCGATTTTACACTTATTATGTCTTTTTATGTTTTTGTAGGTATTTTTGAGACATAAACATTTTCGGAAAAATTGGCTCGAAAAGTGTAAGGCACCCGGGAAAATGGATTAAGGCACCCACACTTTGGATTGGAGGCACCCCCTTTACATTTCAAAAATCCGAGTTTGGCGGGAAAGAAACTCATCTCGTGAAGAAACTGATGTCAACATTGTTTACGTGTTTTTGGGGATATTTTGTGATTCTATTTGACCCAAAAGACTACAAGAGTCCAAGACCAACTCAAACACTTCAATTTGGAGGGATTTACACCAGAGAATATTGCCACAGCCGTGTACCTGGACGGGAAATACAATTCCGGCTAGGAATCGAATTTACAAAGATTTGGATAGGTTTTAAAGAGTTTGAATGGGTTTGGAAGACTCTCTAGGGTTCCTACACCCTATATATACCAAGAGAAGACAAGAAAAATAGACACACAAGCTAAGAGATCATCACCGAAGAAAACAGAGAATTCTGGCCGACTGTTCTTGCCGCAGCTCAACGGAGAAGACGAACAAGCAACGCTTACAACTGTTGTTGTTCCTGTTGCGTCTTCTCTTTTCTTTCCTGTTGCTTATTTCTTCTTGTAACGGCTGAACCCTGTTCTGTAATGCATATACTTGTCTCTGTTCAGCTGTGTTACATCTATTTCACCTTTGTAAACACTTTTTGGAGCAATGAAAGATTATTTTGAGCATATTTTCTCTACCATGAGCTAATCACCATCACTGGGATGACGGAGGAAGCTTTTTCTCTAATGATTAAGTGGTATGTATTTAATTAATTTATTTATGCAATTTATTTATGATTAATTGCCTTGATTGAAAATTGATTTAAAAGATTTTTATTAAGCAATTGTGATTCCGTTAGATGGTGCATGCCTCAAATTAGGTCCCTAGATGCTCCATGCTTGTGTTATACAATTGTTGTTTTGAAAATCTATTTTTGCAATGCTTTAGAATCAAAATAAAATGTTTTAATTGCATGATTAAAATTACTATCACTTGATTTATTGGTTAAAAGTGGAATCCTTAATCCTAGTTCTTCCCCATATTTTTTAAAAGTCATCTTTATTTTAATCTATTTTATTTTCTTTAATTAAAATTAGGTCTGAAATTAAATCTTCACAAGTCTGAGAATCGAACCTCTTTTTACCACTATATTTTATCACATCAGTCTTTGAGGCTGAAATTGTTATTTAGACTAGATTTGTGTTCATACTACGCATCAGGTATAGTTGCTCGTATCTTTTTGAATCTGTTACGCTTGATAATTATTCGTATCTTTTTGTAATACCCTCTACCCAAGTTCTTATGATTTTGTTATAAGGAATTCCATAATTTTCCAAAGCTAATCTCACCGAATATAGTTTTTGGTAAGAGATTGAGTCTAAGTTCCGAAAGAATGTTTTAAGATTAATTTTATCCCGTAAAAATAAAAAAGTATATTTAAAATGAAAAAAATGATGATGAAATTGATAGTTACCGGTACACGTATCTGTTGGATTCACCTATTTTACAAAATAAAAAGTATATTTAAAATGAAACAAATAACTATGATAAAATTGATAGTTAGTTGTACTCGTATGTGTTGGATTCACCTTTTTTACAAAGATTGGTTAGTTATAAATCACAATAAATAGACATATTTAGTTATTTTTAATTTATTTAAAAATATTAATTTAACGCTAGCCGTTTATTAAATATGATTAAACGTAGATCGTCGATTTGCGGTGTTGTCCACCCACTGTAGGTGACGTTGACCCGTTATAATTAAGTATTGGGTGTAAACAAAGTGTAATAATTTTGAAACAAAATAGCCAATATGAGAGTGGTTTCTTTAACCCCTAAATATTTACACCAATCAAATTATGCCAAGTGTCCTTACCAAAACTTTCGTTTTACAGTAGTCACATAAGTCTTATTTTAACCTATAGAAAGCGAGAGTTTTCCTACCGTTCAACATGGTAGCTTCATTTGTCTAGTTCTTTAAGTCTTTAGGTTTGTCGATCCTTGTAAGTTGCAACCAAATATATATATATTTATTTTTATAAACCTTATAACCAAATGTTAATAGATCCCGGAAAAGTAATCACGGAAGACCAGTCATGAGGAAACATGTGGGACCAAATAACATTAGAAAATAGGCTGTGCAAAAACAAGTGTGTGGCAGTTTCCTATTGAGCATTACCAAAATAACAATAAGTTTTCTGAATATACATCTGGTGATAATGAAGAACATGAAGAATTTGATGGAACCAATTTCCATGAACTTATAAGGAACGTCAGATACTTGTAGGAACTTAAAGGTGCCAAAAACTAACTAAAAAGCTTCTTTGTACTAGTAATATGAAGCGGAAATAGGTTATGCAATATTGCTCATGTTGAAGGTGGGTTTTTACCAAAGGTGAAAAATTGTATTTTTAGTTCTATCTCGTATTAGAAATATAGAATTTTATGAATTTTTGTCGGGTCCTACACTAAAAATATACAATTTATATATCTATGTTATTTTATGAAGAATTAAGAATATAAACTCGATTAAATCACATAGGTGCCTACAGTATGTCGACCTAGCCGTAGAATGATAATATATAAATTTAAAATTTCAGGCATTTATGGCTAGGTCGATAATGTGCAAATTCAAAATTCCTGTAAATGCATCTGAATTTCCAAATTTCAATGTTTCAAAATATATTTGGACTTGAAATATAAACTTTATTTCATTCATTAAACCACATTATAACCCATTACATAGTTGAATCCCATTACAATAACTTTCTATCATCCCATATGAGTTACAAAAAGTCCTGAAGGATAGCGAAATGGGCTTCGTATTCAAATTTTGAACTATTCCATCTTCTCCATTCCTTTCGAGATTCAGCTACAACTTTAGCATCAGTTTCACCTCTAAATCAAAGTTTACTAACAACACGAATTAAATCAATAAATTTTTGAATTTTTTGCATATATTTCCAAATCTAAATAACAACCAAGCTACATCACGGGTATGAGTGTTACCGATATCAATATAGAAGTTTTCATGAATGGTCTTCCAATAAGTAACACTCACTAAACCGTCTTTCCTTCGTTCTTCCCCTCTTTTTGGATAATATAGTATATAATTTCGGCAAAGAGATAAATCTTTATCCGGTGTAAAATTGGGACCTTCCACCCAAGGTTGAGACATTTCTAAGTATATTAAAGTGAGAATATAAGAATTTTGGGGAAGATTGTGGATGTAGAAGGTGTGATGTTGAAGTGGGATAGGTGGGTCTATATAGGTGGAATTTTCATATAAATAACATGTGTAGCGACTATATTTTTAAAAAAATACCTATTGAGGTTTCTAACGGCTATGTTTTGGCAGAAAAGACTATTTGTACGGTGAAAATCTCAAGATTTTGTGAATTTTCAAGTCACATACGACTGGTTTGATAACTGAAACCTGGCCGTAAAATATCTTGTGCCAAATATTCAACCTACGGTTATAATTCCTAGCCGTAGAACTGTCGGGTACCAAAATATTCAGGTCTAAGAATAGGAATCCTAGCCGTAGAACTGATAAATAAAAAGTATAAAAGTTATATGGTCAGGAATCCTAGTCATAGACTTGATAAATGCCAAAAATTCCAGGGGTACGGTTAGGAATCCTGGCCGTAAAACTGACAAATAAAAAAAAATGTAGGTCTACGGTTAGGTTTCTTGGCCGTAAGTTAAAGAACCTGAATTTCCAAAAATTCATAAGAACTTACGACTAGTTTTAGCAATTTCATTCCTGACCATGATGGAATTTCAAAAATTCAGAAACACCTATGGACATGTTTGGCCATTGATTTTCTGGCTATAAATGAAAGAAACTGATATTTCATAAATTCAGAAGCACTTACGACTAGGTTTTTCCATTTCGTTCGATAAAAACTTGAAATATCCAAGAGTGTATAGAAAGTATGTTAGGGATGTATGTCTAACTCTTATTTCATCCATCACGACCAATTCAACTTTTTCCAAACAAACTAAATTAATCTTTCTTGTAACAGGAACAGATTCCATTATTCCTTGTTTCTTACTCTTTTTGTCGTAGGTTTAGCTAGGACAGTTATCTCAAACTCCTTTTGGGATACAATTGGGCCCCATCCAAGTAATTATTTAATCAACATATAAATCTCTTCAAGAGGAATAACGTTTGTTGAAACCCTAAACATCCACTAGAAAGCCGGTTATTTGAAAAGCATCATCTAGAGTGATAATCATCTCGCCGAATGGAAAATGTTGTTGTTTTATACCAGAATCTTTCCCTTAAGCAACATGCTGTAACAACATCATATTGTTTATGTACTAAATAAATTGTAGAAAATAACCCTGAAGCTTGTACAAGGTTACTACCCCATTGATTTTTGTACCCAACAATCAAAAACTCGTCTTTTAGTGTTTCAGTTTCGGGTTCACAATCGCATGATCCTATACAAATCATAAAAATATTAAACAAATAAAAAAACATGATAAACAAATTAACAATGATATACACATTCTCAAATTTAAATTATTACTTATGCCCGACAAACTCTTGCAACCCATGATGTTTCGTAACCAAATAAAAATCACATATTTCTTGGATCATCTCAAAGTCGGCCATTCTCCTTCTCAAGAAAAAACATTATGCCTTCAATAACTTGTTTTGTTGCAGGTGGAGGTGGATTCTTCTATTTGTCTTTCAATTTCGGTTCTGAGGGAGCAACCGACGGACTAACATTTATTTCAGCATTATCTTCTTCTTCTTTTTCGCTCTCTTGATGTTGTGGTTTATAAATCATAAATTCACGTTCACTCTCTTCTTCACTTGGTCTACAAATGACAAGTGCATCTTTATTCCTTCGGCTTGAGCCAATGAAATCTTTTTACGAGGGGTTAGAGTCTGATCATGTCATAATGTTACTTCTTGGTTTTTCTTCTCTTTCCCTTTGGTCGACTCCTAAAACATGTTAAGAACTATGTTCAATCCATATAACACACATCGAAAACGTATGAAAAAAAATTAAAACTCAGAATTTTTTATTGAATTCCAAAACTACGGTTAGGAATCATGCTTACGACCTAGCCGTAATGCGACTAATTGATTTTTTCTAGATCTACCTACGGCTAGAAACCAAGCCTCCTAACTAGCAGTAAAAAAATCCTATGGCTAGAAAGTACTCATTATGTACATGTCGAAACTTATAGTATATATCTACGAATAGAAAAACACCATTTATGGCTAAAAAATGTGTGACACAATTTTTTATTTTTTCAGACTCACTTACGATTAAGAATTTGTTACTTTTTAGCCTTAAGAGTAACATGTTACTATCCTACGGTTAAGAGTTCATAGTTTTCTAACCGTAAGTAGTCATTTTACGGTTAGGAATTGATAGTTTCTTAGTCGTAGGCTAGTGTTTACGATTAGAGGTTCATCTTTTAAACTGTAGGTAGTTTCTGAAACTGGAATTGAATTCTAATTTTATCAAACCTAACCTATTTAAGCAATCAAAAGCAACAAAAAATGACGGGTTTTTGGATTCTTGTTGGGGTTCTTCATCATCATCACTTAGCAGTGGATTATTTACATGTTATCCTAAATTAGGATTCTCATTGTTACTTCTTCTACTAGCATTCTTCATCTGACGTATCATTTTTTATTAGAAAAAATTAACCGACGATGAATAATTTTAAGTGTAGACGATTCTACGATAAATTATCGTTTAAAGAAAGAAAAAATAGGAGAAGAAAAAAAAGCACGTTTAGAGAGGAGAATAAAAATAAAATAAAATTAATAGATTTTTCATTTCGTATGGTAAAAAGATTTATCAAGGGATAATTTAAACATTTGGTATCTATTAATATATCCCTTATACACATTCTGGATATTATAATTCTAGAAGAGCTCTCCGTAAAAAAATAGAAACCCTAAAACAAGTTTCTGTACAAGTGGGCTCCAAATAGGTTACCGGCAACCTGGGGCAGCAATGGTTAGAACCTTAGTTTCAAGGCCGCCCATTTTAATTTAACGATCACCTAAAGGTCATTATAGAATTATGCCCGCACATTCTTGTTCTTAACAATTTATTTTTGGGCTTCAAGAAGCATTTAAATTTTTGGAGTCACGAAGAGGCAAAAAGCAGGGGCATTAGATCAAGTTCTTGGAAGACTATCGATTTTTTTTTTTATTTTTTTTTGATAAATAAGTACACAACAAAGAGGTTTAGACGAGTTTTTTTTTTAACTTGTCCAAATTATTTTCTCTTATTTTTACTAATTGAGTCCAAAAACAATTTCAGACATATCTTATTTTTAAACAGTCTGAATCAGTGTTAGAATTATAGAAATAAAAATGTATTGAACTAATTATTCAAAAACCAATCCGAAGATTCTGAACCCAAGCTTATTTTTCTCTAATTTCTTTTTCCTGAATATCAAACTCAATTTGGGACGTATTCTCCAGCTGAACAAATAGTCGTTTATCAAAATTTGTTAAAACTTCATTCATTCAAATTATCCCATTTTTCAAAACAAAATAAATTTCATGAAAATCAAAATGCCGGGCTGTAGCCTTTTCAACAAATTAACCAACTTTATCGACTCGCCAGATTGAAATTGGATGAAAACTTTATGATTGTTTGATTTGATTCTGTTTGCCAGATTGAAAACTCAGACTGGAAATGATTTAAAATAGCAAAATATAGGTTTCTCTTAAACCACAAAGTTTCTGGTGGATGAGAGAGATAATCGCAACATCATATGTGCAGAGGACAAAATCACTAATTAGTTGTCATAACAAAATTTTAAATTCTTCTTCATTATTTACAATTATATTATGCTTTTCTAAAATTGCTGAAAGTTTCTTCAGTCCTCAACTTTTCTTCCTTTTGGAAAAATAAAAAAAGTTTCGAGGCCGAAGAAGAAGAACTTTATCAATTTCAGGTGTTATATATATATAGGATGACAAAGATTGTGAATTTAATTTACTTAATTTCTCATTTATTTTTATTAAGCTTAATTATTGGGGATTATAATTTTGGTTATATTTTTTCAGACAAGTTATAACTGGTATAAAAAATCAATGGGCGAAAAGCATGATAAGAAAGCAAAAATCCGGGCACCACCACAACTTGAACTTGATATGCATACAATCAAAAACCACGAGCATGGGTCATTGTTGATAATGTCACCCGCAGATAACCGAAACAACAACCATCATCAAAAGGAGACAGTACTTCAAAGCGCAAGAGTGAATTGCTTGTGTTCCCCTACAACTCATGTTGGTTCTTTTAGGTGCCGACATCATCGTAATTCCCCACGATCTCGTGGTAGTGACTCCATTGGCTCCAACCTCTCCAAGTTAGGTGCTAAATCCAGCGGAGTGAGTGATACAGTGTAAGTTTGATGGAAATTTTCATTGTGTATGTAATTTGGATTGAAAATTTGCACACATAATCTAAAGATTTAAAGATCTAGACAAATAAAGTTTTTATATTGAATGATGAGGAAATCCTCGCTTCCTATTGGTTGAAATAATGTTTTTGTCGTTTTTGTGAAACGAGAGTTTTGGTAAGGACACTTGACATAATTTGATTGGTGCAATTATTTAGGGGTTAAAGAAACCTACTCTCCTATTGACTATTTTGTTTTAAAATTATTACACTTCGTTTACACCCAATACTTAATTGTACCAGGTCAAAGTCACCTACAATGGGTGAACAATACCGTAAATCGACGATCTATGTTTAATCATATTTAAAAACGGCTACCGTTAAATTCATATTCTTAAATAAGATATAAAAAAAACTAAATATGTATATTCATTATGATTTCTAACTAACTAAACTTTGTAAAAGAGATGAATCCAACACATACTGGTACGGCTAACTATCAATTTCATCATCGTTATTTGTTTCATTTTAAATATACTTTTTATTTTGTAAAAGAGGCGAATCCAACAGACACGGGTACGGGTAACTATCAACTTCATCATCGTTATTTGTTTCATTTTAAATATATTTTTATTTGTAGGGATAAAATTAATCTTAGAACATTCTTTCAGAACTTAGACTCAATCTCTTACCAAAAAACTATATTCGGTGAGATTAACTTTAAAAAATTATAGAATTCCTTATAATAAAATTATAAGAACTTGATTAGAGTGTATTACAAAAAGATACGAACAATTCTCAAATGTAACAAATTCAAAAAAGAATGAGCAACTATGCCCGCTGCATAATACGGAATATAATTTAACTCGATTACAACATTTACTTTTTTTTTTTTTTGGTTGTTGCGTTTTCATTTTCTTCTTTCGACGATCATTTGGTATCCAATTAATTAAAACGATTTTCGAGCAATGAACAAACATCAAAGAAGCGTTTCCTAAGAGTTTTTATTCATACTTTTTAGCCTAAAGTCCCATCATTGCTATGTTGACTGAACTTAAGGTCTCGTCTAGTAAAATCAATTAAAATCAAAATTTGGTTATAGTAGTTTCAATTTATTGAGTGGAAAGTTAGCGAGCTCGACATAAATACGAAAACACGATAGTCCTTTGTCCATTTGTTATGCAGGCACCAACATACAAGCTGGGAACCAAAACGAAAAGAAAAGAAAAGAAAGAATGTTTCAATATATTAATCTTTGTATTTTTAAGGGCTGATAAAAAAAATTTGAGACTACGTGTAAAATAAAATATTATCATTATGAAGTAATTTCATCTTACTCCCTAATTGCTTATTTTATGTAATGGCTAATCTACCCTTAATTAACTAGTATTAATATTGATTAATCAGTTAGTTAATATGAATTATAGATTATATAATTAATATGTGTTAGAAAACCATTTGAGTTGTATTTCTAAAAAAGAATAGAGAGTGAGTGTGTTTGAGAAGAAGAAGAAGAGAAAGTTGAGAAAGCTAAGTTTTGGTGATTTCAACAACTAAAATGGATAAGTATGAAGAAGGAGGAGTATCTTCACTTCATGATAGCGGTGTCATACCGATTTGAGATGACGATTTGAGATTTTTGTTGGAAGATCCAAGCTTTTGTGGAGAAGCCCTAAATGAGGATTTAATAAAAGAAAATGAAGAATCACATCATAACGAGGATAATAATCCATCAAACCAACATGTACTGTGTTAAAAAACTCAAAAACCCACTTTGTATGCCTTTGTATGTGATTATTGGCAAAAAGATCACCATTTTTGCATGCATTTAATGCTGTCTTCGTCCCAAAATTGGTAGATAATGTAGTAAATTATCTACTGATTATACATTCTAGATAGAAATTCAGTATAATCGTTAGTTTTGTAAGATCATTTACTATCGATTATAATGAATCAACCCCAAATTCAATTTTCCCTAATTTCCGATTTTATAGTTCTTAAATAATCGGTAGTTCTGTAAACCTATTTATTTACGGATTATAATATATGCCCCACACTGATATTTCTACGCATGAACTCCTATAATCGGTATTTTAATGTGATATATTATCTACCAATTATATGAGTAGCCCCAAAAATATTTTTTCTCAGATTTTGAAAATGCTGAATTTCTCTACTATCACAATTGGTAGTTTAGGCGAATAACTTATCTACCGATTGTCGTATCATCACCAAAAATAAATTTGTCTAAAATTTGAAAATGGAAATTTTTTCAGAGGTTTTCAACCTTGATAATCGGTAGAAAGTAACAAAACTTATCTACCGATTGTACTGAATTGTAAGCCTAAAAAACTAGTTATTGTCTTGTTATAATCGGTAGTAAGTGATAGCTCATTCTACCAATTTACTTACAGTCGGTAGTAATGTAAGAACTTAAACCTCCGATTATATTTGGTTTTTATCCAGAAAACATGTCTACAGTTCCATGTGTAATTGGTAATTTCGTATTATGATTATCAACCGATTGTAAGATAATCGGTGGATAAGGATAAACACGAACTACCGATTATACTTGGCTAAGTCGCTGCTATTATTATGTAGATCGTTGCAGCGGCTGATCCTCTGACATATGAGGGGCCCGATACTTTCCAACACTGTGTTAACGATTTAGTATGCTACCTATCCTCTTTTTTCATGTTCTAATAATTTATGTTACTTGCTTTGGATTATAAGTTTTATAATGTTATGTCTGCATTTGGACATTTCAAACTAAGGCGGAGGCAAAGGAATGTCTTATGAACAAGGCTAAAGAGAAGATGTGCGTAGTTGTTCAGAACAATCAAGTAGAAAAGGATCTATTTGAGATGGTTTGCGAGAGAAGTGGGTTTCGAAAGAGTCATTGGAAAAGAGATCGTAAGTACGTAAAGAAGACAGAAGGGAACTACAGGGGTAATACAAAGAAGATTGGATGCCCATTTAATATTGTCTTCAAATTGGACGGTAAAATGTGGCAAATGCTTAGAGTTGTTAATGGTCATCATAACCTCGAGGATCCTAAAAGTCTTATTGGGCATGTAATGGTTGCTAAGTTGAAACCACGTTAAATGCATACGGTTGGCTCTATGATGTTAAGTAAAGCGAGTGCGAGCCTAAGTAAGATAAAGATGGACGACCCCAAAAACTTGTCTTCGTTGTCTACAATCCACTCGGCCATAGCTACAATTAAAAGGATGCAATGGGAAGGTAGACAAGTTATGCAACAATATGAATGGTTAGCCGAGCAACACAACTACACGTTGAGAACCGAAATTAGGGATGGCAAAGTGGTCCACATGTTCTTGGCGCATCCGTTAATGGTCCAATTAATCAGTACTTCCATCAAATCTTGTTGATAGATTCTACTTATAAGACAAACAAGTACAACATGCCCAATTTAGTTAATATTGGTCGTATCAGCCGATAATATCGTAATTTATCGTGTATCATCCTTTAACCTAAACGATACGTAAAATATCGGCGATACATGCATAATCTGATTATATCGGCCATATCAGACCAATATATCGGCCGGTAATATCGAATAAGGATACAAATGTAATTATTAACGGTGTTTCTTTGTTGTTTTTTTCAAAAAAAATTCTTCTCAGATAAATTCTATGTTTGGGGTTTTTAGGTTATCAAATGAAACTAGTTTAATTGATATTTTTAAATTTTAAATGTCTTTTATCAAAACTTTGAGTAACATAATGCACATCTACCTATAAATTATAAAATCATAAAGTTAATTGTGTATCTCCGATATAATTATTTGCCTAGGTGTATTGCACCTTGCCGATACGATACCGATACACGATATTAACTACTTTGAACATGTTGTTGTTGAACATTGCTAGCCACACTTCGGAAAAAAAGCATTTACGGTGGCGTAGGGTTTAATGGATGCCGAGAACGATGTGAGTTTCATTTGGATGTTGCAAACATTGAGGTTGATTTATCAAGGCGACTAAACTCCAAGGGTTATTGTAACGGATAACGATCAAGCCTTAATGAATGTCATATCCGTAGTTTTTTCGGAAGCCCAAAATTTCCTTTGTACGTGGTACATCCAATGCAACATCAAAGCTAATTGCAGACATCATATCCAAGTACTAAAACCAAAAAAAGGCGCCAAGATGTCGAAGGAAAAGGATGAGCATATTAGTAAACTAACCAAGGTAGTACGAGAAGAAGAGAAAAGGTTAATCGATGAAAAGCACGCCGAAGATGGAATAAAGTTTTCTATTTTTTAAAAAGCATGGGATAATATTGTTTGGTCGATTACCGAGGAAGAGTATAAATACAACCTGAAGAATTTTGAGGATGAATGGGGCACAAACTACCTCAAAGCCGTGAAGTGTTGCAAGACACAATGGTTGGCACCGCATAAGGAAAAATTTGTGTTTGCATGGACATATAAATTTCCACATTTCAAGAACGAGGAGAAAAACATTGCAGAGGGGTCCCATGGCCGATTGAAGAAGATATTAGTCGGTAGTCAAAATGGGATTGTGACAGTCCAGGAAGCTATCCATGAATACACCAGTCGTGATCTCACCATGATAAAAGACAGAATGGAAAAAAGTCGGCATAGATTCATATTGGCGTTGGAAAACATAAAGTCATTCTCAGATGTATAGTTTAGAAAGTTTCTTGGTGGACAATAGACTACATGATGGCACAACTAAAGTTGTATAGAGACCATGATACGGAGAGTTCCGTTTGCAGTTGTAAGACGATGACAGGTATTGGACTCCCGTATCGTCATATGCTCGGTAGATATGCTCAAGTGATTGACATTAGTGATATTCATCCTTTTTTGAAGTAATTTTTTTTTCACTCCAAACACCATACAAGTTGATTGTGTCCCCTTTGAGGAAAAGGATATGCACCGAAGAATAATCGAGTGTTACTCTAAGTCAAATGGGGTACAAAAGTAAATATTAATGTACCACTTGGAGGAAGCCCTTCACCCTTGTTTAAGGATCGTTGAAGAACTAATGAAGGGAAAGCCGATGGTTAAGCCGAATGCCGAAATTCCAAGGTCACAACAAAGAAAAGAGTTGAAATCATGGTATTCTAATCAAAGAGACCCTTCCAGACATGCGTATACCGAAGCTATGTACCAAGAGGTCTCGGGTCCAAAGAAAAGGGGTCGTTCGATTAAGGATGAAGCTGGACCAAGTGTACGACAAGTCAAACCAAGGGTCTCTACGTCTCCTTCTCAAGTAAGTTAAGTTGAGCTAATAAGAAATGTTGTTTTGGTGGAGTCCCAAGCAATTTTTGAAGTTGTTGAGAAAGTGGGTCACTATAAAAGAGAAAAACGGTACTTCATGCCCCTAGAGATGTGAATGGAACACCAAATCGAGGTACGTATACAATATACGATGAGTATTTGGAACAACTCCCTCTACTCATTATACCATTTGTTTTGTCCACCGACAATGTCGATGGAGATGGAAAATATGGTTTTCACGGTGCGACGGAACAAATAGGACAATTTAGAGAGGCGGTTACCGAGAATATCACCCAATGGCAATATTTAAGAAATAAGATGGCCGTCCAACTTTTGAAGGATAAGGAATTCTATATTAAAATGATAAGAGAAGGAGATAGATATACTAGAGAACAAGAGTTCGGAGAGTTATATTCTCGTGTAAAATTCCGAAAGGGATTGAAGACAATCGGGCCTAAGTACTGGATGGTAATGCCGAAATATGGATATCTTCTAGCGGATGTTTTAAACTGCGTGGTACATTATTTTTGTCTTCCTTCCTTAGGAATGAGTTTTACGTTTACACCCACATGACGGTTTGTGATGAGTCGGTCAAGGATAGACGAATCGTTATGGCATGGGTTAATAACAATCATTTCATCGGTTTAAGGTTAGCAGAAGATTGTCCATTACCTTCATTGAGTAGGTGGTCAGATTACATGGAGTGTTGGGATCGTTTAACAAACTTGCCCAAGGACCCATAGAATTGATCGAGGATGGTGAGTAGTTTAGTTGATCATATTATTTTGAACATGTATTTTGAACATTAGGTATAGACCAATATTAATACAATATTCTGGTGCTATAATCGGTAGTCACGGGTTTACAATATATTTCGATTATAATTGATTTGTATTGCTGCTGATATAATCGGTAGGCACGGGTTTACATTATCTTCTGATTATTTTTGTTTTGTATTGTTGGTTCTATAATAGGTAGTAAAGTGTTTACATTATCCACCGATTATAAGTGTATTTCATCCAGAAGATTGAGTAAAATGAACCAAGTATAATCGGTAGTATAGGCCTTATCTACCGATTATATTTCTTTCTGACAAAAACAAGTAAAATTTTCAGAATCGGTAGTTAAAGTCCAATATTATTTTCCGATTACAACCATACCAAAATCTAACAATTTTTTTGAAAATTTCCCAGAATCGGTAATTTAGGTGAATCCTTTATCTACCGATTGTCATAGAAGCCCCAAATCATTTCTAATCAATTAAGGTTCAGAATCCTGATAAGTGTGTGGTTTAAATCAATAGTTAAGTGGAGATAGTAACTACCGATTATCACCTAATCGGTAGTTTGGTAAAAACAAAACCGCCGATTACAGAACAATCGGTTGAAATGATAACCAATAACTACCGATTAAAGTGGGCTACCTTGATACTTCTCTAAACTAAACTATCAATTGAGGTAAGCTGAAATACAAGTGAGCTAAAATGAAATAAACTTTAGAAAGTTAACATAACATTGTCTAACCTTAAAGAGGTTAAAGAAAGGAAAACGGTTCATCCCCTTAGTACATAATATTGTTCAAAATAAACGCCAACAAACAATTACCAACAACAAAGAAGACAAGCAAATTAGAAATACATACTGATCAACCAGATCTACCACCTCCAAATGTTCCACTCCTTGTTACTTTGCTCTTCGAAACACCAGTTTTGAATATTCTTTTCTTCCTAGCCTCATCATCTAACAACTTCTTATTGTCATCAGCCCCACTAACTCAGGTGGACCTATGTACTCATCATCTTCATCATAGTATAGGTTTACACCAAAGTCGTTTTCCTTGAAAAAGATTCTCGGATCATGACCATCTCTTTCTTCTAACTCCTTATCCACCTTACCCTTTTCTGCTAACTCCTCAACTTCCTTAGTCTTTTCTGCTGCCTCCTCAGCCTCTAACTCCTCAGGTGTAACTTTGAACGGAAAGTCATGTTCGTATCAAATGGTTCTATTGAAATTTTTTTGTAATCGTCCTGATAAACAATTGCTTCTTCTTCTTATTATTCTTCTTCGTCGTCCTTTGTCCATTGAATGCGGTTCTCAGGAGCTGTCACATATTCGACAAATTCCCGATCATTGATCATAATTTCCATATTTTAGCTTGAGTTAAATTTGGAGGAAATTTGGGAAGACGTTCTGAAGGAGGAGGAGTAGCCTTCAGCTTTCCACTCCTTGATACGTTTGGCATCCTAACAAGAGAACATTTAACATAAAGGAATAAAATGAATCAAATGAATGACCCTTAATGAAAATTAAGCACATACCTTAATGAACATACCCAAAGATGAATTAATAACTAACTACAAAGTAGATATTATAAAATGAAAAAAAAAACACATCAAACATGCTAAACATCTATTAGCAATAACCAATGAATGGACACTTAATCGGTAGATAAAATTATGCAATATCCATCGAGTACATACAATTGGTAGGTCGTGTTCGTCATATATGTCCGATTATAAACTATCGGTAGTTTGGGTATACAAAGTAACTACCAATTAAAATCGTATTTTGTACAGAACACTATGTGTTGAATGTTATCATAATCAATAAATAATAAACGTTTACTATCTACCGATTAAAGTGTAGCTCTAAAACTGGTTATCTCAAAACACATCGGTAGATAAACCTATTTTATATCTACCGATTATGTCTAATAAATATCCAGAAACAAATTGCAGGCCATAATCCGTAGATAAAACTAAAGTCGATCTACCGATTATGGATGATGTTCTTTAGAAATAAGAACTCGAGGCATAATCGGTAGATAAAATCAACTAGATTTCTACCGATTATGTATCGTCACAGTAAATCCCAGATTTTTTTTTGTGATTTCTTCAACTTAAGCAACAAACCCCTAAAAGTTTCGATGTAACTTACCTTTTCTGGGCTTTTTGAAGTTGATGGAGGGTCATATTTGTCGGAATCAGTTGACGAATCGAGTTGAATGATTTCAGATTCTTCGCTCACCATCTTTTGCTTTTCCTTCTTTGATCGTGTAACATAAGTTTTTGGACCCATTTTTAATAGAGAAGGAGAAGAAATAGAGAAAGAAAAGGAATATGAAGAATCGATAAAGGAGAGAAGAAGAAGAAGTGGAGAAGGAAACAAGAAAAACAAGTTTAGTTAGATTTTATATTAATAAAAAGGTATAAATGATTTTTCTATCTTTTGGACATTCTATAATAACTAGACTTGGATGGACATAAATAAATTGTCCCAAAATAACTTTTATCGGTCCAAAAAAATACAAGGATATTTATATTTATGCCATGAGTGTTTCAACTGAGGCTGGATGGCGAACCATTTTATTATCAAAATTATTCTCAATAAACGTGAACTAAATATACAGTATAATGCATTCCATGCATCCAATTAAATTACAGTTACTTACACCAGCATCAATATTTCAATAAAGGTTTAGTGATTCTTACTGCAACACTATCTACTAACTTCCAATATAGAAACCACCATTTCTCTCTTTTTACAAGTAAAATAAAAAACAAACCCCAAAACCCAAATATAAACCCCAACGTAACACCACCATAAAACAACAACTGGGATGTAAGCGGCTGATCCCAAGATCCATCACTACAGTCACCAAGAGCAGGCGAGCCACAGAGTCCATTGTCTCCCTCAAAAGAAGCAACATTCAAATTCGACTTAAACGAAGGAATTTGGCCAGATAGACGGTTATTCGACAAGTCAAGTTTATTCAAACACGTACAATTAACTAAATTTAAAGGTATTTCACCGGAAATGTCATTCCCTGAAAGATCCAAATATACAAGATAAGGTAACCAGGTACAAACTTGAGGAAGAGTTATACCTGAAACCTTATTATTAGAGAGATCTAAAGTTTGAAGACTTGCACAGTATTGTAAAGAATCAGGATTTTGTCCAGTAAGTTCACTTGATCGAAGTTGAATACCACTCAAACGATTTTCATAAATGCCCCAGCAGTCAACACGTGAGAATCTACAAATAGAACCTTCAATTGAAGAATTATCAAACACCCATGATTCCAATGTTTCTTCAGGAGCTGTAAAGGCAGCTTTAATGCCTTTTAGATACCTTATATCATCTTCTAAAGCTACTACAACATCAAAAATCATAAAAATAAAAACATAAATTGGAATGACAACAAGATTAAAAAGAGAAACCTTGTTTTCATATTTTGATGCTTTCTTCATGGTATAGAAAGGAAAAAAAACAGTCGTTTTTCTTTTGGTGTGCTCAAAATGTATAGAGATGAGATGGGCTTATGGTTTTTTCTTCATACGGATGAAGTCTTCCGATTACAGTAGGAAAATGTATGCGACTATATATCGACATTAAGTGAAGGGATAGACCCAATTATTTTATTTTTAGAAGTCGACTAGTCTGCATTGACTTTGACAGTGTGTGCCGTTTGGCATTAACTTCCACTAGTTGGGAGCACGTGCGTTGCACGGCAGCTGCCGCACTCTTGGACTGCAGGGTGAATTTGAGACGAATATTTGCGCTCCCAAATTATTAGCAACAGTTATGTGAGTGACCAAAGTATTAACTGATATAAGCATTCCTAATGGAGGCACGTGTTAAAAAGATTATTTTTTCGCCACATAATTAGGAACCACTTTAACAGGGTGTCTGGGTACCATTTAAGAAGTTACTTTTTGACTTCTTGAAGTAAAAAGGTTGAAACTTAATTTGTGTATGAATTTTAAAATGACTTCTAAAAACACAAAACTTAACTTTTTGTGAAGTAAAAATATTTTACTTCTAACTTCTACTTCTGATATCCAAACACCCTATAGCCATTTATTTTAAAAAGTATATTTAACCGTTGTCGTAATCAAAAATACGTGTGATACATAAAAATAAATAAAAAATTAAGTCAATGAAAATATCCCGGAAACAACAACAAGTAGACGATTTTGAAAAATGGCTCACAGAGTCAAGCCAATGAAAATTAAGTTGGGTGTTTGTGCTTGGATCTAGTAATTTAGAGTGACGGTTGAAGAATTTTCCTAAATCATTGGCATTCATTAAAAGAAATCATAAAAATGAAAACAAGAATTGGAATTACAAGATTAAATGAAAAACCTTGGTTTCATAGATGGTGTAGAAATAAAATCACCAGTAGGTTTTCTTTTCTGGTGTTATCAAAATGTATAAAGATGACTGATGACATTGGCATACGGTTACTTCTCCATTCTAACCATTTGACAGAAAGCAAAATCCTTCTCGCGTCCTCAATGTCTATGTTCTATTAACCAATCTTCTCCATCAATACCTTTGTAACTCCTGGCAAGAATCAGGATTTCTCCGAACCGCCATGACCGGAGACTGATTCAGGATCAAGAAGGTTTATGTTTTCATCCCAGTTAGTAATGGCACCCACATCTCCATCTTCTCCCACCTCTCCCTCTTCTCGAACTGATTAATCTTCATCTTTTTCTCAAATAGATTCTCTTAATATGTCAACAAAATCTTCTCTATTTTCTGATAACTTCAACCACTCTTCTCATCTAGTTTCCTTTAAACAAAATCTTCTCCATTTAGGTAGTCTTCTGCTCTCATAATCAGTTCCTTTTTCTTCTTCTTCTTCTTCTTTTTTCGTTTCATTTCTCCTTTATTTGAAGTTATGTTTTCTCAGAAAAAGAAATTTTTCGCAATTGAAAGATACTCTTTCGAACTTTTCTCTGATAATGGATCTAGCTTTTCCATTAAAGAACGGGGCAATAGATTCAATTGGAAAAGTTTTTTCTCTGCATTCAATGCCAAAAGTCTAGTAACGTTTTTGAGAGATAAAGTCAACAAGCCTAAGATCAAAAGTTCCTTCATTAAATTCCGGGATAAAGGAATTGCGTGGATATGGGAGAGATGTATTAATGACAACGAAGAATTCATTAGAGGGTATAAATGCTACAGTTCTGGAGATGGAAAATGGAAATCTTTTATCATCCCAGCTAGCAATAAATGATGGGGATGAGAAACAATGGCTGATCATTGAAGCAGTATTAAATCAAAATCTTACTAAGAAAAATCAACCTCTTAATATGTCGGAGTTCAAGGAAGTTGTGTTGAGCACTATCGATCAAATACCTACAAAGCAAGATTCAAATTTTAAAAAGAAAGGAAAGAGGCATGCAATGGAGCGGCTCTTTATTCCCAATGGAATGGACTTTGCACACAAATAAATCTTAGTATATGAAGAATTCCCTTCGGTGGGAGAAGTATATGAATTACGTCCTTTTAATAGGAATTCTACTATCTTATTCACAAATTCTGAGATTGAAACATTTCAAATTTTGAAATTTGGCAATTTATACTTCAAATATTTTACAATCACTTTGAGTAAATGGATCCCTGAGGTTAATTGCGTTGCTAATCTTAATAATGATGATGATACGAGATGGATCAAAGTGAGAGGTCTTCCATTCCATTTGTGGAATTCTGATACTTTTCACGAAATTGGTCAGAAATATGGTCGCCTGATCAATGTAGAAGCTCAATCCCTAAGCATGTCTCAATTGCACTTTTGTGCTTTAGAAGTTCAAGGAAAACTAGAAACTATACCCTCCGGTTTTTTCTTAAAGCTAAAAGGTTGCATTAAGGAATTTTGGTTATTAATTGAAGTATGTGGTAGCATGGAAAGATTTTCTGCCGGAAAGTGGAATGATTTTCATACTCAAAATGAGTCTCGATTGGGAACCATGGCCTTTCTGGTTATCGGAAAACAGACAGGAAAATGGGTTGAGAAGAAGAAGAATACTTCAATCTTGGGCTCAACATCATCCAATCAACAGCTTAGACCTGACACTAACCCATGTGAAGTTACCAGGGTTAATAACTCTCTCCCATCAAATCATCTCGAGATGCGCAAAGAAGTAGGTGTAGTCAACACAAGCAACCCATTTAATGTTCTGTCGAATCAAGAGTCGAGAATAGAAAGATCTACAACTGTGGGAAATAATCAACATGCTAAGTTTTCTACTTCATGGTCTAAAATTCGGGTTACCATAGGCTTTCCCTCTAGAGCCATCTGCATGGAAAAGTCAAATAAAGACCGACAGCTGTCAATACCCGATTTTGGTTTACTATCAGTGATTTTGGAAGATGACGTGAACCCTGGTCTGTACAGAAAGGCAGGGCCTAGTCACCCGGCTAAAACTGAAGATCAAGTAATTAAATCGACTTTGGATGAAGCCCAAAAACCAAGTAAAGACATTCCAACTGAGTTTATATGGAGGTTGTCAAAAAGCCTAAGGCCCAAGGTTAAGAAAATTATGCGTATAAGAAAGAAAAGACAAGCTAAAATGTTTGAGTTTTTACTAATAAATTTTCCAAACCTACCATCGTCTATGTAGAAGAAGATTGGCATTAGGTCTGCCATATTTTGGAATTGAACCATTATCAAGTGTGTGTCGGAGTGAAGACATTGTAGAAGATTCTTTTGATGAAGAAAGCCAAAGAATTGTTATCAGATGCGAGCAAAGACAAGATCGGTCTGAATTCTTTCAATTGAAGGAAGCCACCAGATCAAATTTTATATCATGTGTTCGAGTAAGCAAATCAAATAACTATGAAAAATCAAGCTTGGGGGAATTAAGAAGACAAATTCGAGCTAAATCTAATAACCAAGATGAAGAAAAAGGGGGACAAGGATAAAATTGAGAATGATGATGAGATATCATAAGCTTGTTTCAGTGGTAGGGAGGTTAATCTTAATGGATTATAACATCGTTTCTTGGAACATAAGGGGTATTGGAGGGGAAGAAAAACTTCCAGTTGTGAAAAAAATTATGAAAGAGGAAAAAACTGGGGTTCTATTGCTTCAAGAAACAAAAACCGAAAAAAATCACTTCTTCAATGATTCACATGTTGTGGGGAAGAAGTAATGATTGCTGGATCGAATTTCCTTCTATAGGTGCTTCCAAAGGTCTATTAACCGTTAGGGATGAAAACAAAATTCAAATTGAAGACCAATTGGTTCTAAATTATTCAATTTTTATTAATTGTATTCTCATACAATCGGGGTTTTGTTGCACAATCACGAACGTGTATGGTCCAACTGGTGATGCTCCTCGTGAGCCATTCTGGGAAGAACTAAACACTGTTAGAAATTACTGGAAGGACCCAATTTTCTTTGGAGGGGACTTCAACTGCTTACGATTAATTAATGAAAGAAATCGTCCAGTGAGTTTAGACAATCACATTGAATTGTTTGATAATTTTATAAGAGTCAATGAACTAGCGGATTTGCCTCTACTAGGTGACTGTTATACATGGTCAAATATGCAACTCAGTTCGACATTCTCAAAACTGGATATATTTGTGATCGGTGGAGATTGGGAAGACAATTTCCCACATGCTACTCAATATTTACTTCACCGTGATATCTTGGATCATCATCCAATCAGTCTGCGAAGTGAAGGTATTAATTTTGGCCCTTTTCCTTTCCGGTTTGAGAATTTTCTTCTATATGATGCTGATTTCCTTCCAAGAATGAATGAATGGTGGAACAATTTGCATTTTACGGGTAGACCAAGTTTCATTTTTACAAAAAAAATTACAAGCTCTAAAACCCTTGATCAAAATTTGGAGTAAGGACAAGTTTTTCCATGTTGAGGAAAGAATTCAGGTTCTTAGTGAAACCATTGCAGTAATAGATAGAAGAGAAGCAGAAGGGAATTTTCTAAATTTGGATGAGTTTACTCATAGGCTGCAACTAAAAGAAAACCTTAAAATGCCCAATATTAACTTAATGCATAAATGGAAAACTAGGGAAAAAATTGAGTGGTTATGCGATGGTGAAAGGAACACTAAATTCTACCATAAAGTTGCGAATGACAAAAAAAGGAAAAAATTTATCTGCAAACTTATGGTTGGGGGAGAGGAAATTACTTGTCCTGTTCGTATTAATGAAGAGGTTGTTGATTTTTACACCAGATTGTATAAGGAAAATCATGAAGTCAAGCCAGAATTGGGGGCCCTGCATTTTGATAGAATCAGATAGTGGGAGAAAAACTGGTTAGAACGGCATATAGCCAGAGAAGAATTACGTCAAGTCATAAATGAATCTGGAAATGACAAGTCACCGGGTCCGGATGGTTTTCATAATAAATTCTTTAAAGTCTGCTGGGATATTATTGAAGATGATCTAATGAAGGTTATCATAGAATTCAACGATGAAGGAAATTTTGATTGGCGACTAAAGTGCACATTTATTTCTCTTATTCCAAAAAAATCTGAAGCATTACAATTGAAAGATTTTCGTCCAATAAGTCTAGTTAACGGGGTATACAAGCTTATTTCGAAGGTACTGACAAATAGATTAAAGAAAGTGCTGCCACAAGTGATTTCAAGTCAACAAGGTGCCTATATTGCTGATAGACAAATTCTATATGGAATTCTCATTGTTGCGGAATGTATTGATTTAAGATTGCAAGCAAAAAAACCAGGCATTTTTTGCAAGATTGACATGGAAAAAGCTTATGATCATGTCAATTGGCAAACAATTGAAAAAATCAGCAGGAAGATGGGTTTTGGTTGGAAGTGGATTAGATGGATGAAGAGCTGTTACAGAGATACTAGATTTTCAATCTTAATTAATGGGTCAGCAACATGATTATTTAAAGGATCTCGTGGACTGTGACAAGGGGATCCGTTATCTCCGTTTCTTTTTCTCATGGTGGCCGAAGTGTTCAATAGTATCATGAAGAGAGCCCATCAAAATAATCTAATAAAAGGATTCTCAACTAAAGAAAACGGAACAGAGATAACTCATTTACAATTTGCGGACGACACCATATGTTTCATTGATGCTTGTCCCACTCAAATGCAAGTTTTAAAGGTGTGATTTTAAGACTTCATGAAATTATAGGGCTCAAAATTAATCTAGATAAGTATGTGGTTTTGGGAGTGGCAGATGATGCAAATGCTAACGACATTTGTTCAAATATTTTGGGTTGTGAGAAAGGGAAGCTACCACTTACGTACCTTGGGGTTCCAATTGGAGCTACAACTATAATCAAAGCATTATGAGATACGATTGTTGATCGGTTGAAGAAAAAACTTTCTCCGTGGAAACGAAAGTACTTATCAAAGGATGGTCGATTGGTGCTACTAAAACATTTTTTGAGCTCGCTTCCGATCTACTACATGTCCACATTCTCAATTCCAGCTACTGTGGAAACTATTCTTGAACGAATCATGAGGAACTTTCTTTGGGGTGATAGTGAAAATGTGAAGAAATTGCATAGGGTTTCATGGAAAAATGCGCAAGCCGAAACATAAGGGAGGGCTTGGACTGAAATGTGTATGAACAATGAATGATGCTCTTTTAAATAAATGATTGTGGCATTTTGGCAAAAAGAAAAATGCCTTATAGAGGCAAATCATCGTCGAAAAATTCGGAAGGAATACAGAAGCGTGGGTTCCAAAGGAAACAAGGAAAAATCATGGATGTGGTGTGTGGAAAGGAATTCTAAAAAGACTTCCACTTCTTAAAAAGGGAATGAAGATTGCCACTTCTTGTGGAGATAAACGCCTGTTTTGGGACGATAATTGGATAACTGATAAGCCGCTAAAAGAGAGGTTTCCAAAAATATGGAAAGTGACTAAGAAAAAAAATACGGTTGTTAAAGAAATGGTCAATACAAGTGATGCTTACCACAAGGCTTGGCACATGGGTTTCAAAAGAAAACTGAAAGAAGATGAAATTGCTGAAGTATCACATATTTTGAACTTAATTGGAGAGCCAAATACATTAGGGAATGAGGAAGACAAACGAGAATGGAAAAATGGCGGTTCAAGTAACAACAAGTTCTCTTTCGCAGCGGCATACAAGGTTCTTCATAACAATGGTGCCGAAACGAGTAATACGACTATCTTTCCTCACAAGTATGTATGGAACAAAACTATACCTACTAAAGTTTCTTTCGAAGAGTAGGCAACTGCCACTAATAGTCTTCCCACAGTAGGAAATATGAAAAGAAGGGGAATGAAAATTGAGAATGGTAGATGTAGGCTCTGCAACAACATTGATGATGAGTCGGCAGACCATCTTTTCATTAGTTGCAAGGTTGCAGCTAGTTTATGAAAGTATTTTTTAGGTTTGCTTGGTTCAAAATGGTCTCCTCCCAATACAGTGATACAAGTTCTGAGAGATGGAAGCTTAAATTCAGTTTGAAACCGTCGATCTTTATCAAGTACTGCCTTCCCTTTGCAATATGGTCTGTTCTTTGGACCAAAAGGAACAATAGAACATTTAGGGGAGAATCCACCACTTATGAAAATCTTTTCTTTTGATGATTTCGTGTGTAGATGGGAAAACTTTAAAGACAACATGTAATACTATCCATTAACTCTTGTAACTTTTGTTGTTTTTGTACTTCTTGTGCTTTCTTAGCACTCTTGGAATGAACTTTACCGTTTCGGAAAAAAGACATTGGCTTACGGTTTGTTTTTCATGTGGATGAAGTCTCCCTGTTACTATTAAGTAAGTGACTTATTAGAAGTCGACAAGTCTGGAGTGGTTCTGACCTGGATGATGGTGTTACTTAACGAAAGTGTGGTTGCTGTTAGTATTGGTCGTTATTTTCTTTTTTAGTGATTGTGTCATACTGCTCCCTGAATTTAACTCTGCTCCAAAGTTTAGCAAGTTGTAAGTGACTCTGTGACTGTTGAATATTAATATATACAGTTTTAAAGAATAACAAGATTGTAACATGTAAGAGCATCTCTAATATTCTAAGCTTAATTGTGACATATCATAATTATATTTTCAGACAAGTTATAACGGGTCTAAAATCAATGGACGAAAATCATGATAATATAACAAAAATCAAGGTACCACCACAACTTGAACTTGATATGCATGCAATCAAAATCACGAGCATGGGTCATTGTTGATAATGTCACCCGCAGATAACCGAAACAACAACCATCATCAAAAGGAGACAGTACTTCAAAGCGCAAGAGTGAATTTCCTGTGTTCCCTTACAACAACTTTTATAGTATGTAAAGCTGGAATGGATTCTACTCGATTGGTAATTCATCTTCTCATTATTTACCATTGGCGGTTGGTATTACATCTGCTCATTGATTCTTTTGGCTATATGAAGCGCTCATGAAATCATAACTCTAGGGTATATAAGTATTTCTGCATTTTATCCTGCACATTTCCACCTACCATCTGCTCCTTGATTCTTTGGGTTACAACGTCCCTTTTATACAATCCAGGCATCTGTTCTCTGTACCGGTCTCGAGTTTCATCACTTTTCAAGGTACTTTTATAGTTGCCATTCATAAAGACTTTCTAACAGCTATCGAACTTCCTTATTTGTAGTGTCATATTTTGTTTTACAGAGACACATTGTTTTGCCCAATTTTTGCCCTAGTTTATCCCCTAGAGGGTGGAGAAAGTTTGATTGATGCTCTTTGCATGTAACTTTGCGAGATCTCTCTAAAGGTGGAAAGACTCCGCTATCTTACCAAAATGGCCAGGTAAGGGTTTAATTAGCACACACATGCTTTCTTCTGGAAGTTAATGATCCTCGTATTTTAAGCGCAACATGGGATCGTATTCTCTAGTCAAAGACATTCATATCAAAAATACAGAAGAAAAAAAATTGTTACCCAAATATACCTCAACCAAAGAGGACAGGACCATAAAGAAACTAATTAATTTAAATTTTACAAAATTTTGTATACATCTTCAATACTGAAAGATGACACCAATATAAAGATGAAACCAAGTATTCGTGTGCCTTATTCGAAACACAGATCTCAAGTGGCAATGGCTACAGGACAGGTCCTTTTTCATCGATTCTACTGTAAGAAGTCTTTTGCACGGTTTAGTGTTAAGGTCCCATTCCTCGAACCTTTTGCTTAGTTTTTGAGTTTCTTTGTTGTTAAATTGTGGATATCTTACTGGTGCCACAATAGAAATATTGACATGACTATATCTTATTTTCACTGTAGATGGTCGCGGCTAGCTGTGTTTGGCTTGCGTCTAAGCTGGAAGAAAGCCCAAGGAGAGCAAAACATGTTCTCATTGTTTTTTATGTAATGGAGTGCCGAAGAGAAAATTTGCCCATTGAACATTTGGATATTTGCTCCAAGGTTATACTGAATTATGCACCTCCTTTTTGTTTGCTCATTGTTCTTTTTCTACTACAGTTAATGTTGATATTGTAAGTAGGGCTGCATAAAACCGACCTAACCCGCCAACCCGACCCGCACCCGCAAAATAACCCGACCCGTACCCGGCCCGCCGATAAACGGGTTGGGTGCGGGTGATTGTTCTTAAACCCGACTTCTGGCGGGTCGAGTGTGGGTGATAGCTCCTCTCACCCGACCCGACCCGCCCACCCGCCATTCACTTTTAACAAAACAGAGAATCGAATCACAAACAGAAACCAAACTTCATCTTCTTCAGTTCTTCTCTTCTCTATACTCTGGTTCCATTCTTCTTCTTTTCTTACAGAGCAGTAGAGCACAGTCACACCACCACCACCACCACCGTGAACCCAAGTTCCCCAACTGCATCATCAGTTCATCACCACCATCAGACATCAGTTCAATCTCTTACAGGTAAGTATTGTTTCTTTTTTCCCTAATTGTAATTAATGTGTTTATTACATGATTTAGTAGCAATTGAAATTTGGGTTTTATTAGTTTTGAGTGTTTCTAAATCTGTGATAGGGTTTTACTAGTTTTGATTGAGTGTTTGTAAATCAATTTTAGAACTAGGGTTCTTCAAGTTAAAATTTGGGGATTTTTCATTAGTGTATTAAATTGATGATGTTGATAACGAGATTATCATTAGTGTTCCCTGTTAATTAGTATTCCCTGTTATATTGCACAACTTAACTTAATATTAGTGTTCCCTGTTCATTAGTGTTCCCTGTTCAGCGTAGCATTTAGTTTTGTAAATTTGGGTTTCATGCTTTATTGAATATGTAACTGATTTGAATCTGAATCCATTGATATTTACTGACATCTTTTAGGCTCGTCACACTTTTTTGTTTGAAATTAGGGTCTGAATTTGTTAGGTAAGTTTAATCTTTGGAATCCTCTGGATTTGGTGCAAATTTGATATACGTAAAGATGTCCTGTTTATGAGGTTTAATCTGAGTTTCTTATCATTGGATGACAGCATGTGCTTGTTATAGAGAATTAAACTCAGAACTCTAGATTATTAGGTGGACTGGATTTAGTGTAGAATTTGATGAAATGTCTCAAAGTAAAATGTAATTACATGGTAATGTTTAGTACTTTTAGTGATGGGTTTGGTTTACCACTAGCATATAAAAACCTAACAAATTTCTCCAAATCAAATGTTTGTTTGGACCTTGCTATGGTATGATTTGGATAAATTGTAGCACGAGTGTGACTTCTTCAGACTATGATCCTTACATCAAGTGCAGTTTCAGTCAATTGTTAGACCAGAAAATGTTATCCAGTAAAGAAAAAGTGGTCATGGATAGACTTGTATAAAATATCTTGTTGGCGATGGTTCTGATGATATTTTGTGTTTTAGAGATTATCAAGGTTCTTCTATTTTGCATGTTGCATCTAGTAGAAGTTAAATTCAGGTGATAAACCCTTCATTTTCATAGTTTTGTTTCTATTGTCATGAAAATTATGATTAATTTAATTTGTATAATCAGTCAATGCTTGGACTCTTAAGGGTCTCAAACTCTCTGTGTTTAAACCAAACTGTCCCTTGCGAACTTGAAATTCAGATGCTGATTCTTAATGCAGTTTATTTTTGTGACTTCATTTGCAAATTATTTTGTTTATTTTTTTAAGCAAGGGAAGCCATATAACACATTTGTTGCCAGTACTACAGTTAAATTTGAATGGCGTCAACTTGTATTAATATCGATTTGAGTTTCAGTATCAGATGCTAAAAACCATTTTGCTGGTAGTATGGTAATGAACAAATAAATGTAGCCATTCATTTAGAGACCACTAGGATTATGACATGTATCTAATTTTTGGATAACTAGAACTAGAAGTAAGGGTAAATTCTATGTAAAATTTGTGAGTAAGGGTAAAGTCAAAATGTAATTAAGGATGTACTACAGTCAATTTGCATGATTATCTGGGCGGGTGACCCGCACCCGCCCGACCCGACCCGCCATCTGGGCGGGTCAGATCCGACCCGACCCGTGGACCCGGCGGGTCGGGTGCGGGTGATGAAAATAAAAACCAGTTAGAGGCGGGTCGGGTGCGGGTGATGAAAATAAAAACCAGTTAGAGGCGGGTCGGGTGCGGGTGAGGCCAAACCCGACCCGACCCACCCGTTGTGCAGCCCTAATTGTAAGTGGCGTCCATGCTAATGATTGATGTCTGTTGACATAGAGAGGAATAGGACTACTTGACTTTTCTGTAGTGTTTGATTTCCTAAAAACCCCTTTAGTTCAGATTTTGGGTATAGATTTGCACGCAATTTTTAATTAAAAATATTCATGCTCAAGAAAGTAGGGTTGCACAGGAACCGCCCTAAAAAACTGAACCCGTCCGAACCTAACATAACCGTGGATTTTTAAATCGAACCCGCCTGTAGCGAATTGGTATACAGTTTTTAAAATCAAATACCCGTTCATGATGGTTCGGTTTACGGGTTTAGTATAAGAACTGACCGAACCCGCCCGTATAAACTGAATTTTTTTGGCCATTGATTGATATGATTTTGTTTCATCCTAGCCCTCCATCTAACCTAAGATACCCTAAACTAAAACTAAACTTTATATTCTCTCATTTCTATTCTTCTTCATAGAAGACGCCGCTCTCAGCCTCTCACTTCCTCTATTAGATTTGATTTCGCCATCACTGCGATTCATGTGATGTGAATCATGTCCTTGATTTGATTTCACCATCACCAACAACCTTATGTCCTTATCACTCATCACTCATCAGACTCATCACCAACAACTTCTTCTTCTTCTTCTTTAGACTTCAATCCTCATTGATTGTTCTTAACAATCAGTCAATCACTGATTTCAGGTCTTCTGAGTTCTGATTAGGCTATTCTTTGCTCATCCACCACCTTATCAATCATCACCAACAACTTATTCTTCTTCTTCAATCCTCACCAGTCACCATCGACAATCAACATACAAGTTACAACAGACAAACAAGGTATCCGTATGTCATATTTTGGGGGTTCATCCGATTTCACTGATTTTGGGGGTTTATATTTTTTTTCGGGGATTATTATATCAAACACAACTACCCAAGCCTTATTTCACTGATTTGAAAATTAGGGTTCATCTGATTTCAATTGAAAATTAGGGTTCATCTGATTTCAATTGAAAATTAGGGTCTTGTGTTGAACTTTTCTAGTAAACTGTAAACATTATGTAAGTGTGAAAATATATTTTTGACTAGGGCAATTTTACCTAACAGGAAAGCCTGACTGTTGTATTTGTATATTTATAATGATGCCAATTCTATTTAAAAGCAAAGTTTCACTATTTTCTTTCTCTGAGTTCGCCACTGTTGTAATCTTGCAATGAGAAACATGTAATGGACACGTAGACCCCTTGTTTCATAACAAGAACTGTTTTCCAAATTCACTATGAAAATTTCTTTGTTGTGTATATCTCTGCAAATTGCCGCAACCAACAATGGGCTTACCAAGTAGGTGCAAATTATTTGTGGGTTTGTGCAGGATACCAAGCAGAACTAATGAGTTCTGAATTCAAACAACAAAATTCTTTGTGTTGCTGTCTCTTTTTAATCATCTTGTCAACATTTACACTGCAGTGTGGGTATTTTGCAGTCACATTTTCATCATGATTTTAATCTCTTTTTAATCATCTTTTTAATCATCTTGTCAACATTTTCACTGCTGTCTCTTTTTAATCATCCAGGGAAAAACATTCTGTGACAGTCAACACGGTTTAACCCGTAAAAAACCGAACACGTCCGAACCCGACTCGGGTCGGTTTAAAACCGATCCTCCTATGGACGGGTTGGTATTATGGTTTTTGATTTTCAAAAACCACCTACATACAGGTTGGTAGTTGGTTTTGGTTCAAAACTGAACCGCCCGCCCTTGTGCAGCCCTACAGGAAAAAGAGTTTTTACTTTTTGATAATTTTTTGAAACGCAAGTGAGCTATTCTATCTACTAATTGTATTGTTTTTCTTGAAGATTATCGAAGTCATGTTTAAGAAGAAGAAGATGTGACAAGAGCTGCCAGCCCAGTGGTCCACAACGTCAGGATTCAGTACTTTTCAACTTTAGTTCAAATTCCAACCAAAAATTTTCTACCCAACTCGTGCTTCTCCCTGACCCAAAATGCACAGAAGAGGATGGTTCTGGGTCTCTCAAGTCAATCAAGTCAATGGGCCATACGAAGCCTACCTTCTCTGTTCGTGAGACTGATATCAGTAGGCTCGACGCTGGCCCAGTAGGAATGACTTCCATTTGTTTCGGACCCGGTTTGGGGGCAGACCCACCAGGCTTCTCTTTGGGATGTGCTCCTGGATGTTATGAAGACTCTTTAGCTGTCAACCCAACAAGCTCTTCTTTAAACTCTAGCACAATCTCTATGGGTCATTCTTCTTTAAGAATCCTAAATAGGCAACTAAATTTCAAGCTTTCTAAAGAAGTTCACTCTTGTTCTAGCCTTCACCAACTTTCAAATGAAGAGACTTCAAGCAAAGGGAAAAATCAAGCTAGGGAACGAGGCTCAAAGCTTCCCGATGTCGGTGATGATTTAGAGATGGCAAACGGAATCCATGAGAAATTGTTACACCTTTTCGACAAAATCAAAGAAGTCGGTAAATGCTCGGGGATCGAATTTTCAAATAAAGAATTTAATTTTGTGTATAATTCTATTCTAGCTCATGGGCATGCTTTCAAAGATGTTATGGATGCGGGTGACGGCAATGTAAGTTAATGCTTGTCTTGTTTGGTTTTTCTTTATGTGGAATCTTTCTTTTTTAATGTGTAAGATTATATCTTGGAATTTTAATGGTCTTGGAGACCCGGATAAACGCTCAAAATTAAAAAAGCTTGTGAAACGGTGGAAACCTTCTATTCTCATGTTACAAGAGACGAAGCTAAAGGCTTGTTCCGAGAGGATTGTGCGCCAATGTTGGGGTGTTTCTCATTGCAAGTGGATCTCTCTTCACTCTTATAGAAGTTCGGGAGGAATTTTGTTGATTTGGAATTCGGATTTGATTGAAATGGAAGACTTCCTTGAAGGTAAATTCTCCATTAGTATCTCTTGTCGAAACTTGGAGGATAATTTCCGTTGGGTTCTTATTGGTGTTTACGGTCCGTGTATTTTGGATGAAAAAGCAAATTTTCCTTTGGAACTTGCCACCTTGCGTGGTTATTGGGATGGTCTTCCTTTGTGCTTCGGTGGTGACTTCAATGAGATTAGGTTCATGGAGGAGAGAAGGGGTTGTCGAATTTCTAATTCCATGAAACTTTTTAATGATCTTTGTAATGATCTCGGCCTTGTGGATGTTCCTCTTGCCGGTGCTAAGTATACTTGGGGTAGACCGCCAAATAAGAAGAGCAAGATTGATCGCTTCCTCGTCTCCCCGGATTGGGAAATCCATTTTCCAAATATTACCCTCAAGCGCCTTGCGAGACCTTTCTCGGACCATTTCTCTATTGAGCTAGGCTCCTTGGATTCGGATTGGGGTGCTTTCCCTTTCCGTTTTCAACTAGCTTGGCTTGAAGACACTAACATAATCCCCCAAATGAAAGTTTGGTGGGAGTCTTTTTCTTTTGTAGGTACGCCGACGATTGTTTTATTAAGAAGCTCAACGCTTTGAAGGGGTTTTTGAAGGCTTGGAACAAAGATGACTATGGATGCATTGATAAAGCTTTTGATACAGCTCTCTCCAAGTTGAAAGAATTGTATGATCTAGAAGATGGGAGGGGTCTCACCGTTGATGAAGAAGACTCGCTAGTGTCGGCTAAGGCGGATTTTGAGTTGTCCCATAGGCTTCAAAGCATAATGATGAGGCAAAAGTCTAGAATTAGATACCTTAAAGATGGAGATCGCAACACCATCTATTTTCATCGTATTGTGAAGGGTCATAGAGCTTCAAATAACATCTACAACTTACGTATTAATGGTCGATGGACCGGAAACAAGGAAGAAGTTAAGTTGGGCATTGCAAATTATTTTGAGCTTGCGTTTAAGGAATCTTCAAACTCTCGTCCAAGAATCAAAAATATGCGCCAAAAGATGATTGATGAGAGAGCTAGTGATTGGTTGGAGAGACCCTTTAGCGAAGAGGAACTGAAAAATGCTATTTCTAACTTGGGGATCGATCGTGCTCCGGGTCCGGATGGTTTTCCTATGCAGTTTTATATCGTTTGTTGGGATTTCATTAAAGAAGATTTGATGAAGGTTTTGAAGGAATTCCATGATCACAATATTCTTCACTCATCCTTAAAAAACAACTTCATTGCTCTTATTCCAAAAAAGATGAACGTCGAGGAAGTTAAAGACTTCCGTCCTATTAGCCTTGTTGGGAGTGTGTACAAAATGATTTCTAAGTGTTTGGAGGATCGATTAAAGGTTTTTCTTCCCGCTCTTATTTCTCCTTCTCAATCTAGCTTCATAAAAGGTAGACAAATTCTTGATGGAGTGTTGATTGCTAATGAATGTGTTGATTCTAGAATCCGTCAAAAAATACCAGGATTGGTGTGCAAGCTCGATTTCGAAAAAGCCTTTGATAACGTAAATTGGAAGTTCTTAAATGAAGTATTATTCAAAATAGGGTTTGGTGGTGTGTGGAGAGGGTGGATTAGAAATTGTTTATTTTTCTCTAAGTTTTCGGTTCTTGTCAATGGATCTTCATATGGTTTTTTTGGAAGTGAAAAAGGTCTTCGCCAAGGAGACCCTCTCTCTCCCTTTCTCTTCTTAATGGTGGGTGAAATTTTAAGTTGTATGTTGAGTAAGGCGCAAGATCTTGATCAAATCTCTGGGTTTTCGGTAAGGAATGAGGAACTAAAATAAATCATTTGCAATTTGCCGATGATACCATTGTCTTTCTCGATGCGAAGGAGGAGAAAGTTACTAATCTTCGTTACCTTCTTCTTTGCTTTGAGTTAACTTCGGGTTTGAAGATCAATTTCACTAAGAGCAGTTTATATGGAGTCGCGGTAGAAGAAGGTATGGAATATTATGCAAACATGTTGGGATGCAAATTTGAAAGTTTCCGAGTATTTACCTTGGTCTTACTTTGGGTGGCAAAGTTGGAGGGTCTCATAAATGGGAAAAAACTCTTGATATTTGCGCGAAAGGATCTCTTCTTGGAATGGAAAAATAATATCAGAAGGCGGTAAGTTAACTCTTGTCAAAAGCATTCTTGCGAGCATCTCTATCTATTATCTTTCTCTTTTTCTAGCTCCTTGTGCCATATCTAAGAAAATTGATAAAGTTGTGAGGAATTTTTTATGGGATGAAGACCAAAATACTAATAGAATTCACAATATTGGGTGGAAGTTGGTTTCTACTTCGAAGGAAAAAGGAGGGCTTGGCATTAGAAGAACTAAACTTGTGAATCAGCTTTGCTAAAGAAATGGTGGTGGCGTTTTGGCTTAGAGAAGGATGCGTTGTGGAGGAAGATAATAGTAGAAAAATTTGGAGTAACTTCTTCCGGTTGGGAAACTCTTCAACCCAAAGGTTCAAAAGGCGGTAGCCTTTGGTTTAACATCTACAAAGAGTTAGCGGACTTCAATAAGCATATCAAATTCAAGGTCGGTGCGGGAAAGGAAACAAGATTTTGGGAAGATGTTTGGATCGGGGAAAGGAAATTATGTGAATTGTTTCCTTCAGCTTACGAAGTATCAAGAACCAAGGTTTGTGGTCGCCCGTATGTTCGTAATCGAAGACCATGGTATAAGGTGGAAGTTTATGGCTAGACAAAGGTACTCTCAATCCATCTCATATGTAGTCTCAAGAATTCTCAATCTTCTTTCTTCTTTCCATTTTCAAGAAGGTGTCCCGGATAATAGGATTTGAAATGGAAACGACAATGGTCTTTACACGGTTAAAGACGGCATAATGATTGAGGAGGAACATGAGCCACCAATTTTTATTACCGATGTAGTTTGGAGTCACAATTACCCTTGCAAAATCAACTTCTTCCTTTGGATTCTCTCTCATGATAGGGTGATGACTAAAGACAAGCTTCTAAGAAGGGGTATGGAGGTTTCTAATCTTTGTTGTTTTTGTGATGAAACCGATGAAACTAGCGAGCATCTTTTCTATGATTGTTGGAGGATTCGTAGGATTTGGGACTACTTCAAAGAAGGTATAAGCAGTAATTGGACCCATACTTCCAATGTCTCTTTTAATGTTAAATCTTGGAGTTTCAATTGGGGAGATGACCGTCTAAGCCGTATTTGGAACAATATTCCGGTTGCTATTTGGTGGTGCATATGGAAGGAGCGTAATGCAAGAGTCTTCGAAGACAAAAGTAAAAGCTTGGAAGGTATCATTAGAAATATTAAACTTCAAGCTTTCTTTTGGTCCAATTCCAAAACTAAAATGTTAGGCTTAACCGCAAATTTGGTTATTGCTCTTTGGGACTCTCTTTTTCGGCGCCCTTGATTTTGTGTGTTTTTCTTTTCGATGTTCTCTTGTGCCTTTTGTAATCATTGGGTTGAGGTACCCCCTTAAGTACCTCCTCGTTTCAATGAATCTTCCCTTCGTCCGATCAAAAAAAGAAGAAGCTACTCGAGGGAACGGATGCGCTGATTGGGGGGAGAGATGGAAGATAGGATAAACAAATTATCTGATCCCCTCCTTTGTCATATCCTGTCTTTCCTTCCGTTCGAGCGTATTTTTGCTACCAGTGTTTTGGCTAAACGTTGGAGGTTTGTATGGAATTCAGTTCCTATTCTAAAAATTACACATTTGTTATCTTCTGATCCAGCCAAAGACAGCAATTAACAGACCAAGATTTTTGTTAATTTCATGGGTAGAATGTTCATGCTTCGTGGTTTGTCACCTATAAAGTACTTTTCTCTTCAAACTCTCATTACAGATGATTATAGCATTAATTCATGGATATCTGCTGTTATAATGCGTAAAGTGGAAACGATCAATCTGTTGTTGCCGCACTCGGATGTATACTCACCCTTTATTGAAATGGCTTTCATCTGCCATGTTGAGCATGCTCATAAATTCATATCAAATAATCTTTCAACCCTTGGAACACACACTGAGCCGTCACCCAAGGATCTGAGGCAGGAAGATTGGAATCTTGCAAATGATAGGTACTTCCACCATTGAACGTGGTACAGTATGTTTAATTTGTTTGGTAGTATGTACCTCCACAAAAGTTTCCATAATCACTTATAACACCGGTGACTCCCTAATTTATGCATGTCCTTCATATCAAGATATTTATGCTAAACTCTTATATTTTCTTTGTTACAGATTCTTATTTATATTACGCATATGCTATTTTCTTATAAGTGTCCGGATATAATTAGAGTCCACATATGCTTAATTTGGTTCATTCTCACAATTTAATTATTATATGTTAATCTCATATGAAGAAGGAATTTGGTCGTGCAGTACAGTCAATATGTGTTGTTTATTTGTGTATTTTACTCTACTCATCTGTAGGAGTCCTACAACCAAAATATTCGATGCAAAGGCAGTGATTCAAATACAGGGAAGTTGTCACTTTAACAACCAAAACCACTACAGACGAGGTTGGTGCCGAGCCGCTACCTGTTTTAAGTGAATCTGCATTTGAAGATCGACGTATTTATGACACTACAGAAGCTGCTAAAAGAGGTGCAATTCTCGGAACCGAAAGAAATAGATTGATTTTGCAATCTTTGAAGCTGATTTCGCTGTGATGGCACACTCTATTAGTGGCCTTGATGCTGAAAAGTGCTCTACAATTTTTGTTAGGAACCCCTATAAAAACTGAAGTAATTGTTGAAGAAACCTTTCTTGATATGGGTTCTGTATACTGTCTTCTGTATACTGTCTTCTGATATGGGTTTTTTTTTGTTGTTGTTGTTGTGTTGCTAAATGTAATAATCAGGACCGTTCATGCATCAGTTGTTGGATGGCCACCAATTCAGTCGAATGCTCCAGGTAGAGATCATAACATTTCCAAATCAAAAGCAAGCAAAATCTTCAGCCTGATTAAGGAAGCTGGCAATCTTCTATTCACATTCAATACTGGAATGTTCCCGTAGATACAGATAAGCTAACCCTATACATAATTATCCCAGGAAAAATATGTGTTCGAAAGTCATAACAGGAAATGAACATAATGCTTGGATTATGATGGAGGGAGATTTATGGAAAATAAATATATTATTTTATTATTATTATTATTCATATTTTATTAATGTTATTTTTAATAGAAAAACAACTAATTTTTGGATTTATTATTTAGGGTAATTTTAGAAGAATCTAGAAGTTTATTTTAAGAGTTTTAATAAGTTAGGAAAGTTTCCTAAAGTTAGTAGATACTTTGGGAAACAAGTTTGTAGGTTTTTGATAAGTTTATGGTTTGTTTAATAGGAGTTATCTATATAAGGAGCTCCAAAAACGAAAATTAGGGTTGAATTCGATTAATAATTTTCTTTATTAAACTTTGCTCAAGTTTAATCGATTTTTATCTATAGTTGGAAAACCGAAGTCTATATATTAATCAGCATTCATAATCTGTGTTCCTAGGAATACTCGAAGTCTGAACAAAACCTCTCTTTTCTTTTTGTTCGCTATTATCCGCTGCATCAGTTGGTGAATTAACAAAGTTTAGATAACCTCATAGATTTTAAGATATCTCTTTGAAGATCAACTAATTTCTATCAACTACTCATTCTACCGGTTACTTTTCAATAATTCTATTCCGCTGCGATTATTATCATCTTTACACGCTTCCAAACTGCATCAGTTGGTATCAGAGCAAAATTTGATTCTAAGGTTAATAAGATGTTACTAAGACGGGTATTCAGGATTAATAAATTGTCATCGAGATGAGATCCGACAAGATGTGAATATCTGATTAAATCAAATAAGGAGATTCTGGAAGTGATAAAATGTTATTTGAAGAAGTCACTAAAATCTCGATCTATACCATGCTCGCTTATAAAAGAAAATAATAGTGCAGATAACGACGTTGAAGACTTGTTTTGCCATCATGACAATGATACACAAAATCAAGTTATTGTTGAGAGATATACAACTCCGATCTTTGATAAAATATCCCGATGATGAGGTGGATATAAAACTTTCTTCTCAAAAAGGCGAAGAACATCCTGTTTCCGACAAAGAAAAACAGTCCCAAGAAGTTTCACATGATTTAATGGAGTTTCATAGTGAGTCATCTAATCCTGATAAACTTATTGATTTAGAAATTCCTGATATTGATGAGTTGTCTTTGCTCGAGAGTAAGCTAGTTGTTGATTATTGTGATACACAAATGGTCTCTCATATCTACCCTAACAAGAGAGAATTTGTTGAATCAACTTATGAAGATCCGTTCTGGGCTTCCATCATACCTCATGCTTCTATACGGTGCATAAATTGTTTTTTACAACATCAATTCATGTGTATGAAGATTGTCATCAACGAGTTACACATGCAGAACATGGTACTGGCAAGATTCGAGGACGAATCTTCTCTAACACCGGTAGAATGATGGAGAGAGATTTATGGAAAATAAATTTATTATTTTATTATATTATTTATATTTTATTAATGTTATTTTTAGTAGAAAAATAACTAATTTTCATAGTAATTTTAGAAGAGTCTAGAAGTTTATTTTTAAGAGTTTTAATAATTTAGGAAAGTTGCAAAAATGTAGTAGATACCTTGGTAAACAAGTTTATAGGTTTTTGATAAGTTTAGGGTTTGTTTAGTAGGAGTTATATATAAGGAGCTCCAAAAACGAAAATCAGGGGAGTTTTTGATTAATTAAAATTATTTTATATTCATTAAACTTGTTGAGTTTTATTGATTTTGATTTTTATATATAGTTGGGTTTACCCCGAAGTCTGGATACTAATCTCATATCTATAGTCGTTATTCGTAGTGAATTAACGGAGTCTAGATAATCCTGTAGATTTTAGAATATCTCTTTGAAGATCAACTAATTTCTATCGATTCCTACCCATTCTACTAGTTGCTTTTTAATAATTTTATTCCGATATAATTATTATCATCTTTATACACTTTCGAACTGCATCAGATTTTCTTAGAAAAATAGAAAGATCAATTAGATTTCACTGAGATGATACTCCACCTACCACCTTAGTATTTTTATCGAGAGGGTCAGTCATACCAATTTATGTTAAAAGGATCACTTCATCGTTTTGAAGAAATAGCATCCATACCTTCGATTTAGAGAATGCATGAAGTCGTTAATTGGTAATTGGTAATGACATGTGAATTTGTTAATATTGAACACGTATGAAGATATTTCTTGACCGTACTTTTTTTTTTTTTGAAGCATTTCAAACTTTGAATTCTAAAACATCTACTTAACGTGCTTATTTTGCAGTAGTTATACAGAAAGCATCTTTTCTACACATGATCCATGGCTTAATAAATCAAAATCTACAAATTATTTTTTAAATTTAGCTTCTATTAATGTAATAACTCACCGATTTGGCGGTCAGCGAAGCCCTACTTGCATAAATATTTGAGAGCCACTTGGAGCCAGTCACCTCTATGGTCCTTTCTGCCAAAGATGGAGATTGATACCACCGAGTGGAGGATCCTGTACTTGATGTGCGAAAAATATACGGGGTGTAATGGGAGTGAATATAAATCTAATTTGTCAAGTCTAATGGGAGTGCATATGAATTTAATTTTTCATGTTTAATGGGAGTGAAAATAAAGTTTGTAGGTGTGTGTTTTGAAGGAATTGAAGTATGAAATAAAAATATTTTTCTTTTTTGTTTGTGTTAATGAGAAATACTAGATTCTTTTATTTGCCTGCAAAATCAGTGAATATTTACATTGCTTGGAAGTGTAAAACTCAAATCTAATAAAAGTGCGTGTAAGTGTGTAACCATGTGATGTCGATCGGTACTTGATGTCTAGGGTGGTACCTTCTAAATCAGTTCTGAAGGAAGGATTTGACGTCTAGATTGACATGAAGCTTGTTCATTTCTTTGTATGATATGATTATCTAACTTGTTGGTTACTTGAACCATAATATTTAAAACATACACACATACAATACATTTAGATAGAATTGGTGTCCATGAGGTTACGGTACGAGTTAAACCCTAGTAAATTAAAATATAATTATTTAACGAGATTATAATTATACCCTTCACTCTACTAATATTTACATAATAACCATTGAATATTAACCCTAATCCTTTCACCTTCTCCTCTTTCTCCAAACCGTCGCCGCCATCACTATCAAGCAAACCAGATAACCACTTTGTTTATATATTGAAATTCAGCACAGAATTCACATTCTTCATCTATTTTACATTCACTAATCAACCCAACTCTCAATTCGGTCTTCTGTATCAAACCCATCTTCAAACTTATACCTTCCCCAATTCAAAACTTTTCTGGATTTCAGATTCAATTGGTCCAGGAATAAACATTGGTTTGCACCACCAAGCTTCTTCTTCTTCTTCGCCATTAAGAGACGGTGATGACTTATTCTCACAAACCCTAAAATCAGATTCAATTCCTGAAATCTTTACACACACAAAAGAAATTTCTGATGGATGAAATCAGAATTCGTTTTCTTCTAACAATCAAACTCGTTTTCTTCTTAAATTTAACATCACAGACCCATCAAACCCATTTCTCTGTAAATCTCGCTCATCAACATCTTGTTCTCAATCTTCTTTAACTAACAGCAGCAACATCACCTTCTCCTTCTTCCCTGTCCTAACATTCATCTATTTTCGAAAAACCCATCTCATACCTCAAAGACTTCAATTTTCCACTGTTACTTAATGGAAGTAAACTCTATTAGATTTGGGTTTTTTTTGTTGAGAATTCGGATTTTGAGATTAATTGATTTTATAAGAGTGGATTTGAGTTTAATTTGAAACCGGCAGTCAAGGATCGAAAGTGGCTGGATTTAATGAAGGTTTAAGGCTAGAAATGGATTTAGGGGAATTTGTAAAGCTACTAGTGTTGATGATATTGAAATCAATGGATGAAGTGAAGAATCTGGTGGTCATTTTTGATGTGGTGTTACTGGAATTGATCAAGGATGATGGTTAGGTGCAATTGAAGAGAATGGGTGTTGTAGCTGTTGCAGAAAACAAAGATTGTTTTAGGGTAAATAGGTAAAGGGGAGACCAATCCTAGCCACAACAAGGACTACACCTTTCCTTCTATGGTTAGAGAGAGAAAAAGAGGATCCCTTTTTTGTACTATCCCTTTTCCTTTTATAGACTTTCCTTCTTTATCACCTCCTGACATATATCTCCCGTTAACCCCTTCTATTGCTAAAGTGTCATATACTAATTCTCACCCTTAGATTCTTTTTTTATTCCTCTCATGTCCTCATATTTCCATGGGAATATTCCTAAGTATTTGGGCTTAACTCCTAAGCTCCTAAGGTAGTGATGAACTCATTCCCATCTAGTAGAAATGACTCCCCTTATCCGTGGGTAGTCACTTTTCAGGTATCAGGATTAGCCCCCTGACTGTTGGGCTAACCAATTGATAGCCGAACATTCAATCCACACTTCCTTAAAGTAGTTCTCTTCGACTATCTCCTCAACACGTACCTCCCAAGCTCGTGTACTGGTCGATTGGTCACGTGCCCCACCATCTCTTCAGTTACCCTACTCTAAGTAACAGTCTCACCTCCCTTAGTCAAAGAAAATTCTTCACTATATATTTACAGTCTCTCATTTACCATTTCATTTATATTTTTACCGCGCATCTTCACCTTAGTATTCTTGATGTCAGACGATTCCTCTAGACGTTCCTCAGTGGGAAAAGAGGAACAGACATAGGGAAAAACATCTCAAGCGGGGTCCGAGTCCAGTGGCCAGTCTGATAGCTGGCCTTTTCCCTTTCCGGCTAATGGTCAATTAAATTCTACTAGGGAAATTCTTCGCAATCAAGACCTATCTGCTGCTATGCAGCCCCCAGTCTTTTCTGATGGTACACGAATCACGCCGAATGACGACCATCTTGATTCTCGTTTGACCAACCCAACCTTAATACCCTTTTTTGCTTCTTCTAAATGGCTTATGCACCCAGAGGAACGGGGTTACCTCCCCCTTCACGCTTTCAACAAGATTTCGCGTATGGTCATTCAACAAGGGGATTATCACCTTCCAACTATAGATTTGCTCTCTTCAGCTAACTTCTCCCCTTTGGAAGTCTTGGGTCATATACATCCGTTCCAACCCTTGCCATTTAGCTACGCTCCGCTCTTTAGGACTAGACGACTCTCTTCATCGTATGGTGGTCAAATGTAAAAGTGATATGGTTAGTCTCTAGTCGCGCTGGATCCCTCGAGTTCATACTTTCTTTTTTCCCTTGGGTGAGGCGACTCCTGTATTGGAGGATGTCGTGACTTTGATGGGGTTTTTGATTCATGGGTCTCACCTATATTATGAGGCGGCCATTTTCGAAGTTATGGATGATTCGGAAAGAGTTCTATGTGCTCACTTGATTGGATGTAAAGGTAAATCCCGAGAAGTCCGATCGGAAGGGAAAGATGAATCCCCGGTAAAGGGTGCTTACCTTATAGAGGAGAAGGTCGTTAGATAGGGAAAATCAACTAAGGGGAAGTCCAAGGTTAACCCTTCTTCAGAAGCAGGAGAGAAGGCCACAGCCCACCCTATTGGTGGGGAGATGATGGCTGATGCTATGAAGGATTATGTTGTTGTTGTACCAAGCCAACCTACTCGAGGTGGAGCCCTTTATGGCCGGTACCAAATTCAGTAAGAACAAACACGTTTCCTTCCCTTTATGGGTGAAGTATTAGGCTCCAAGTTTCGAAGATGGGGAGGTTAGCTCTCCCGTCTAAAAGGAAAACAATGCTCGTGCCGAACAAGCGGCTTTTCTTCTTTACTGGCTTTGTCATGATATTTTTGAGCACAACCCCCATGGCACCATCAAGAAAGAGCTCGTGCCGATGGTTGTAATGATGTCACAAGGTATATCATTTTATTTAGTGCCTATGTTCTTGGGAAGTTTGTATTGTTAGCTGGATCTCCTCTATAAAGACATTCAAAGGGTAGACGCTCGTCACATCGTTGAAACTTTTTTCGCGACAAACTTTCTTCAGGTTTGGGCATGGGGGCATTTTCCAAAGTATGCTCAATCGATTAACGGTTTATCCATTCATCATGAGGAAAGGGTTAAGAGAGGATATAGCACCTTCAATATAGTTTCGGCTTCTTACTATTATCCTCGCGTGGTCCTGTGGCGCGGGAGAGGGAGATCATCCGGGAATACTCTTAAGGACTATATGGATGTGCCAAGGAAATCAAGCCTTTTCCTTATCACGACGGTCATTCTGGTTTTCTCCCTTATGATTTTACTACCGAGATTGCAGATGTGACTCTGAACTCTGAGAATTCTTTGGTGAGTGATGAATTTGACTCTGTCATGGATGTATTGTCTGGTTATCTCCCTGGTTTCTACTTGGGCAATTCATAGCAATGTCCTATAATTCTGATCGCGTGGCTCGACAGTTGGGATTTGACCAAGGGGTCCCATTCTATTATCCAGATTCATATTCTACCGAGGAGATCGATATTAGATCTAGTTTCGATCACTTTGTGTTTAAAGGACATATACGTTTGGCGGATCGATCGATTCACTTTTCTTTCTATCAACCTTCACCGACGCAAGAGCTTTTTGTTTCTACCAATTGGTATTCATTTCATACAGAAATTCGGAAGCAAGCTCTGAATTTTCTTCTACGTGAACCAGTTCCTCCACCTACACTATCCGCGGATGACGTCAATTTGATGCATGCGTCGGGTCGTATCAAGCTGGATGGGACGGTAGCTACCAAGTTAGGTCTTATGAACGCCTCAAAAGTCATCCCTTGTTTCCCTTGATTACTAGTTGGACTCCCCCGGCTGATCATGAGTTGTCAAGAAAGGGGGTTAGAAATGAGCATATGCCCCATCCTCCACCGCGAAAAAAGTCGGGAAAGGTCCAAACTCTTCAGCCAGTTTCGGGCTCCTCTAATCAGGTATATTTCATGTCTAGGTCTTTTATTTCCTTTAAAAGGTCTAATTATGTGTTATTAGGGTGATCTCTTTGTCGTCTCTATTGGGTACAAGCCTCGCTCCTTTATGGTGGAATAATATCTAAACATTCCTGAACATGAGTGGTCGTCTCGTCGTAAGGCTAAAAAAGTTAAGCGTGACGCCGGAATCCTACCAACTCTGCATATCCCTCGATCTGTCTTGGTTGATGCTTCTCCTATGTCTCCTTTACAGGCCAAAGCTCGGGTTATCACCGGTCCTAATTCTTCCTCTTTTGTGGATCGTATACATAGTTGGATGTTGATTTGTCCAGGGGTGTGCCGTGTCCTCACGTTTATATGTTGTTTCTCTTAATCCTCTAGTGGCCACCACTACCCGTTCTCAGAATCATCCCCAGGAGGCGCCTACCAGCCTGTTTGGTTCATATAGTTGTGGCGGTTCGTATTATTCTCATCCTGGTGTATGTCAGGACCATGTTCCTTCTGACAAAAATCTGTCTCCTTATGGTAATTATTGTCTCTTTTTCTTCCACGTGTCACTTTCGTTATTTCGTGTTTGTCCTTTTTGATCTGGTGATAAGGCATATATTTTGTTTTTCCTATTTATATGTCCATTTTGCTACCCTATCGTAGGTTTGCTTCGTGTTTTATTTTTTTATTATTTTTTTATTATTTTTTTTATTTTTTTAGGTTCTGCTGGTGGTTCGAAGTCGTCTTCGAGTTCTTCTCATCCTCTTTCCGATCGTTACAAGCCTTCTCCTGCTCGTGTATAGTCTCCTAATTTCCAACCTTCTGAGGTTAGTTACATTCATTCATTTTCATTCATTTTTTAGATACTCTACTTACACTCTTTCCCCTCTTTTTTTATAAGATTATGAAGACGCGAGGTAGCAATTCCGTGTTTAAGAAGGATGCCTCCAGCGTTACGAGCAATGTTAAACGTGCGTGGCTTGTAGGGAATGATTTTTTCCGAGCTACTCAAGAATAAATGGACGCGGCTTCCCTATTATCTAAACCGGAAGATCCTTCCTTTTGCTACCCTTCAGTCGTAAGTGCCGACGAAGCCGGGGCGACTGGGAACCATAGATTAGTGCATGGATTTTAGGTTCCCTCGAACTTAGCCGCCACTTACAGGATGATTGTCGAGCGAAGCGGTCATATGGTGAATAAGGGTATGATTCAGGATGTGAAGACTTTATTCTTTATGAATAAAGGTTTGCTTGAACCTGTGGAAGGGTTTTTCTGAGTTCGTGATGCTCTTCCTGATATTGGTAAGATGATGGAATGGGAGCCTTCCATTCAAGCTTGCATAGATCTCAAGTTTCCCATAACGTGGCTAGCCTAATTGTTGGGTACAGTGAATAGCAAGTTTGATCTATGTCCAACCCTTCCAGCTCAAATCGTTGAACTAGAACAAATCCTAAAGGGTCTGACTAAAGTGGCTCAAGAAAAAAGGACTGATCTGAACAAGCTTCTTTCCAATGTTTTAGCAACTACGCAGGAGGCTTGTGAGGCTGAAGCTGCTTTGATTCGGGTGCATGAGGACCTCGAGCATAAAAACGAGATCTGGCCTCTTTTGAGGAAGTCTAAGTTTATTCTCTTTAATATTGAGTGTTTGTAATATGTTTGTGCTTATCTTGGATTTGGTTGGCTTCCTTCTTCCTTTCTCTTCTTTCTTTTGCTGACTTTTACCATGACATTTTGACTATCTTATGTGGTTGTTTACTCTTGATATTTATTTTTGTTTGTGTGTTTATTTATTAGTGGCATCTGAATTTCATGGTATTTTATTATAATGGGGGTTGTCTGTTTATAAATAATGCTCGTATTATTCTCATTTTGTTTCTTCTTCCCTGATGCCTTACCCTGCGACAGCTGCTCTTATTGACAATTTGGAAAAAATACTATATCACTTGATTGATGATAGAGTTGAGGCTGAAGCGCGATGGGAATCCGCGTACGTCGCTTGCAATAAAGTGTTCGATCGATGGTATAGAGCGGGTCTTATCTATCATGTGTTCACCATTCGTGATTTGGTTGTTAGTGCTTATGAAGCTGCGTTGTGTGTATACGGCTTGACCAATGACGAGCTGAATATCGCTGAACGCATTCTTATGGAAGCTAATGAGACGCATTGGCGACTTGAACAAGATATCCCTCGTACTGTTAAACTACTCTGAGTTCTCCGCGTTGTTGGGATATAGAAGTTGTAGTTGTAGTTGTAGTTGCAGTAGCTTCGTGTTTTTTTTAGTCATGATTGTTATAGTTGCAGCTATAATTTATTTCGTGGTTATCTTGTAATTAAATGCTTCGTCTATTTTCTGGATACGTGGCTGTATTTGTCCTGAATTCCTATTTAAAGTTCATTCTCTTGAATTACGTGCCTTGACTTGTGCATGGTGTTTGTTTTTATTTAAGCATTCTTTTTATCTTTGCCTTAATATTCTTTTTTTTTTTGAAGGATGGCTCAAGAGATACATGGGTATACCTTAACCATGGTTCCGGTAGCCGTTATTTTCATGACCTCAGACGCGCGTAAAGAGCTCGAGCGACTCCTAGTGGTGAAAGACGAAGTAGAGATATTAATGACTCATAGGTTAGCTCATCGGGATGCCACATATGCCTCTTGGGGAGATCAGCATGAAACGTTTGAACTTGCTCGGAAAGCTCATACCGATGCTCGTATTATGAGTGACGTCAATCGGCTTCTTTCTGAGGCTCATGCGAGTCGGTGTGCTGCCAACTCTCAGTATCAGGAGGTTGTGCTTGTGATGAAAGATTTAGATCGAGAGATAGAAATATGTCATGCAATGTTAACAGAGTCGGACAATTAGTTTGTAGTAGTGTCTTTTATAGTATATTTTCAAGGGATTTGTAATTCTTAAGAGCATTTATTTTTGTAACTGTCCTTTGTTGACCATGTGGTAATAAATATTTGTTTCTTCTATTTAAACCTTTCTTTTTCCTTCTCGTTTTCCTCATTATACACATTCCCCCCCCCCCCCGTTTTTTTTACCCACTCTTGTCTCTTTTCTTTGAGCATGTCTCATCAACTTCACGGATATACTTTGACCATGGATGTCGTGCTTTCCCTCGTGAAACCGCTTGATAAGCGGGAGGAAATAACGTGACTTTTAGTGCTGAAAGATGAAGTGGGGATGTTGATGACCCATAGGCTGAGTCATCGTGCTGCCATGCGGGCTGCTTTTAGGGAACATGACGCGACTCTCGGGATTGCTTATAGTGCCAATGCCTCATATCAGGTTCTTCGGGATGTTCAGCGTTTGCATAATGAAGCAGTCACTCGATGCTATTTAGCTACTTGGCTGTACGATGAAGTTATTCTTATAATGAGGGATTTGGACCGAGAGATAGAGGTTTGTCGCGCAGTGATCGCTAGTCAGGACGATTAACGCTATAATCCTCTTGATATTCCCCAGAATGTTATTAATGCTTATTGGTGTTTTAATGCTTCATTAAATGTGGTATTGAATGTGTAGATGTACCCTACCCTCGTGTTTATTATATATTTCTTTCCTTATTTGGTTAATTTCAACCTTAATCTTTTACTATCTCTTAATTTTCATTTTTTTCTAGCGTAATATATATTATCTTCCCTTTTATCACATGGCGCGAGCTTGTTTGATAGCGGACATTACTCGATTGACTCAGATATCTAATGTGCTGAGTGTTGTGTTTGACTATTTTGATCGTGATAATAGTATCTCTCATTCCCGCTTTACAGACGCGGATCGTCTTTTACAAGAAGCGCGTCACGAGGGTCGGTTTCTCCCTCCTTTATTGTTTGAACATTACCGCTATTATCGTGAACGTCGTGTTGCAAATTACTTCCAATGTCTGGATGTGTTTCGATCTTTGCAAGTGGTAGAAGTAACTCTCTACTCGGCTCAGGCGGCGCTGCAAGCTCTTCCTTGAGTATAAAGACGTGTTTTAAAGGAAACTTATTTCGAGCACTGTTGGGATTTATTTTTAATTCTCTTTTTGTACACATATATGTCGTTTTAGAGAGAGTAGTTTCCTTTGGTCACTTGTAATGTTCTTCATCGAATTCTCTATATGATGGGACCATTTTTTTTTGTATGTGCATTCCTTGTCCTTTTATCCTCTTCCCTCTTTTTCTCTCTAGTATGACTGATACTCCTTTTGTCGGGATGGTCGGGTGGTTGTATCCGACTTGAAGTTGGAGATTTATAATCTTAAAAAGGATATTCTTATGGACGACGTGAGCGGGTACATTCTTCTTATGGAGTCCCTTACATTTGTGTTTGTTGTCAGTCAGTCATTGTATTTGCATAGTATCGATCTCTACACCGATGCTCTAGGTTCTAAAGACGGCGACTGTGCGTTCCTTTTGGAATCATTCGTCAACGCTCGGGAGGAAATGGAGCGTGATGAACGATAATTAGCTCGTGTAACTGTATGTTTGAGTCCCGCACGAGTTTCTTTGCTTACTTTTTGTACCCGTCATAATGTTATATGGATGTTGTATATTTCCTTTTTGCTCGAGTATGTTGTGTTACCTTTTCTCCTTTTCTCCCTTTTTTTTTCTTGATAAAACGCGTTGGTCCGGATGTTTAAAGTATGTCGTATCCCCTGTCACTTGTGATTAAAAATTTTATGTTTAGCGTGACCATTCGAATAGGGGCGTTGTACCCTATGCCGCTCTTGTGACCTATTGTGGTGTTTAGTTAAGTGGTCGAACAGGGGCTTTGCCCTCACCCGCTCTTTTGATCATTGTGGTATTTAATGAGTGGTCGAATAGGGATGCTTTTCCCTCTGCCGCTTTTATGACCATTGTGGTATTTAGCTGAGTGGTTAGACAGGGGCGTTTTTCCCTCTGACGCTCTTGTGACCATTGTGGTATTTAGTTAAGTGGTCGGACAGAGGCGCTTTGCGCTATGCCGCTTTTGTGACCTATTGTGGTGTTTAGTTGAGTGATCGGACATGGGCGTTTTACCCTCTGATGCTCTTATGACCTATTGTGGTGTTTAGTTGAGTGGTCATACAGGGGCGCTTTGCCCTCTGCCCCTCTTGTTACCTATTGTGGTGTTTAGTTGATTGGTCGGACAGGGGAACTTTGCCTTATGACGCTCTTGTGACCTACAGGGGTGTTTAGTTGAGTGGTCAGACAGAGGCGCTTTGCCCTCTGCCGCTCTTATGACCATTTTGGTACTTAAGTGAATGGTCGAACAAGGACGTTTTTCCCCCTGCCGCTCTTGTGACCTACTGTGGTGTTTAGCTGAGTGGTCGAACAGGGGCGCTTTGCCCTCTGCCGCTCTTGTGACTATTGTGGTATTTAAGTGAGTGGTCGAACAGGGGCCTTTGCCCTTTTCCGCTCTTGTGACCATTGTGGTATTTAGCTAAGTGTTCGAGAAGCGGCGCTTTGCCCTCTTCCGCTCTTGTGACTATTGTGGTATTTAGATGAGTGGTCGAACATAGGCGCTTTGCCTTCTGCTGCTCTTGTGACCATTGTGGTATTTAGCTGAGTGGTCGAACAGGGGCGTTTTGCCCTCTGTTTCTCTTGTGACCATTGCTAGGGCTGCACAAATCCGACCCAACCCTCCAACCCGACCTGCACCCGCCCAAATTTACCCGACCCGTACCCGGCCCGCCGATGAATGGATCGGGTACGAGTTATTTTTTTAAAACCCGACTTCTGGCGGGTCGAGTGCGGGTGATAGCTCCTCTCACCCGACCCGCCCACCCGCCCACCTGCCGAAATTTCACACATGTATTTGGCACGCGTGATTCCATCCATCATTCATTCACTTACCATAACTCGTAAGTCTGTAGACTGCATCTGTTTCTGTACTGTTTGTTCTTCATCTCTGTTACAGGCGAGACTCTAGAGGCGAGAGACTTCGATCAGGTAACGTAACACTCTTTCTTCATCTGAAGATTCTGAACTCCCATATCTGTTAGCCAGATTACAATATCTGTTATCCATATTACAAGTAAGTAAGTAACCTAACTCATTAATTTTGTTGCTTGCAGTTGCACTCGAAGAAAAAGTTGAAGAAAACTAGAAATTGAATCAAATTTTACGTCGAAACAAGTAAGTAAATGTAACCCAAACCTTCATTCCCATAAATCACCTTATGTTTTGTATTAATTTGTCACTTGATGAAATTAGAATTTTAGGGTTCAGTAAAATTTGGGGATTTTTTTAGCTGAAGAGCAAAGAACTTCTGTTAGATTGGAGGATGTAGTGGAGGTGGATACAATTATGGCCAAGAAAATCTCCAACAAAAATATAGTTGATGAATCGGCACACCAAGGTCTCGGTGATGATTCCGAAGACTGTATTGTACTTCCAGAAAACCATTACCGCATATACCTGCTAAATTTTCCTGCTACAATATGTATCTCATTCTAATTAGATATTTCCTCTTGATACCCTTGTTACATTCAGTAAGTTACAACAACTTAAGTCCATTTTTTTTTCATGGTTTTGCAAGGTGGTAGACCTATATATGTTGGTGTTGGACTGGTCTTGGTATCCTTTACAGTGTAGCTTCATGCATTTGTTGCTTATGTTGTTGTTCTTTTTCTTCTTGTTATACTAGTTGAATTTATTAATGACCTTCTTTCAGAAATTTCAGATCAGTTTTTCTACTGGTCAGGGGTACCAGGATATTCTAACTTCATTTTCATGTTCTGTCCAGGTATTTAAAGAGGGCTCTATCCGCTCGGAGGTTGACAACTGTTTTCTAAGGTCTAGTTTTGTTAAGTTTTACTTCTTACTTGGTTTGTTAAACTTCTCCCTTCTTTATCAGCATATTGTATGATTTTTCTCTTTAAGGTTTCAGAAGCATAAGATGTCATATATGGTGGTAGTTAATTGTATTACCAAATATCGAGTTCAAATTTTATGGTATAATTTCTGTAATGTTCTGCTGGCCTTCCCTGATGTTTTCGTCTACTTTCGATTATTTCTCCTGGTCCCATATTTGTTTGAGCTTGTTTGGCCTTTTCTCATTTCAGGTTTGAATTTTTAGTTTGTCAGGAAAGCTTTCTATTGGCCTTGGTAGTGCTTGAGGGTATGGTTTTGGTGCATTGACTTTTTTTTCTTCCTTTTTATGTCAAAGTAATCTATAACTCTTTAGCCATTGTGGTGTTATGTTTTCCAGAATCCCATCTTTTGGACTACAGATACAATTAACTGCTTGTGATTTTTAATAAAGATGGTCTTGTTATATGTGCAAGATTCACCACAATTCATGTTATGCCAGTAAAGATTACCTTTTAGTTTCTTTGAGGTTGGCAGTTTGGATCAGCGGGTGACCCGCACCCAACCCGCCGTAAAGTCGGGTCAGAACCGACCTGACCCGTTCTACGGCGGGTTGGGTGCGGGTGAGAAATTAGTCACCCGCTAAAATGGTGAGTCGGGTGCGGGTGAGGCCAAACCAGACCCGACCCACCCGATGTGTAGCCCTAACATAGCATTTGATCTTAGGCACAAATAAGATAACACAAGAGTTTCTTTACTAAGATCAAAAACATTTTTCGTAGTACTGCTCATGCATGAAACCCTTTTAGCCATTGTCCATTGATAGGTGTCTTAATCTTGGATCCATCCATCCGCTTCAAGTGGTAATATCCGCTTTCGCCAGTCTTTCGGATTATGAAAGGTCCCTCCCAGTTAACTGCAAACTTCCCAACGCTTGCGTTCCGCTGTACATGTGATGCAATTTTGAGCACTAGGTCGTCGACTTTGAAAATTCTATCTCTGACCTTTTGACTATAGTGGTTGGCGACGCGCTTCCTGTATGCCTCAGCAAAACGTTCGGCATGAGCTATTCTTTCCTCTATAGAGTCCAAGTGAGCAAAATAACTAACCTCGTATGACGTGGTTAGAGTTCTCATGGAAACTCTTGTCGAATGGATGACGATTTCTGCTGGTAGAATGACATCTTCCCCATAGACCAAGGAATAGGGTGACGCTCCCGTTGAGCTGCGCTAAGAAATTCGATATGCCCATAATACTAGTGGAAACTGCTCGTGTGATCCCCTATGGTGATCTTGCACGGTCATACTCAGGATTTTTGGTAATGTTTTGTTGGTGGCTTCCGCCTGGCCATTTCCCTGAGGATAGTAAGGAGTGGATGTATGCAGTTGTGTTTTATATTGTTCCAATATGTTATAAACATCTTGTTGACAAACGACTTGGCATTATCATCTTCGATGATCATTGGAGCTCCGAACATGCATATTTTATGCTCTTTGATGAACGATGTGATGGTTTCTCCTGCATAATATTTCATAGGGATTGCCTCTACCCATTTTGAACTATACTCTGTTGCGATGATGATATATTTATGCCGTTTGGAGGAGTTTGGGTTTATCGGCCCAATTAGGTCCAATCCCCAACTGTGGAACGGCCAAGGTGTGACAATGTTGTGTATCATGGAGTGGGGTGCATGGATCAGAGGTCCGTGGGTCTGACAACTTAGACACCTCCTTACGTGCATTGTTGTGTCATTCTCCGTGGTTGGCCAATAGAAGCCTGTTTCATAGATTTGTAAAAATAACTTGTGCATCCCTTGATGCTCTGTGTCATGCAACTTGGTCATGACTTTTATTGCCTCTTCTTTTGATAAACATCTCATGATCGCGTTATTTTAACTCCTTCTGTACAAAATCCCTTCATTTATGAATAATATACTGGATTTCTTTTGTATTTTGAGTGCCGCTCTCCTTCCTCAGGTCTTTTATATGCTGGATAAAATATATATATATGGATGCCTCCAATCATCCTCTTCTGCCACACATACCTCATTCGGTTGTGGTGGTGCTTGGCAGTCTTTGCAACTGTCATGGATGGCTTCTTCCTTGCTTGACCAGTACACCCCTAGTCTTTGTAGTCGTCGATATAGACGGATGCTACATGTTTGCCCGTATGACTCCTTGTGCATTTTTTGTATTGTCTCCTATGCTTCCTTTTTGCTCAAGCAACGTGCCAAAGACCCTCCTGGTGCTTTATGATATAGTGTACCTCACACGTTTATAAATTGTTTCAGCACCTTTATCGGGACGGCACGCTCTTCGATGGTACTTGCGAGATCCTCGAGGTATATCTTCCGCCAATCATATGCGTCCTCAAAAGCCACGTCTTCTCTCCAAGTACTAGGTATATCTCTTCGCTTTGTTATCACAGTTCCTTCCTTCGTGTCGTTTAATTGGATCTTGGACGCAAGCGTAGCTAATGCATACGTGTGCATGTTGGAACTCCTCGTTGTGTGTTCAACCGTGGTCGATCCCATTTCATCCATTAGGCTTTGTGCTTCCGCTCGGTATGGTGTTAAATGCGCCTCTTTTACTTAAAACTCGGCGTTTACTTGGTTGATGATTAACTTGGAATCTCCTATGACTTCTAAATTTCCGAGGCCGAGTTCCTTGGCCATTCTTAATATCAGTATTAGTGTTTCGTATTCGTCCACGTTATTGCTACAATAAAAGTACAGCTTGAGGAACCGTGGGTGTTTCGAATACGATGCCAGCTCCCCCAAATTTCTCGTATGAGGACCCGTCGAAGGACATAATCCAGACTTCTCGTTCTACCTCCGCTACTTCTCCTAACACATCATTGTGGGTGGATGTATCGTCGCTTCCAGGGAAAGCAGTTAAAAGGTCGGCAATTACTTGCCCCCGGACGCCTCTGGACTTTTGATACTTGAGTTTAAACTCGGATAGCTGTAAGAGTCATCTTGTGGTCCTTCCTTTAAGATTGGATTTATCGGAAGATATGCGATCGGGTTTTCCGCTGCAATGACAATGGTTTCATGCACCATAAGGTATGGCCTCAACTTTTGCACCGAGTATATCGGGGCAAAGCACGCTTGTTCTATTTTGGGGTATCGCAACTCGGCGTCCTTCAGAACTCGGATAACATAGTAGATGGGTGATAGATTGTTATCCCCCTGTCCTGTGCTAAGACCGCCCCTATGGCCAGGTTTGTGAAGGTGGTATAAAGGTAGAGGGGATCTCCCTTGAGAGGAGACCTGAGTACCTGAGGACTGACCAAACATTGCTGAAGTTTGTAGAACACATCCTATTGTATTTCCTCTCACTCGAATTTTATGTTTTTCCTTAACATTGGGGGAAACGCGGTCAGGAGTTGAGCGAGTCCCGGGATGAAGCATCGTATGTATGATATTCTTCCAATGAAGGTTTGCAATTCCTTCACATTTTTGGGAGGTGTCATCGTGGTGATAGATTTTATCTTGTCTGGGTCGACCTATATCCCTCATCCGTCACCATGAAACCAAGAAACTTGCCCGAGGTTACACCGAAAGCACACTTTAGCGGATTCATCTTTAATTTGAACCTGCGATATTTGTCAAACGCATGTCTCAAATGTTCAACATGATCTTCCCTTGTACTTCATTTAACTACGATGTCGTCCACGTACACCTCTACGCTTTGGTGGAGGAGATCATAGAATATCAGTGTCATCTCCCTTTGGTAGGTGGCCCCGGTATTCTTTAGCCCAAAAAGCATGACCACATAATAAAAGTTATCGTATGGTGTCTAAAGCGCTGTTTTGAACACATCCTCAACAGTCATCCTGATATGATTATAACCGCTAAATCCATCCATGAACGAGAACATCTTGTGTCTGCCCGTGGCGTCTATACACGGCAGCGGAAAATCATCCTTCGGGCATACTCGATTGAGGTCTTGATAATCTACACAACAATTAATTTATCCATCCTTTTTTACGACCGCTACGACGTTGGCCAACTGGTCGGTTGTCAGCCAAGCAAAATTAATTCAAGTTCTTACTTCACTAATATAGATTAGAGTATAGTAATAAGAACAAGTTCGTTCCCACAGAGAGGCAGGTGATTGTTAATTACTTTCGATTACTTATATAAACTGGGGGGTTTTGGTTGTGATTATCACTAAATTATGCTAAAACAAATTGATTAAAACGAATATCGGATATAAAGAACACTGGTTAGAGAGTTCATCTTCCATCTTCCAACATGTTATCAACTAAATCATACTCAACATTTCTGCACTCTCAATATCAATAACCCTAAAGCATCCTATCGCAGGCTTACTCTGGCAAAACTCCTATTATCATCAAAGGCGCAAGAGCCACTCTTTGAATCCTTTTCAACGAATAACTTGGCGCAAGAGCCACTCTTTGAATCCTTTTCAACGAATAACTTGGCGCAAGATCCACTCAAGTTTAACCCAATAAAAGCAATGGTCTTTGTGAGTTGAGGTTATTCTAAGCAATCCGCACAAGAGCCACTCGGATTTAACCTAGGTCACGCTTCTACACATAATTGCATGATAACATCCGGTTATTAACAACTATGTTATGATACTTGTAACAAGGATCTTTCGACAATTCCGGATCTCAAACCCTAGTTTAGCTATAGATGTCAATGCATGCTCATCTAATTCGCGACTTAAACAAACAAGCAATCCATCATACAAGGCGTTATAAACGGTAGAACATAAGCGATATTGAAGAGATTATGAACATATGAGAATGAATACTTCAATTAATAAACATGTTTTCCAACTTAGGACTACATTTCTAACCAATAAGAAAGGTTTAGTTCATCATGGATTTCTCAAAATCCATGGAAAATAATCAAGAAAGCAAGTAAAGCAAATCCTAGAAATCGTGATGATCAATCGCACTCCAAGCCCTAGCTTCTTGTTCTCCTTGTGTTTTCAAGTCTCCGAAAGTGTCCAGTATCCCTTTCTAGGGTTTTGGACGTCTTCTTATATAGTATTCATCATATCTAGGTGTTAGAGTCCTAATGGTACCATGATACCTTGATTTGGAAGTCAAAAACGTGTCTTAGAAGTGCCTCCCGTCGAGTCATAATCGGTAGTTTCCGTGTTAACTACCGATTTCGGAGCTCAAAAACGAAGTTTTTATGTACCCGAAACTGCCTATAATCGGTAGGTTATTTTCCCTCGTAAACTTCCGATTGTGATGCTGAGTGTCTCATTATTTTCTTTCGGCTATTTTGCTCATAACTTCCTCATACGAACTCCAAATTACCTCATTCTTTTTGTGTTAGCTTCGTATTACGTTATCTTCAAAATGGTATTAAGAACTTCTGGATTTTAATGAGTTTAATTCGGTATTTGTCACTTCTCCATTGGCAGAACTTAACTTCCTTGTTCATTTCGTGTCGTAATGAACTCCTTTCTTCTTCTTTGGTTGAATACACTTCAAAACTCCTAAGAAACTCATAAAAAAACAAAATCAAAGAATAATAATATGAAAACTAACAAGAAATCAATGAATTAGAGTATCCATATAATGCAAATAATGCACCTATCACCAACCACGTGAGGTGTTGTACAACACCTCTTCCTTTATCGCTAAGGAGGTTTCTTACGGAAAGTCGCCGCTCCTCTGTTTGACGTGTCGTAACTCGAGTGAAACGCCAATATTATGAGAGAGAATCTCAAAATCTAAGCCTGGCATCTCGTCGTACTTGAAAGCAAACACATTCTTGTACTCTATTAGTAGTCCGACCAGCGCATCTCTTTCCTTTTCATTCAAGTTTCCACTTATTTTGACGAGTCGATGTTCGTCCTTTGTTCCTATATTTACCTCTTCCATTTTGTCGATAGTCATGTCTTCTACGAAACACTCGTCAAATTAGATGGAAACTATACTGAAATTATAGCTTTTTCATTAGGGGTCGATTCGTCCTTCTACTAAGGTAGCGGGGTAAGCACGGTCGATGGAACTTCTTCCACTTCTTTTCGAATATCATAGAATACAACATCTGTCATTTATGCATCTTCCGGCCCAAACGGGTTATTGTTGTTGCGATTCGATATTGTTTTCCTCTCATGTTCGTCTTTATGCATTGTGATAAAATGAGGCCACAAATATTTTTTTGAGAAACCATCCTCTCCCTAGCAATACATGAAAAGTGGTATCATCTTCTAACACATAAAATGGCGTGAGACCCTTTATTGGCCCAATCCTCATCACTAGGCTGACAATTTCTATAGCGGTTTGAGTATTTCTTCCAAACCCTTTTATTATGGTTGCGTGCATCTGAATAGCCGATCGATGTACGCCTGAAATCTCCAGCGTGTGAAGCGAGATTATATTCAAGGACGCACCTGCATCGATAAATGATATTTTCAAATATTGCTTGTTAATGGTTGTCGTAAGGTAAAGTGGGAGGAGGTGTTCTCCAGGGTAAAAGATATCGTATTCTGTGAAGGTGATCGCCCCCTTAGGTGTTGGGCTATATGGTCTTCCAGCCGCTATTGTTGCGATGGATTTTGCCGCTTCTTGATTCTGGTTCTCGATGAAACCTAGCGATTTGAAAAATTGTTGATCCAGGATTGTTTTGGCAAACTTTCTAGCTACGCCTTCAGTATTGTCAAAGCCCGAGATCTCTTCCTCTATTTTGTATGCCTCTTCTTCTACCGATTCCTAGGGTCTCCAAATGTCCTACATTGGGTTGTGTCATAGCATCATAACATGGTGATGGAGAAGTGGATTTTCATTGATTGCTTGGCTTCCCATCTCAATCTCTTCCGCGTTCCTCTTTCGATAAAAAATACCGCGAAGAGAGAAACACTCCTGAGTCAGATGATCCACACGGCGATGGTAATTGCAGTATCTAGCATTATTTTTGTCAATCCACAACTAAAGGTGGTAATGTCACTTCCTGATTCGCCACCCACTGTTCGAGCATGCCGACGATCTGTTCTCGGCTACACGGTATGGGCGGTAATCGATTTATATCCATTCTAGGCACTTTGTTACCTCGCCTTGCATTATAGGGATGAAACACAAGAGGCCTTCTCGCATCGGGGTTGATCATAGCGCGACTGTTGAATGTTGGTACTGACGCGGTATTGACCGAATGTTTCCACGTGTGATCCGTATTACCTAGGCTCAGAACGTCCATGCAATTTTTTATTCTGGATGCCGCTTCCTCTAATTCTACGAACGTCTGGAACTTGAAGTTGGAAAGATTCCACTTGAACATAGGTGTCATTCCGCTCACACAGATTTCTACTAGAGTTTATTCCTTCTTGTATTCATGACACTTGAGAGAGAGGTTCCGGAATCGCGTGATGATTTTTCGATTTCCTCCCCCATTCTTTGGTTACACCTGCTGAGATCAATCATCATGACCTTCTTCTATGCTGAATAAAACTTTCTTAAAAAAAACGTACTCATTGCTGACCACGACTCTATGCTTTCGAGCTTCAGGTTATCATACCAAGTGAAGGTTGTGTATGATAAAGACTTAGGGAATTCTCTTATGCACAACTCTCCGTCGGATACGTACGCATTTATCGTTGACAATAATCGACTAAGGTGTTCTTGAGTGTTTCCCCGTCCATTGTAGATCTTGAACTTGGGAGACGTATACTCTTTCGGGTACTGATTCTCGGTTACCTCGACCGAGTATGGGGTGTTCATGGAATCATAGTTATCGTGCTTGACTACTCTGTAATGTTCTTCCAAGTACTTGGCGATCGCCTCATGTGATGTTCCTCGGGAGGATCCCTCTACATATGGTGTTTTCCTCATAATCGCCGCTTCTTCTTCCGCTTGCCTCATAAGCTTCCGAAGATCCTGTTCACGCCGATTGTGCCCTTCCATCTCAGTTTGCATATCCTGTAAAGTTTGCTTTTGTTAAGTATTCTTCTTTGGTTGTTGTTTATTCTTGTTGACCAGTGTCTCTACCTTTTCCGCGTGAGACGTTTGTATGATTAGCGTGTTGACGATGGCTTTTCAATATGGCTCGTCGTCACCACTTGCGTCTTCTATTATTACTTCGTCGTTAGTCGACTGGTTGGGTAGTATAACTGGAGTGTTTTTCCCTGAGTGCATCTTGCTGGACTAGAGACGAGCCTCCCACTGTGGTCGCCAAATGTTTTAGGGTAAATAGGTAAAGGGGAGACAATCCTATCCACAGCAAGGAATACACCTTTCCTTCCATGGGTACAGAGAGAAAAAGAGGATCCCTTTTTGTACTATACCTTTTTCTTTTATAGACTTTCCTTCTTTATCACCTCCGGACATATATCTCCCCTTAACCCCTTATTATTGCTAAAATGCCATCTACTATTCACACCCTTAGTTTCTTTTTTATTCCTCTCCTGTCCTCATATTTCCATGGGAATATTTCTAAGTATTTGGGATTAACTCCTAAGCTCCTAAGGTAGTGATAAACTCAGGCCCATCTAGTAGAAATGACTCCCCTTATCCATGGGTAGTCATTTTTCAGGTATTACAGAAGTAATGGTCTCCTCTCTGATATTGAAGTCCGTGCTGCGGTTGCCGCTTAAATCGAACATCACAGACCCATCAAACCCATTTCTCAGTAAATCTCGCTCATCACCATCTTGTTCTCAATCTTCTTTAACTAAAAGCAGCAACATCACCTTCTCCTTCTTCCCTGTCCTAACATTCATCTATTTTCGGAAAACCCATCTCATACCTCAAAGACTTCAATTTTCCATCGTTACTTAATGGCAGTAAACTCCATTAGATTTGATTCATAAAAACTAGGGTTTTGTTGTTGAAAATTCGGGTTTTGAGATTAAATGATTTTGTAAGAGTGGGTTTGAGTTTAATTTGAAATCGGCAGTCAAGGATCGAAAGTGGCCGGATTTAATAAGGTTTTAGGGCTAGGAATGGATTTAGGGGAATCTGTAAAGCTACTGTTGTTGATGATATTAAAATCAAGGGATGAAGAGAAGAATCTGGTGGTCGTTGTTGATGTGGTGTTACTGGAATTGATCAAGGATGATGGTTAGGTGCAATTGAAGAAATGGGTGTTGCAGCTGTTGCAGAAAACAAAGATTATTTTATGGTAAATAGGTAAAGGGGATACCAATCCTAGCCACATCAAGGACTACACCTTTCCTTCTATGGGTAGAGAGAGAAAAAGAGGATCCCTTCTTTGTACTATCCCTTTTCCTTTTATAGACTTTCATTCTTTATCACCTCCTGACATATATCTCCCGTTAACCCCTTATTAAAGTGCCATCTACTAATTCTCACCCTTAGCTTTTCTTTTTATTCCTCTCATGTACTCATATTTCCATGGGACTTTTCCTAAGTATTTGGGCTTAATTCCTAAGCTCCTAAGGTAGTGATGAACTCAGTCCCATCTAGTAGAAATGACTCCCCTTATCCATGGGTAGTCACTTTTCAGGTATCAACAAAGATTGAGTTGGGTTGTTGCAGAAGAAGAAGATTGAGTTGGGTCATAGACAGGGATAGACTTGTAAACTCGGTATTTTTACAGTTTTTTATTTTACAAAATTAATTAAAGTCAGGTCATAGACAGTCAACTCGGGTCAACGTCCATTTCAAGTACCAAGCCCTAACATTGGACTAAAGCTGATCAAAACCTGAGTACCAAACATCAATTAACCCTATAATTTAACTCGATTACAACATTTAATTTTGTTTCTTGTTCTTGGCTTTCTTGTGTTTTCTTTCTTTTCTTTTGAAAATTATTTGGCATCCAATTAATTAAAACGATTTTCGTGCAATGAAAAAACATGAGGAAGAGTTTCCAAAGAGTTTTTTGTTTAGAGCATATGGGTTCTGAAACTTAAAACCTTTTTTTTTTACCCCTTGTACATAATCAAGTATCGGGATTGTTATTTATACTTTTTAGCCTAAAGTCCCATCATTTCTTTATTGATTAACTTAAAGCCTCGTCTAGTAAAATCATTTAAAATCAAAATTTGGCTTTAGGAATATCAATTTATTAAGGAGAAAGTTAGTGAGTTCGACATAAATACGAAAATACGACTGTCCATTTCTCATTTGTTATGCAGGTACCAACATACAAGCAGGGAAAAAAAGTGTTTCACTATATTTTTATCTTTAAGCCATGAGTGTTTCATTGATGTCAGATAACTAACCATTTTATTATCGAATTTATTCTCTATAAACATGAACTAATTACAACATAATGCATTACCGGAATCCAATTACATTGTAGTAACTTACACCATTTATAATTTCTAATATGGAAACCACCATTTTTTTATAAGTAAAATCAGAAACAAACCTCAAAACCTAACTATAAAACCCAACATAACATCACCAAACAAAAAAAACAACAACAACAAATTAGATGTAAGCGGATGATCCCAAGATTCGTCATTACAGTCACCAAGAGGAGATCCACATAGTCTATTGTTTCCCTCAAAAACAACAACATTCAAATTCGAACTTAAATGAAGGAAATTGGCTAGAAAAATATGAGAAAACTTGTGTTTGCTATTGATATTACTGAAAAGATAAACTGTTACAAAACAAGACCCAAACAATATAAAGGATGACATACTTAACTGGTAATACTACAAAGATGACATACTAGTGTCTGTCATAACAGAAATGCGCAGACCCACAGATTATGTTAGAGAATCTGTTAACTAACTGTCAACGCTTATTACAACTAACTAACAGATTAAAGAATCTGTTAGAGAACTAAAACAGAAACATAATGCTAGTCCTTATACTCCCACACAAACGAAACATGTGGGCAATGGAGAAGTTTGATCTGACAAGAAAGAAAAAAAACAAAAGAAGGCAAACCCTTTTTGAAAATATCAGCAACCTGATCTTCTGATGGTAGAAACTGAACTTCAATACACCTAGCTGCAATAAGATCCCTAAAAAGTGATACTCAAGTTCAATATGCTTAGCCCTGGAATGAAATAAAAGATTCAAGTCAAGGCATCTAGCACTCAGAATATCAAATAATAAAGTTAATGGTTTTTTAAGATGAATTTATAGTTCCTCAAGCAAGTAAGAGATCCATATAACTTCAGTAGCAAGTGTGGGAAATGTTTTGTACTCAGCCTCTGTATAGGACTTCGCAATAATAGGAAGTTACTTAGAGGACCAAGAATTTGGAGAAGAACGAAGAACACATAATATCATGCAGTGAATTTTCTTGTGTCAGGGCATCATCCCCAATCAGAATCTGAATACCCTGTCAATGAATAATCATCTCCATGAAGAAAAATTCCACAACCCAAAGGACCCTTTAAGAATCTGAGAATTCTTTAACAATAAGAAGATGAGAGTTAGTTGGACCATGCATGAACTGACTCACATAAATGACAACAAAAGCAATGTCAGGCCTTTTTATTGTAAGATATTGTAAAGAACCAACTAGACTTATAGAATCAGTAGATGATTCTAGTAAATTTCCATCAAAGAGAGAAACTCTTTGACCTTTAACAACTAGAGTCTTGCACAGTTTAGCTTCTAGTATTTTAGCTCTTGTAAGAAAATCCAAGGTGTATTTTGTATGGGTAATAGTTTTATCTGCATCATTTCTTAGTGTTTCAATTCCCAAAAAATAATGAACATTGCCTAAGTCCTTCATAGCAAAATGAGTGCCCGGAGAAGTAATAAGAGATTTGATAAGACTAACTGAACTACCAGTTAGGATTATGTCATCAACATATAATAGAAGGATTAAAACATCAGATGTGGAACAAAACAAAAACATAGAATTATCTAACCCTGATCTGACAAAGCCGTGAGATATGAGATAGTTGCTAAACCTTTCAAACCAGGCTCTAAGAGCCTGATTGATCCTATAGAGAAATCTCTTCAAATGAAAAACATGATTAGGTTTAAGAGGATCCACATATCCTTGAAGTTGCTCCATGAAAACATCTTCAGTCAAAATGCCACGGAGAAAGGCATTTGACACATCAAGTTGATTGACAATCCAATTTACAGTTAAAGCATGAACTAGCACTATTCTTATTGTTGTAGCTTTAACTACTGGACTAAAGGTTTCATTAAAATTCGCTCCCTCTTCTTGATGATATCCTTCGGTTACCAACCTAGACTTAAATCTCTCAACAATACAATCTGCTTTAAGTTTGATCTTACACACCCATTTTTAACCTAGAACATTTATTGATGCATTATAAGATACAAGGTATATACCAAGTATAATTATCTTGAAGAGTATTATATATAATATTTATCCAGTGACACTTTCCACTTAGGGTCCTTAATAGCAGATTTGAATGTTTTGGGTTCAATTGGAATGCACAAACTAGTTGTAAAGGCTAAAGGTATTGGGTATTTGATAGTAGTAAGATGAGATACAAAGCAGATGGAAGATGCTTAGGAAGAAAAATACCTGATTGAGACCTAACTACCCTTTGAGGTAGAGAATAAATAAGTATAAGATTTTGCTCAACTTGAGGAACGACAAAATCAGCTGAAGCGTCAGTGGATGGGTCTGAAGAAATATTTGATGAAGTAAAACTGGAGGAAGCAACAGATTTATCAGAAGTAGAAATATCAGAATGAATATGTTGATAGGAAACATTGATAACTGACTGAGGAATAGTCTGAATAACAGAAGTATCAGGTATAGAGTTTGAACACTGTCTTGTATCCCCAGCAAAATGGAACACCGATTCTTCAAAAAGCACATGTATTTAGATGAATACCTTCTTCTGAACCAAATCATAACATCTATAACCCTTATGAAAGTAACTACATCCAAGAAAAACACACAAAGCTGACTTTGGACTAAATTTGTCCTTTCTATATGGTACCAAGTTTGGATAACAGACACAACCAAAAAATTTGAGAAATGAGTAATCAGGTATTTTATGAAACCATATTTCATAAGGTGACTTGTAATCCAAAATCTTAGATGGAGTTCTATTTATAAAATAAAATGTTGTAAGAAAAGACTCAACCCAGAATGATTTTGACATTGAAGCTTGAAAAGCCATTGTATTACCATTTTTATAACATGCACGTGTTTCCTTTGTGGGATGCCATTTTGTGTTTGTGTGTTTGGATAAGAACAAATAATTCCAATACCACAGTCATCTAAATAACACTTAAACTTTCTTTTAAACAACTCAAAGCTCCATCACACTAAAATGTTTTAACTTTTGTAGAAATTTTTTTCAGTTGTGGTTCTAAAATGTGTAAACATGCTAAATTATCTGTCCTTAACTTCATAGGATAAATCCAATTGAATCTACTAAAATCATCAATATAGATGATGTAGTATCTATACCGAGAGCATGACAAGATAGGATAGGGCCCTCATACATCACATTATACTAATTCTAAGGGTACATGAGTTACTCTAGTTGACATACTAAAAGGAAGTCTAGTATTCTTACCAACTTGACTATAATGACATATGAAAGTATCTGTAGAACCTTTAACTTTGATGTGAGATCCTTATTCAGGATGCTTGAAAATGGGTGAAGACAAATGTCCAAGTATTTTATGCCAAGTTGATACAGGTGCTTGAACAGAAACATAAAAAGTATGATCATGATGTGATGACATATTTGACTTGATAGAATATAGATTATTCTTATTTTTTCCTCATCTAACACTTTATCAGTATCAAGATCTTTAATAGTATAACCAGTAGGAGAAAATGTGTGAGAGAAAACATTTTCTTTAACGAACTTACTAACAGATACTCCCTCCGTTTCTTAATATATGTCCTCTATTCCATTTTTGTCAGTTTTAAAATTGTGTCCAACTTTTGTTTATAGTCGTATTATCTCGATAACCTCTCAAATACACTCTTGGATCTTTTATACTCATAAACTTATTTTTAATGAGACCCAGTTTAAAATCTTAAATAATATTTGTATAATTAAGAAAAAAATGTGCTAATATCTTTTTTGCTTATATTTCGTAGGATCGTCCCCAATGTTACCATGAGAAAACTTGTGTTTACTTACTGAAAAAATAAACTATTACAAGACAAGAAATAATATAAAGGATGATAGACTTAACCAATAATACAACAAGAATGACCTACTGATGTCTTGTCATAACAGAAAAACACACAGACTCACATAACAAAAATTGTTGACTAACTGTCGATACTTGTTACAACCAACTAACATATTAAAAAATCTGCTAGAGAAATTAAACAGGAACATTACTAGTCCTTATAAAATCACTTAGCAATAGAGAAATCATGAAGACGATCAGGGCGAGACGAAATAACACATAAGGAATTTGACCAGATAAATCAAGTTTATTCAAATACGTACAATTTGCTAAATTTAAAGGTATGTCACTAAAAATGTGATTCCAGATAGATCCAAGTATACAACATAAGGTAACCAGGTACAAATTTGAGAATGACTTGTACATGTAAACTTATTATATATTAGAGAGATCTAAAGTTTGAAGACATCGGCAGTATTATAAGAAGCTTGATTTAGGGGCTCCTCAATTCATAGAGGGGCTCCTTATGTAAAGACAAAATAGAGACATTTGAAATAAAATTCCAAAACCCCTTATCCATGATATTTTTATAATGGATAAAATACCCCTGATTAGTTAGTATTAGTAAAACTAATTAGCTAATAGATTAAGCTAATCATAATTAATCTTAAATAATTTTATACTTAATCAAATCAAATCAAAAAAATTTCTTTTTGGTTTGGCGGGAAGAAAAATTAGAGGATGTAAGATAATTTTCTAGAGTTTTTTAAAAAACCCTAGATTTTGATTCAATCAACCAGATTAGTGAGGTATACCTCTAACTTAAACTCTTGGTCTTTTAATGGCTCAAATTTGATGAAATTACGTTATAAAAGATGAGTTTTTTTATTATTCAGAGAATTTTACGGTTGGGTTTTCATGTCAAAACCAACCGTAAATAATCTAAAAAAATTATTATCCAGGATGATTTACGGTTGGGATTTGACAATCAACCCAACCGTAAAAACCAATTTTAGTTTACAATTTCATCCAATATTTTACGGTTGGCTTAGGCTTCCCAACCCAATCGTAAAACATCTTTTGGAGCATTGAGTTTAAGGTAAAATTGGGGTTTAAGAATCAAATTTTTAAACTTATTCAATCATTTTAACTAGATTGAAGGTAAATTGGGTCATTTAAACAAAGAATAACGGAAAAAAACACAAGTACTAGAATCCAATTTTGAATGATCCAGGAATATTTACGGTTGGGTTTTGGCTTAAAACCCAACCGTAAAACATCCTTTGAAGCATTAAGTTTAAGGTCAAATTTGGGTTTAAAAAATCAAATTTTTAAACTTATTCAATCATTTTAAATAGATTGAAGGTACATTGGGTCATTCAAACAAAGAATAACCGAAAACAACAGAAGTACTAGAATCCAATTTTGAATGATCCAGGAATATTTACGGTTGGGTTTTGGCTTAAAACCCAACCGTAAAACAACCTTTGAAGCATTGAGTTTAAGGTCAAATTTGGGTTTAAAAATCAAAATTTTAAACTTATTTAATCATTTTAACTAGATTGAAGGTAAATTGGGTCATTCAAACAAACAAAAACCGAAAACAACATAAGTACTAGAATCCAATTTTGAATGATCCAGGAATATTTACGGTTGGGTTTTGGCTTAAAACCCAACCGTAAAATTGATATTCATATTTACGGTTGGGTTTTGACTGAAAACCCAACCGTAAATATGATTTTTTTTTTTTGTTTTTTGACTTGATTTTTCCTTTGCTTTGTTTCCAACTTGAAATTTTTGTAAATAAAACATGAGCTAGACAAATTAAAGATAAAAAAATTTCTCATACATTATAACTTGTGTTATATAATGTATATAATACACCCACAAAAAAAAACCCTTAGTTTGACGCAATTTTTATGATAAACATAGAGTTGGGAGAAGGAGGAGGGGATTGTCGATGAGTTTGACGAGCTCTTTTTTTGCTCTTAGGACAACGAGTACGAGGAGCAGCACCACTACCACGAGTACGAGCACCAGCACGACCGCCATGAGTACGAGCACCACGTTGCATATCCTCGGCCTCATCATGTGTCTCTTCATCACTAGGTTGCGGCTCTCTTCGGCTAGTAGTCGCATCTCTTGTACCGGCTCTACTCCTCTTTAAATTTCTTGTCGTCTCATCTTCTTCTGCTTCATGAAGCTTCCCAATTTTGGATTGCAGGTTCTTCAATTGGTCAGACGTCGTCACATCAACTCTACTTAGGCATGGACTGATAGACTCTGCCAATGCAAGTGCTTTCTTTTTCACCTTATTTTTCTATTCACATATGAAAATAAAATTTGGTTGAGTCTTTAGTAATAAATCTTAAAAACATTAATAACAAAAGTAATTTGCGTACCAAATTGAAATATGCTTTCTTCCAAAAACCATCTTCTATGTTATTTCCTTCACCCCTTTGAAGTATTTTCATAGTTTATGGATCAATGTTAATGACATTTGGATGACCAAAATGACGATACCAATCCAAGTAATCTTTTGCAGCCTCTTTTGTGCCCGGAGATGAAATTACCTCCTGCATTTGGATTTGGTAATCCGGTTGATAGCGGTTGTTCCAAACCGCGACCGAAGGCGTTGGGTTGTAGTTGAGCACGATGCTTGGGCCTTCGATCATTGAGTCATTCACACACAATTTAAAGGCTTCTTGTGTTACCTTGGTTTGTACATAGCCACATTGGCGGAGAGTTCGACGGGGGTTGCACATCACGAACCCAAACGGATAGTACAAAGGCCCTTTGTAGCCTGCCACGTCCAAAAATTGACGTAAATCTTTAACATCTCCATCATCATCTATGTTAATCTTCACATAAGGATCAAAAACAACATCTTCAACGGTGAAAGCATCAATTTCACTTCTCATCTTTGCTATCTGCACTTCTTTATGCCTTGCCTGAGTACCGGTGAAGATGAATTTCTTTCTTGTAGGTCCAGTACCATTATCGCTCGACTTCGTTTTAGGAGCCAGGCTCGGAAAGTGATCATAGACCCATGTCTATGAAGATAATAAATATTAATATAAGATAATACGCAAAAAAAAAATCTGAATTTAAACATTGAAATTCCAACAATAAATTACCTGAAGAAGACCAGTATTCCTGGAAATCTCAGTTCCCCTAACCCTAAAAGCTTTTCAAAGGTTGGAAAGTAGGTAAGCCAGGATGGCAGTTCCCCATGAGTACTCATGCGTCTTCTGGAGATCATCCGTCAACCACTGTAGAAAGTGAGCGTTGACTCTGTTTCCTGAGTTGTCAGCAAAGAAGATGGTGTCGAGCATATATAGAAGATATGCTCTGGTTGTTCGCATAGATCTGGTTTCATCTATGACGACCCCATCTTTTTCCAACTGCCGGGTTCCTCCAAACTTCTCCCTGAGACTACGCAACAAGATCTTCTTGGTCATACCTAGACCTTTCTTCGTTGCTGCCCCCGGTTTATCTCCACAAGCCAATTTAAACTCTGATTCGACTTCTCTCTTCTACCATCCAAGTGTATCTTTGACAAGGACACAAAAATCACTCCATGACATGTTGTTGTCAAAATCTTCATACACAGATTTACCTTCAACTGGTAAGCCAAGAATTGATTGGACATCATCCGGCGTTATTGTCATCTCGCCGAATGGGAGATGAAACGTATTTGTTTCAGGCCAATAACGTTCCCTGAATATTGTGCAAGTGACACTGTCATACTCCAACATCGAATTGGTATTTCCGGGAGCTAACCCGGTACCATTTACGAGAAGTTGGACGGCCATACATTCTTCAGCTAAGGGCCAATGTTGATCCCTTTGACGAACCAATTTCTTCACGGCCTGTGTATGATCCTACAAAGAATAAAAACAATTTTTTTTAACTTGAAGTTAAACAAACGTAAATTTAACAAAACAAGAGAAGTTTTTAGATTAATACCCTCGTCTCAGCAACTTTGGCAGCCCATGAATGGGGATAACCAAATAATAAAGCAGACCTGTCTGGGGCCTCACCCCAAGGTCTTCCATTCCTGTTCTTAGGCCACAACACGTCTTTTCCTTTGGGAATATGCTTCCCTTTCGGTTCTGGCTGCTTCTTTGGCTTTTTCCCTTCAGTCTTGGTTCAGTAGAACCAACAACAATTTCTTTACCTTTGCCTTGAGGGACAAATTGTTCTCTGTCCTTCTCTTCTTCCTCACATTGTTGCTCTTGTGGTGGTTCTCTAATCACAAGAACACCTCAACTGCACACAGGTAGATCTTCCAAGTCTTGGAAAACATTATATTTCTCTTGTGCAAGTTGAGGAGAACTACCACACCCTACCTCAAAAGTCTTCTTATGGCTCTTTCTCAAGCCTCTATTAGCTACCTCTAAATGAACTCCGTGGCGAGGGGTTGGAGTGTAAGAAATAGGTGTTAAATTATTATCCTTATTCCTCTTATGTTTCTTACAACATACAAGCAATACAAGTTAGATAATTTCCAAGCAATTCAACTCAAACAACTTCAATTTGAATATTCATAATGTCTTACGGTTGGGTTTCACATATAGAACCCAACCGTAAATAATAAACATCACTTACACATGAGAATTTACGGTTGAGAATTGACACTCCAACACAACCGTAAATAATCCTCACCAAAAAAATTAACTAACCAGAAGCATTTATGGTTGGGTTTTCCAATCGAACCCAACCGCAGGACGATTATAATTATTATATTATTATATTAATATATTAATTATATTAGATTATAATTAAGAATTCAATTCTTTTTTTCATTCAAGAGGTAAATAATCCTCAACAACAAATTTTTTACATACACAAAAATATTTACGGTTGGAAAAATGAATCCAACCCAACCGTAAAATTCAAGTAAAAAATTTGTGCAAATTTTTCTACGGTTGGGTTCAAAATCGATACCAACCGTAAAATTTCATCTTCATCTCCTACCCTTTTATTTACGGTTGGGAAAATTAATCAAACCCAACCGTAAAATTCAAAAAAAAAATTGGGCAAATATTTACGGTTGGGTTCAAAATTGAACCCAACCGTAAACTTTCATCTTCATCTCCTACCCTTTTATTTACTGTTGGGTTTTGAGAAAAACTCAACCGTAAAATGAAGAACAAACCAGTTACGGTTGGGTTTTCCAATCGAACCCAACCGTAAATTCTTCTGTAACCAATTTTTTTTTAACAAATACAACAATCAAACAAGAAAATCAATCACTTTTGGGTTCTAAAAATAACATGGGTTTTGTTCAATACCTTAGATACACCATTGTTTGTTGTTTCGGAGTATGATTTTGATTGTCACCACCGATTTGTTCTTCAATCTCTTGATTAGGTTGAAAAGTTTGATTTTGGTTGGCATCACTACTACCTTCTACACCTTTAGTATGATTCTTCAACACGATTTTTGGAGTTTAATCGACGAAGAATTTTTCAAAAATCGACGATTAATAGACGAGGAATTTCGATGGAGAAGTTGAAATTGGAAAGGTTGGGTTACGGTTGGGAAACTTTAAGTTTTGAGAGAGTTTTGAATTGGAATTGGAATTGGAAAGGTTTTGTTTTTGTTTAGGTTTTAATTGATTGAAGGGAAAATTAGATTTTTTTCATAGATAGAAGGGTAATATAAACATTTAACATAGCCCCTAGGACACCTCTTAACGGATTTTTAGATCACCCTACCTTATATTGAAGCCCCTTTACAAAAGTAGGAGCCCCTAAATCAAGCTTCTATTATAAAGAATCGGGAATCCGGTAAGTTCACTTAGTCAAACGATTTTTATAAATGATCCATCATTCAACACGTGGGAATTTATAATTAGAGCCTTCTATTAAAGAATTATCAAAAATTCACGATTCAATATCCATGGAGGATATTTACAGGCAGCTCTACTACCTTTTAGATACCTTATATCATCTTCTAAAGATACTACAACATCAGAAGTCATAAAAATAAGAACAAGAATTGATATTACAAGATTAAAATGAAAAACCTTGGTTTTATAGATGGGTAAAAATAAGAATTCTCGTTTAGGGGTTTATGGATTTATAGAGGAGCTTTTTATATGAAGATAAAATAGGGTCATTATTTATCTAATTCAAAAAAACAATATCTATTATATTTTTATAATGGCTAAATTATCTTTATTTAGTTATTAATAATTAATTTAATTAGCTAATAGGTTATACTAATAAAATAAAGTTATACTTAATGAAATCAAATCAGATTTTTATAAATTTTGTTTTGGTGGGAACAAAAAAAAAGAAAAAAGAGAGAACTTTTTGGAGATTTTTGAAAAAACCTAGATTTTGATTCATTCAACCAAAATGAATGATTCTAGTGAGAAATTTAAGGTGAGTGAATCCTCATATGATATAGAAACCAGATTTTATATACCTCATGATGGAAATCATCATTTACCCAACCAAAGATTGAATTTTTTTATCTTTTCAGACCTGTTTACGGTTGAGTTTTTTCCTCCGTAGCCAACCGTAAGACTAATTTACGGTTATGTGATGATGAATTTGTACCATAACTGGGTAAAATTGAGTTTTTTTAAATTTTTAACCAGTTATGGTTGGGTTTTGGTCAGTTATATTTGGGTTCGTTATACTAAAACCCAATTATAACTCAATCGTAACTGACCAAAACCCAACCATAACTGGTTAAAAATAACTGAGTTACAGTTGGGTTTTTAAGAACTCCCAACCGTAACACATTCAGAACTTGGTTTTACGGTTGAGTTTTCTTCAAAAACCCAACCGTAAATTACACTGAAAACCTAATTTTTACTAAAAGTACAATCAATCAAACAATTTTTAAACACACAAAAAAAAACGTGGAATTTGTCGAATAATACCTAACATAAATCATGTGTTTTTGTTGGGAAGTTTAAAGTTGTCCACCGATTTTTTCTTGGATTTCTTGATTGGGTTGTCAATATTGTTTAATTTGTTGGTTGGGTTGTTATTGATGATGTTCAAGAGAAGAAGATGAATAGATTTTGATTAGAATAGAGTCTTGATTTAGTTATTAGTTTTTAAATTTAGAGGGAGAATAATTTAGACATTTTACTATTATTTAAAATACCCCATAATCAACTATTTTGATACCTTTAATCCTGGAAAAAAACTCTTATTTAAAGCTATAAACCCCTATATGAAGCTTCAAAAATAAAAACACCAGTTGGTTTTCTTTTCTTGTCTTATCAAAATGTATAGAGATGAGATGGGCTTAGGGTTTGCTTTAAATGTGGATAAAGTCTTCCTATTACAATAGGAAAATGTATGCGACTATATATTGACATTAAGTAAGTGAATTACTAGAAGTCGACTAGTCTGGAGTGGTTTTGACACTGCGTAGCATTAAAAAATACCTAGGAAACAAGAATCAAGTAGACGTTTATGAAAAATGACTTATACCGTCGGTCAATGATAATAAAATGTTGTCTTTGTGCGGAAGTCTAGTAATTTAGACCCGTCAGTGTGACCGTTGAAGAATTTCCTTGAAAATTGTTAAGATTAGTACTATATTATATGGACAACTTGAAATCCTGCAGTTAATAATTTTTAGATAACCCTAATTTTATAAATCGGTTTTTGAGATGAATTAAATTCGTAGAATTTAATATAGTATCAGAGAAGGTAATTTGTGACGAAATCACAACCAAATCTTTACAATTAATAAAAAGTGGCTTAATATATTGCTTCGATCATACAAGCTAATCAAGTCAAATAGAGGGGTGGAACTAATCTTGATGTGGTAAAAACAATTAGAATTTTGTTAATTTTTATGAAATTTAATTTCTAAGTTGGTGTCAATCAACCCATATAGAGAAGTGTAACTAATCTTGATGTGGTAAACACAATTAAATATTTTGTCAAGTTTTAAAAATTTAATTTTTAACTTGGTGTGATCTTTAATAAAATCGGATTTGCAAATGGCTAGCTGGAACGAAAGTTTAGAGAGGACTTGCACAAAAAAACACGCCATGATGCATAAGATAGTTGTTTCAACATCCTAAACCGTTGAAAAATCATAATCCAGCTCGGTTGGATGGTCTACATAAAGTACCAGCTATATCCCCTTAATCTCCTAGCGGTACATCAAATTCTTAACCCGAGTTACCATTTTTTTTCATCGGATTCAAACTTAGAACAACAAGTGCATACTGACATAACTATTGGTAATCTCTATTCAAATTTAAATCTCATCGCTGGTAATTAATTATGCAAAATTGGAGATATTGGTCAAAAAAAGTAAAAAGACAAAGAAAACAAGCCCAAAAAGAATCTTTAAGTGATTTAATATGGTCGAGTTCATGTCGAATCAACTTGCAAAGGAAGAACAAAGATCAGTTAATCGTGGTTTTATGGGAAAACATCTTCAAATAAGTCATTTTTAAACATTACCTTAATTGGAATAAAAATAAGATTCTTGCAGCAGCTACTAAAAAATAAACCCGCAACATTATAACCTTTGATGAAGGGATTTTAACAGGTTATATATACAAAATACATGGACGAATAAGAAAGCTAACAATTCGTTAATATTACCGATGAAAATGATAAAGATGATGAACCTAGTGAAGTTCAAGAAGTTGCAGTTCTAAGTGATTAGTAAATGTAATAGTTAGTTTTAACAATTTTAAAAATAAATTTAAGTCTAATATGATAGTTTTTATTTATCTAAATTAGATTTAGTAGTGAATCTAAGTTCCAATATAGTAATTTCAGTTTAAAATTGTGAAGTGGTTGTTATTACTTAAATTTAATTGTTTGTTTTAAATTAAACTAAAGTTTATTCATTAAGTATAATTCATATTATATTAACTAAATTATTTAAACAAATAACAACCCATATTTTAAAAGTCACTAAATTTCATATAGGCTGGCCTCTGGTTCTTCAAAGCCCGGTTATATAAAATTATACACGCAAGCATTATCTTATACATTTTTAACATGATTAAAAGAACGATATTGTCCATAAACGATAGTGAACATCTTCTTTAAAATTTGCCCGTTAAATATCTTCATCAAATCAATTTGTTTCTTGTTAAAATGTTATAGAATACGAGACTTAGTGCCTTCGCCGTTTTGACTATACGCTTGAACTAAGGTTTACCAATGTGAATAAATTCCATTCGTCAGATAATACTCGTGGATACAGCTATAGCCGTTGATTGTGATTTTACTAGGGGGAAATTTATACTTTAGGTCTTCAAACAAGGTGATTTGTGCAAAACATTTATGTCATTATGTGAACCTGGAAGTCCAAAAAAAACATACTATATACAACAATCATGAGTAACAGCAGCTTCCAAAGTAACTGTTATTTCCTATAATGACCCTTATACTGACCGACCAATTGGTAGCATCCTTCGTGTCATATTCAATGCATACAATCAAAACTACCTAGTATTCCTGGAAAGTCTCTTTCAGTGTTTTGCACTAATATACTTTTAATATTTCGCCATTAGGTTTTCGTAAATACCTTGGACAAAAATTATTAATTATTATTTCTCAAAACATTAAGAGATTTGTATATGTTGTGTTACTCATACGAATATACTCATCAATGGCATCTGTTGGATACCCATAACATAGAATTTTAAGGCTGCAGTCACTTTCTGATCATGATTATATCCTCGAATATGTCGTGCATCATACTGATAATTAAATTTATGTTATAATTAACAAAGCTCTGCAATAATATTTTGAACCAAGTGTCAGGGCATGCAGAACCAACGCTAGAAATTTTGATCAGAGTACATACAGTTGAAATAAGTACATCAGTATTTGGTGGTACCTTTTCGCCCTCGAAACGTCCATCTTCTTGAGAATATTTGTTTTAGCTCTGGATGCCGAGGTATTTGCGCTGCTTATAATTGTAACATAGTGTTTCTCTCTATCCTCATCTGAATCATTATCTAATTGTTGTAAATCTGTATATCCCGCAGTTTTTCTTCATTACGCCAAGTGATATCCATTTATATCTCCTCATTGGAAGAATTAAAATTAGAATCCACTGATCAGAAATTAAATTAAGAGAATTGAGAAATTTATTAGAAAGTGGTGAAAACTTGTGAAAATTGATTTGTACGAAAAATGTGCAAGATAATTGAGGGTACAAAAAATTAAGTTATATAGATTGAGGAATATAACCTTAAGCAGCGGCTACTTTTGTAATGTTGAACGACATGATCTTTATCACTCGGCAGAAGCTCTGACGCTATATCGTTTTTTCCATAGTGGCAAACCTCATTTTCCAATCCTATAGGACTTGCTCATAGTTATGTCTAGCTAATTAACCCAATAGGATATATAGGTTCCCAAGAAACGTCATTACAGTCCGTAACTACTTATGAGAAAGGGGATACTTGGACACCCTAGATTTTGGGGTGGACAAATTTGGATTCCAAAATGATGCTCCTAACTTTATTAATTATTTTGCAAACAGTCAAAATAAAACTAACATTTCATGGAAAAACCTTTATTGCATATCGGGCTTTGTTGCTCCAATGGGCTTTGCTGCCCGAGGCAAGGCTTTGCTCACCTTGCCTCAGGACCGGCCCTGAACATGGCTTTGATACCAATCATAAGGATACGTACCAACCCTAACGGATTATAAATCCATGAGCAGTGCCCATCTCATGATTCTCATCAACCAATCTACAATTAATGGTTAGTTTTAGTACACGTTCAATGGGATCCAGTTCACACTACATAGTAGTTATAGCAGAAACTGTTGTAGTAGCACAATCTTGTTTGTGTTATTCTTCGTTGTTGCTTTAAGTTTGTCTGCCTTTGGCCTCCCAAGCAACCTACAATTAGAGAGCTATATATTTTCTTTATCTTCTCTTCCTTTCCTATCAATGTTTACTGTGCAGTTTTTTCCAACTAAAGACGAAAAATATGGTGGTCCGACCCCAAATTTGGTTGATGCATCAAATCCTTAGTTGTCTCACAATCAGCACGAGCCAAACATCATGGCCGACAAGATGAGAAATTTGGTAGGGTAAACGTTTGCAATTTTGTTTGCTTCACATATACTTTGTAATGTGAGTTAAAGGTAACAAACAAAACAACTTCACCGCTCATCATCAGCTACCAATGGCGCTAATGCTGATGGTTAGTATAACTACTATACTACGAACAGTGACCCGCTCCACGGCTCCATCGTATCCAGTGGTTTTCAATGTTAAGATTACTTTTAATTGTTAAAGCAGCCGATGTCACCGTAGTACTGCGATAAAGTTATTGAGTGACCGTAATACTGCGATAAAGTTATTGAGTGATGATATCATTGATCTGAACTCAAAACATCGTTATTCTTTACCTGTTAAAAAAAAATGAATTCGTTAGAATAGGCCCATGCACGTTGCATATATATATGTCATTTGAGCTTTTGCTACTATTTCTTTTCTTTTCTTTTTTTTTGCTAAATCACGTGAATTTTATTAATTTGAGAGAAATAAAACTTTACAAGTCACAATGTGACCACCAAAAGATAAACATAGACATAAGGCCAACTATATAGGCTCAAATAGAAAACAAATTAATTACAAGCCCATTGTAACTTTCTAATAGAATCTGAAGTAGTATACATATGGCATTTCAACTCTTACCAGGAATGAAGGTCTTTCAAAATGAATTTGTCTTTCTCATGCAGACAAGGATGCTCCTCTCTTAGCTAAGCAATCTGCTGAAAAGTTAATTTCCTCGTAAATGACCAAACTGAATTTCTGGAATTTTCCTAACTGCATTCAACCATCTAACCTTTATAAACCATGGAACTCTTCCTTGGATGAATTCTTTTAAGTCAGAGATTATAATGATATTTTGTAAGTTCCACTCAACAGCTAACTCTGCAGCACAAACCACAGCAAATACTTCTGCAATGTAATTTGCTACTAAAACATGTTTTGGAGTGATGTTAGGTCAATGTGTTTGTAACATGATATCCAAGTCAAATTCGCACCCACTCAACTCAACCTTTCTTATACATATGTGGTGGCTTCCGTACCGCGTGGCTCTTAAAACTAGTAGTGGTTTAATATCGGTAGAGCATTTGCCTTTTTACTTTGGCTTAAGTAGCACAGTTTCGCATCAGATTGCAAAAGAACACAGTGGCTGAGCTAGAAGTTTTGGTTGGGTGAAGAACATACGCAACATAATGGTACGTACCTGATGTCTAAATCTAATACCCAAGAAAAGCATTGGAATCTCTTGAAAAGAGACAGAACAACCACTGAATAACATGACACGTGGTAGACAAGAGAATCCAAGAGGAAGCATTGAATTCTTTTGAAGAGAAGAGAATATACCTCAAGTTAGTGGGGAGAAACATGATAGATGCAAACATGAAGATAGAGACTTTCTAGCAGTCCTTCTTCTTCTTTCCGAACTTCAAAGTAGTAGTAGTCTATCCCATCCCACTTGTATAAATATCAAGATCGATCATATGACACCAAATACATTGCAGAGAAAAAGGAAAAAGCAAGTGTTACTTATTCAAGAAAATCCATGATTGTTGTGTGTATATTGTAGTACTAGTATGCAATCAAATGAGAGATGGAATATTGCACTAACTAAGTTGACTACTACCAACAACGAGAAAAAGAAAAAGAAAAAGAAAAGGTTGATATTGATTTGATGCAAATAAATAAATATACATTTTTATAATTGTCATGCATTAACAATTCACAATTAATCATTCACACTGGTACGTCCAACCTATGATCCAACCATTGAACCTATAGATTATGTCCATAAAAGAGGCAGTGCTTGTGTCCCACACTTCTCTGTACATATGTAGTTGAAGTGTTGATGATGATGATGACCCTACTTTACGCTTCTCGATCTATCTAGTTTCTCTTCAAAACCCATGGCTCTTCTTCTCCTTCTTTTTCTTCTCCAGTAAATTTTACCATCTCCTCTTTTTTTTCTCTCTATATCACACAATATAAGTCTTCTAATGGAAATTCAAATGGGTATATCTGCTTTGGTTTAGGTTGTTCTTGGGTTCTAACATCTTTGGTTGGGGAATTCAGAGTACGTACCCGAGTAGTTTTGACTGAATGATTAATTTGAGTTTGAAGCTTGGGATTTCAGAATTTCGATTGGCATTGCATGAATTTTCTGGTACGTATATATATAATCTTCTTTCTTTCTTTTTTCCTTCTGATTAACTATATAATTATAATCTTAAAGTATTGTTTTCACTTCTTTTTCCCTTTGATTAGTTAAATTCTCACCAAAATATCAAGACAAGAAATAACTTGTATGAAAACCAAATTATTGGAGTAATCATATACCAATGACACGAAAACAACGTATAATTGTTTTTTGTTGTTGAATCAAGAATGGATTAACAACGTAGAACGAATGAATGTTTAGCAAAATAGAGTAATTTTTTTCACCTTTTCTTTTTCAGTCAAATGTGCCGATTTGAATAAAAATTATTGTTCTGTATGTTATTAATCGCCAAAAAAATACCAAACCATAAACTCACTAAAAATTTGAGAAGAAACAACAACTCAAAACGATAAGACTAATTGAATTTACAATACAAAGTGTCCTGATGCCGAATCATAACTAAACAATTCTGTATAATGTGAAAAACTTCAGCTTCACCACTCATCATACCTACACTTCATTTAGCAAGTTTGTCTGCAGAAAAATTAAATTCTCTATAAACATGCTTAAATAATAATATTTCTCAAAAAACTTAGGATGTGTAGCCACCTAGCCTTCACCACATGTGAGAAACCTATGAAATCATGTATAATGGAAAGTGTTTTTGGATAACTTTTCAGACAGAGTTATTACAACCTTTGTAGTTGTTAGAGCTGGACACAAGTAAGGTCAAGTCAATACATGACTTCACTCTCATTGACTGACATACATTTGACTAATTTTGACTTAACATATCCAATACACCCCTCTCAAACTGATATTGTAAAACAGTTTCAGTTTGAATAAACAAAGATCAAGAAAAAAAACTTAACAACAGTTTGAAAAGGTAAACACAAACTAAGAAGACAATATGAACCCAACAGTTGCTTCAAAAGTCTTGAAAATGCTGGAAAATATAAGCCTTTAGTAAACAGATCAACTAGTTGTTCTTCACTTGACACATGTTGGTCCTTCGAAAAGCCTAGGACAAAGCACTTGTATTGTCACACAAGAGAAGAGCTGGAATAGAAACTATAACATGTAACTCAGATAACAAAGATGCAAGCCATTATAACTCAGCAGAAACAACAGAAAAACACTTATACTCAGCTTCTGCTGAAGACTTAGACATTGTTTGTTGTTTTTTAGAAGACCGGGAAATTAAATTATCACCCAGAAACATTGCATAACATGAAGTTGATCTTCTAGTATCTGGAGACCCTGCTCAATATGAATTTATAAAAGCTTTAATTTTATATAAAACACCACTTCTCAAAGTAATACCCAAACCAATTGTTCCTTTCAAATATCTCATAATCCTTTTAACAGGTTGAAGATGTACATCTATTGGACAGTGCATAAACTGTGACATATAATTCACTGCAAGGCAAATATCTGGTCTAGTAACTGTCAAATACTGCAAACCACCAACAATTGTCCTACATTCACTAGGATTATCCAATACATTTCCATCATGAAGTGACACTCTAGCAGCTTTAACTACTGGTGTATCACAAGGTTTACAATCTAACATGTTAACCTTCTCTAATAATTCCAAAGTATATTTCTTTTGAGTTAAAATTATTGAATCAGAACTTCTTACTGCTTCAATTCCTAGAAAGTATCCAATTGACCCAACTCTTTCATTGCAAACTCATTCTTCAAAGAACTAATTAAAGTATCAATTAACTCAGATGAACGTCCAGTCAATAAAATGTCATCAACATATAACAATAAAATAAGCATACCAGAAGATGAAGTAGAGACAAACATTGAATTATCTGAAATTGACTTCATGAACTCATAACCAATAAGAAATGTGTTGAACCTATGAAACCAGGCTTTAGGGGCCTGCTTCAATCCATACAAACTTTTCTTCAAATGACAAACATAATTTGATGGAAAATCAGGATGTGTACAATCTTGTGGTTGTGAAATATACACATCTTCATCTAGATATCCATGTAAAAAGGCATTGCTTACATCTAATTTCTAATCTGCCAGTTATTAATAATTGCCATACATAGCACAACCCTTACAGTTGTACTCTTTACCACAGGACTAAAGTTCTCATTATAGTCTATCCCATCTTACTGATCATATCCTTTTGCAACTAGTCTTGATTTAAATCTATCAATTGTACCATTTGCCTTTTTTTTTATTTTGTAAGCCCATTTTGAACCCAGAATGTTCATATGTGGTTCTGGAGCTACAATATCCCAAGTACCATTATCTACTAAAGCACCATATTCCTTTTCATTAAAACTTTCCACTTAGGATGTTTAATAGCAGTCCTAAATGTCTTTGGCTTAGTCTCAGTAGCTAACAAAGATATATAAGTTTGTGGATTTGGATGCTTGACTGACACAAAAGTAATATGATCAGGAAAAGTTTTTGGTTTAGAAATGCCTTTCTGAGCTCTAGTAATGATAGTAGTAGCAGGAACTGTTTATGATTATGTTCCACCGCTACTATAGAAGGAATTGAGTGTAAAATAGATGTAGTATTTGTAAAATAAAATTATGTTTCATCAAAGATAACATGTCTAGACACATAAACTTTTCTAGAAATATGATTATAACACTTATAGACCTTAGAAGTGGACTACATCCAAGAAATATACACTTGACTGACTTTGGAGAAAGTTTATCTGTTCTTGAGTGAGCAAGATGAGGATGAAAAACTATGACAAAGACTCTAAGAAAAGAATAATTTGGAGCTACACCAAACAAGACCTCAAAAGGAGATTTAAAATTTAAAATTCTTGTTGGTGTTGTGTTTATCAAATATGTGGCAGTTAAAAAGGCATCATACCACATTTCTTTTGAATAAGAGATATTAAACAAAAGAGTATTTCCCATCTCAGTAATGTGCATATGCTTTCTTTCAGCTAGGCCATTTTGTACAGGTGTTTTAGGACAGGAAATTCTAACAAGAACACCGCTAGACTCTAATAGAGATTTAAAAGGACCTTTTACAAGCTCTGCTGCACCTCCAACTTGAAAAGATATAATTTTTGTTTGAAACTGATTTTTTATATGATTTTTAAAATGTTGAAAACATTGTACAACATCAGATTTCAGTTCCATTGGATAAATCCAATAAAATCTGCTAAAATAAACTACAAAGAGAATATAGTATCTGTAACCATTTAAAGAAGGAATTGTAGGTGCCCGCACATCACAATGAATTAGTGATAGTGGTTTCTTTTCATGAGAAGGTGGCATCTGAAAAGGCAATTTCTTACTCTTTGCTAGTTGACAAAGATGACTTAAAGCTGAATCAAAAGAAGAATTTAAAACAATTGACTTTTCAGAATGAAGTTTCTGCAATATTTTCTTTGAATGATGTCCTAGCCTACTATGCCATATGTGAGGAAATGCAGACAAACTAGCAGAAAAAGAATAGTGATTTTGAGGCATAAGAGGTAAGTGACTTATAGGATATAGATTGTTAACTACTTTACCATGAGCCAAGACAATATGTGAGTGTAAGTCCTTAATTTCATAACCATATGGATCAAACTTGAAATAGCAAGAATTATCTTTAGTAAACTTTGCCACTGAAAATAAATTATGCTTCATTTTTGGTACTAACAAAACTGTGTTCAACTTAAATCTAGTTCCATATGTTTGAATAGTTGAAATTACCAATTGAAGTAATAGCTAGAGACTTACCATTGCCAACTTGCACTTGATCCTTGCCTTTAAAAACAGAAGTATCCTCCAAGAGTGTCTCATCTCCAGTCATATGTGCAGTTGCACCACTATCAGAAACCCATTTTGGAAAACTTGATGTAGAAGGACTAGCAAAGGAAGCATGTTCATTTAAAGCAGAAAAAAGCATGTTGTTGTTGCACATCAGTTGAACCAGCATTGCTTGAATTGTTACCAAAATTTGGTGGATGATACCTGAAATGGCATCTACTAGCATAATGCTCTTTTTGTCTACATATTTGACATTCTACTTGAGAAAAATACTTTTTATCATTTCCACCATATCAATATGCACTACTTCCTCTACCATTTCCACCATATCCATATGTCATATTATCCTGTGAGTTTCTAAAACCATTATTGCCTCTACCATTTCCACTAAAATTTCCTCTTGCTCTCCCTCTAGTATTACCAGGAAATCTTTGTCCTGAATTACCACTTCTACTATAGAAGGATTGTTGACTATCAAACACTAATAAAGAGCCTTGATGTTGTTCTATGATCCATTGCTCATGATTCATTAGTCTAGGTTTAATCTCTGCAAAAGTGAAAGGAACCTCTCTATTTTGTGTTGATATAACAAAATTATCATATTCTCTTCCTAACCCATTTAATATATGCATCATCAAATCAGAGTCACTGACCTTTTCACTTATTGGAGCTAGTGAATCAGCAACTGTCTTAATATTCTGAAGGTAATCAAGAATTATAGAATTACCTTTCTTAATATTGTGCATTTGATTTATCAACATGCTCTTCCTTGCCATGAAATGATTCTTGAAACTAATTTCAAGAAAAGACCAAATTTCCCTAGATGTAGAAAGACCCAATATATCACCAGATACAGCCGGAGTAAAGGTTGCCTTCATGCAATTTGTAACAAAACAATCCAATTTTCTCCAATAAACCCACTTAGGATTCATACTTGAAACTCCATTCACTATAACTTGTTTTGCAGGTTCTTGTTCTTCACTATTAACATACCCAAAACAAATCAGTGGAGATCAAAATAGATTGAAATTCATCACACCATGGTAAGAAATTCGTCGAATCTAACTTTATCGACACAAAATTAGCTATATTAGAGAAAGGTAACGAAAAATTGAGTGATCTACCATCTTGAGCAACGGAAGTAGAATCATTAGTTGTTGTGTTATTCAAGTGTTCCATTCTTCTTCTTCTTGTGTATACCAACAAGGACATGAACTAATTCGAACAATTGTGCATCAAGAATTTGATCTTAGATTAAAATCAAAGAACAGACCCAGATTAGAGTAAAATTTGATGAATATTTTTGATTGAATTGAAAAATTGTATAAAAAATATTGATTCTTGTTAATGGATCTGTGAATTAAAAGATATTGCATGAATTGTTTAAAAAAAAATCTTAAGAATGGACTTCTCTCAATGATACCATGAGAAACCTATGAAACCATGTATAATAGAAAGTTTTTTTTTTATACCATAAAAAACGTATGAGACCATGCACAATAAAAAGTGTTTTTGGATAACTTTTCAGACGTAATTATTACAGCCTTTATAGTTGTTAGAGTTGGACACAGATAAGGTCAAGTCAATACATGACTTGACTCTCATTGACTGACATACATTTGACTAACTTTGACTTAACATATCCAATAACATGTTTTGAAAAAAACTGGCCTTCACCGCCCACAACATCTCATTCTTATATAAACTCTATAAAGTATACAAAAAATCTAACCTTGATCAGAAATTTTTATCATTTTAGTGACACCTTTTGAAGCCAAAAAACAACAGAAAAATCTTTTAAAAGTTCAACCGGCCTTCGGCCACCATTTTGTAGATTTCGCTGTATATATTTGCCCCCTGATAAAAAAAATCTGACTCCATTACTTGTTTATAAAAAGATTTAAAATTTAAACATCTCTTGGATATGTTCATTAGATATAGACCATGCTTCTCTTGGTACGAAAAGTCACACCTAGATAGAATATATGTGTCCCTTTCTGAGGGGTGAAGAAGATCTGGTCATTTGATCTCACCATTTGGACTTCTAAAATAGTTGTACCGGTTGGACGATGGGCAATGGCCAAGTATAGCACACCGGTAACGGTGAAATGGTGCATGACCACTGCTCCGTGCGCGTGCACCTACCATGTGGGATTATTTTCCATTTTTCACTTAACTAATATCAAGTGCTATTTATTTTTATTTTTGAAATTTATTAAAAGCTGTTTATCATTTATGTAGTAATATTTGATTCAAGTCCTCGACTATAGGATTGTATTGGTACCTAGGATGCTTGCTTGTGGGACCTACTCAAAATTGAGTTCCAAGTAATGGTGCTCAAAGCCTCAAATCCATTTTCCAGCATACGTACGTATCATTTTATTTTATAAAGAACAGCTCAAGAAGAGCCTACTTCAACTAGGTCATTCTTGGTTTAATACCTGAAATCCGAATTCCTAACTCTTCGAAATTGGCATGAAGCTACCAAAACATCAGCACTTGTATTATTTTGTCTTAGCTTTCTAGAAATGATTTGTCATCAGGATCTTAGGTTCACAAATTACTAAATTCTTTACCGATCAGAAAAAAAAACCTCAAATTTAGTTATAACTTGATTAATTTAATTGTAACATTCGGTGAGATTCCCAAAGATTTAAATGAACAGAAGTTTTCATGCTATGTGTACTGAACACTAAAAGCATATGCTCTCTCAGAGACTCTTTCACTCTCTCTGCAGGCCGCACTACTAATTCTCTGGCCTCTCTAGTGTACGTCTCTTTTGCATGCTTACAAGAACCTTTCCAGCCAGGTATCAACAGAACCTGATCCTCTCTTGGAAATTTGAAAAAAAATAAAGGTATAAAGCTATTTTTCATCATCTAATTCTTCTCTTTTGTGAACCATGACACAAGGAAGATGCATGGGTTCTTCAATGGTTGGGTGACAAGAGAAGAGAGACCAGCAATCACTATATATTTCAGAAATAATTGCTTTTGTGTTTTCATTAGACAGCATCTGTACTTCCATCTTTCAAACCCTGAAACTTTGATACCTAATTGTTTCTTTTCAAACCGTCCTAGTCATCTGTGATCTTTCTCGTATATGTTCATCCAGGAGAGCAGTTAATGAATAATCAATTCTTTGATATCTTTCCCTGTTAGTAATAGATCTGACAGGATTTAGATATGACCAAAGTTCATGCATCCAAAAGCTTTTTAAGCACTTGAAGTCTTACTATATTTATTCACCAACCCAACAAAACTTTCGTATGCATTAAATATCATTACCACCTTTTAGTGATTTTAGTGTAAATATTAAATATGGGATTGTAATAAATCTCCACTTGAAAATATGTAATTGACATTGTATTTCAGGTCATTGGGGTTTCTTGGTAAAAGAATTGCCGGATCAGGTGACAGGCCATTGAATAAGAACACATGCATATATGTTAAAGAATCAAACAAATAGAAGAAGAAGAAGAAGAAGAAATGAAGTACATGAAAATTGGAACAAGACCAGACACTTTCTTTACTGAAGAAGACACCAGGTACTAAGCATTTTAATGTAGAAGAAACAAAGAGGAATTCATAAGTTGATTATAGTCGTGTTAATTGCGCAGGTCGGTGTTGTTTGATTTACCGGTGGATCTCGTTATACAAATTAACAACACTAAATTTCTTCTTCATAAGGTAATACATATGCTTCATTAGAACAGTTGTCCTTTTAATCAATAGTTTAACGTTTTAATTTTCTTTGCTATCTGAAGGCATTCATCTGTCCTCCCCAACAATATAGCATAAAAATGAAATCTCCAACTACAAGTAGGACTTACTTACGAATCGTATGATATGATAGTGAGACAGTACCTGAGTTTCTGGCCGAATTTCAATGTCATAGAGTACTGGAGTTTTAGGAACTTTAAGACCCAAGTAGGAAGTTCATGTAAAGAATCTAAAATAGAATGTCACTGATGATAAGAGTTACTAACATAATTTTATCGCAAGTACAACAAAAAAAATTGAACTCGTCAATTAGTTACTGCCAATGTTAAAATAAGGATCCTTGACAGCTTTCCGATAGAACTCAAAGAAATACTACTGTGGCAGTTAGGATCTTACTGGTATTATGCCTTTAAAATCGTATAAACTGGTTACGAAAATCCCAAAATCGGAACTTCCAGTAACAAAATTGGCTAGCACCCCTTCGACCAAAGTTTCATCAGTTATATATGACCGTTTCGATGCTTTTATCTTCTCTGAATCACTTACATCCGTTATTTGACACTCTTATTGCAGATTCAGTTACTACCAAAATGTGGTATCCTGCGGCAACTTTGTTCAGGTTCTGACAAGTCTAACGAAATTGAAGTTGAATTTCACAATATTCCAGGTGGTGAAGAAGCTTTTGAGCTCTGTGCGAAATTCTGCTATGGAGTTGCAATCAGTCTTAGTGCTCATAATCTGGTACCAGCACTTTGTGCTGCAAATTTCCTTACGATGACAGAGTCAATCTGCAAAGCAAATTTCATAGCAAAACTAGAAGCTTTCTTCAATTCATGCATTCTTGAAGGTTGGAAGGATTCTATTGTGACATTACAAAGCACTACAGAAGTACCAGACTGGTCAGAAAATCTAGGAATTACTCAACGGTGCATCGATTCAATTGTTGAGAAAATTCTCATGCATACATCGAAGGTCCGTAAGCACTTTTTGTCTTCAATATGAGAAGCATTTTAGGCTTTAAGCTTTATACAAGTTTGCAGAATAAACCAACAAAAGTAAACTTCAATGAAGTGATGACTGAGTATTTCGTTGTACTCCATAGTGAGGTTTCATAACCCCATTCAGTCTTTCTTGAAATTTAAATTTTGTTTTTGCAGGTTACATGGTCTTATAAGTACACTAGACCAGGTTATGCTGAAAAACATCACCACACAGTTCCAAGAGATTGGTGGACAGAGGATATATCTGACCTAGACATTGATCTTTTTCGATGTATAATTACAGCCATTCAATCAATCAATATACTCCCTTCACCACTTATAGGTGAAGCATTACATGTATATGCATATAAATGGCTACCAAACATTTCCTCAAAGAGCAGCATTTCACAAAGTTCAGCATCTCAAACAGAAGAAATGATTCAGAAACAACAAAAAGTTATTGATTCAATTGTGAGTATGATTCCAACAGAACGTGGGTCGGTTTCAGTTGGGTTCTTGCTGAAGTTACTTAGACTTGCAAGTTTAGTTGGGGCACATCATTCGACAAAAGCAGAACTTATTAGAAGATCAAGTAGGCAATTGGAAGACGCTACAGTTGATGATTTACTGATTCCACTTCACTCATCATTGGATCAACATTTTTACGATACAAACTTAGTTGGGGTGCTATTGGAAAGTTTTTTGGCTCAGTGGCGGAGACAGGGTTCACAGGTAGAAAGTGAATCTGTTATATCCCTAAGGAGAGTAGGAAAACTTATTGATTCTTACCTCCAAGTGGTTGCTAGGGATAGTAACATGCCTGTTTCAAAGATTGTCTCACTTGCTGAGTCTTTACCGGAAATTGCTCGTTCTGATCATGATGAACTATACAAGGCTATCAACATTTATCTAAAGGTAATGTGGTTCCTCTTAATCATTCAAGCTGCTTGTAACCAAAGGCCAAATTTTCCTGTATCCCCATCCATCTAACACAACATAAACTGAGATGAATATGGCTCCAAAACAATCATGAGCAAGGATATTAGAATCACTGACAAGCTTTACCTTTTTTGGCAGTTTAGTAGTTTGATGAACTAATGGCTGCAACAATATTAGAATTACGCTTCTGGCAGTATCCTTGAATCATATTAAAATTGTTAGAAATATCGTGTTGTTCTAATAGTCAATTTCTCTGTTAACATCAGGAGCATACAGATTTAAGCAAAGAAGATAAAAAACGACTTTGTAGAGTTCTTGACTGTCAAAAATTGTCTCCCAAAGTGTGTGCTCATGTAGTAAAAAACGAACGTCTACCCTTAAGAACAGTAGTACAAGTCTTATTCTTTGATCAAGAGAGAAACTCAAAAGTAACAAGTAGGAAACCACAACCTACTGAGACAATACTTGAAAGTTTTGAACAACCAAAATCGATCCGAACTGAGTATAACAATAAGCCAGAAAGAGTTGCAGATAAACAAAACGGACAAAGGATGTCAGAGGGGGAAGCAACTACATCAACAAGTGAGATGAGAAGTCATCACCAGATTATGAGAAGGAAACAGGACAGTGGGGTTTGGCCAGGGTCAGAGATTACGAAAGCAATGAAGGAGACGGCAATTACTGAAGGAGCATCTGGTAGTAAATTGGAGACTAAGAAGGAAATGGTAAGGAGAAGCAAATCAGGAAATCACGGCCCCAGTAAATCGGGAACTAAATAGTAAGACCAGAAAAGACCACTGTTTCTCTGCTTAATTCTATTTTTCTTAAGCTGTAAGTGCTATAAAGTATACAGGATTCGCTTTAAACAGCTGAAATCCAGTTAATAAATGCTGGGGTACTGGTACCGACTTCTGGTGATAAGTCTTTCGGTAATAGCCTTGGCACTGTTTACATTGAATTCATAACTTCCGTTCAGTCTTACATCACTTCTCCGTTTTTTCTAAGAGCACATTCACAAAAAGTACACCCTAAAAAAAGGCTTGAGAAAAGATAATCCAATTTTGAGACAACATTCATGATCATGTTTTCCACCCGAACAAATAGGATCGTATTGCATCAGTTGTTTTAAATAGGTATAGTAGATCAAGCTAAATCAAAACTCAACCTCATAAATAGAACTCAAAAGGCTTTCGTCATGGAGCAAAAGAGAACAACATGTCTGTACATGAAAAGATTGATATCAAAATGCTAGATTTGATACAACATAGGTATAAACTACACCCTATTTACGTTTAACCTTACGTACATACTAAGTACTAGATACAATACCTTCCCTGTACAGCATTACCACTGTTACTACTACTACTACTACCACAAATATAACTGTACACTACATCGCAATGATAGTGAGTGGTATTGGAGTAAATACCTCCATTGAATGAGTCGATTTTCTGTTGATGAACTCTACCAAGGGCATGAAGTAGTCTCATCTGGAGGCATCAGCGGGGTTCTGCATAGAGGACAAGTGATGTTCCAGTAATCTAACCATTTCTCCAAACAGACCTTGTGATAAACATGACCACAAGACAAGCGGTTTATTTCTGATTCGGGTTCAAACTGGTTAAGGCAGACCAAGCAATCATGATCAAACTGTCTGGACTTACAAACTGAACCGAATTGGACTGTTGGAATCCGACTCCTGAATTCTTCCACAAATGTGCCTGATGGTGTTAAGCAGAAATCAAATGGTTCTGATGGATTCTCACTGGAATCGGACGACGATGATGATAAGTTAATACCAAGTATGTGAAGGATTGATCGCATAATGCCTTTGAAAATTGAGATTGATAGAGCTGTGTTAACAAGGATTACACAAAGTACCCCTTCTGATGGAGCTGGAAGGCTTGAAAGACCCATCTTTAGTTAATGATATCTGAATTGGAGAGAAATTGAGGGATTATTCTTGAAATGAAAGGAAATATTCTTTCTTCTTATATCTGAAATGAACCAAAACAAAATAATATTAATTAAAATTCAGAAGAAAACACTTATAGATCTACAGGACATATTAATGAAACATATCTATACTGAAAACCACAGAAAAAGTAATCAGATCTTCAAACTCCTCATAAAATGAATACAAATTCAATATCATGCTCCAGATTAATTAACTACGAAATTAACAATCAATAAGAAACGAGTTTTAAAAGTGATTTTTAGAAACAAGATAAGATTTTTAAAATATAGATAATTTTATACATCAAATAAAAGGATTGTTGAAATTCAGTAGGAATGATAATAAAATAAAAAGAGTAATTCAATCCAATCCAACAATGGAAGATACAAAAACACACACAGCAGCTATTAAGAGCAAAAGAGTCTTGCTTACCTACTGATGTTTGCAGGTTAATTAAACTAACTGATCAAGGATAGATTTTTGGTGATAGATGGAATAGAGAGGTTCTGTTTTAGGCATTCATGGAGATGGATGGGGTCATGGTGATGATATGATATGATATGTTAAAGAAGATAAATAGATGATGTTGTTGATATAGACAGACACAACACAAAAGAAGAAGGAGAAGAATTGATGACTTTTGAGTGACTGACTAACTGAAAGCCTTTTTCACACATATATAGTCCTGTCCATATACAGATGGAGGCAGACGCAACCCATTTACTGCTACTACTACTACTGTTGGAGTAGCATCTGTGGTGTCTGACCATGGTTTGCTAATTATTCAACTATTTCCACTTGGGTGCTAATCAATTTTTTAATTTTTGTTACAAGGTTTAATTTATTTTAGTAGAACTGAGCCATTCTTGTCCACTCAAGAAACTAACTTAAAGAACAAGTCCTGTTTTTGAGCAAAAACTTCTGCAAAAACTTTCATCGGGTCTACAACATTTAAGAACTGATCTACATTTTTAGAAGTAATCTCAAGTCTCAACCAAATGTTATGTATCCCTGTTGACATTTTATTGGAAACATATCAACGGTGTGGAAGGCCAAAGTTGGATCGATAATTTCATTTGGACAAATTACATGGTAAGACAATAAGACTGTAAGGATTTAATCTAAAAACTCGATAAATTAATAATATATATTTATTTAAATGACAATAACTTTATGTGGGGTTATGGGGCTAGTAAAATTAGTTGGTGCATGGAGATTTAGTTTTGATCGGTACTAATTCCAGCACGAGATATGCATGATGCAGCAACCTTTGGTGGTTAGCATTCTTGTTTTTGGTACTATCGAGTGCATGTTCAGAAAGCTTTTGAAGCTAAGAATTAGGTACACAGATTAGGTAAAACCGTTCATTAAGTTTGTCGTTATGGGTAGAATAACAACGTGATTATTTCCTTCCTGAATTAAGCCGGAAAAACGGACCAAATGGCAAAACTCATGTGTTTTTGTTAATAGTGGTGAAGTCAGTACTGTTGTTGTCGCTTACTTACTCATATCCTCTGATTTTTATCAACGTCTGTCGTATTTTTCTGCACAAAAATTAGCAGGCAGGTAGCAATAGCATGCATAATAAATGAAGTTTGTGATGTAAGCACATAAATTTCAGTGACATTGGTTTGAAATAATAAGAAGATAAACGATATTTAGCAGGGGCAAAACAAATAAGTCACTTATCTCCACTTGTCAATCGACGACTCCGAAGAGTTTGTGTATATTTTTATAAAAACAGCTCTTAAACTTTTTTTTTTGTTCATTCTTATCTTTAATCCTAGATCTCCCAGTGAGCATAAAACCTGTTCCAAAAAGCTTTATGTTGTAAAACAAATGAAGCGTGAGGTTGTGAACTTGTGACCACAAATTTATGCTTTTTTTTTCGGATAAGCTTCCCATAATTAAATCAATGAGACATCAGATATTGCAAAATTTCATAAAAGTATTGTTCAAAATAAAATTATTAGCACATTAAGAAGGGAAATGCTAGTTTTACGGAAGATTTTTTCCCGAAGATTCTCACGACTGTGATAAAAAGGATGATCCACCTTTATCTTTTACCATCCTAATGATAGAGAGTTTAGATAAGGACCATTAGATCCCCTATTCGGAAAAATATTCGGAAGAAAAATCGGGGAAACTAACATTTCTCCATTAAGAATGTATAATGAACGAATAAGAAGATGAAATACTGCGGTATTTCAATACCCTTTTAACATTCTGCTACAAAGAGAAGGTGATAAAAATCTATTGCACTGCTAAATAATTCCTTAAATCTAATCTTTTTTACTTTCAGATTTAAGCCTATGGGTTCTCTATCAAGTTGATATTATATCCTACATTCCTACTCCTAATTTAGGTGCGATTTATCATCTTTAGACAATTTTTTTGATCTTGTCTTAGGCTTTTTCTTTAGCTTCCTCCTCATTTTGTGGATTGATTCATGAACTGTACTACGCAGTATCTCTTATTTTTGTGGGGCCGACCTGAATAGTTGAACATACGTGTCATAAAGTGAGGTAAGACTAAACACGGGACGTCATACCCACCTTTCATTTGAACCAGGTGGCATCTAAGAGAGATCTTTCAAATCTTTGCCATTTTCATGAAATAAAGCTTTGTGCAACACATGTACAAGGCATGTCTATGTCAATCACTGATTCACTCTGGAAGCCCACCCCCCCTGATTCCTGGAATCCTATCTTCAGTTTGCACACAACAATAATTAATATGTGCGGACATATTCGACTTTGCTAGGTACCCCAAAATCCTCCTCCACCAGGTCGCATCGACTATAGATTTAACAAGTAACTTTACCCTTCGGAAAAATAAGGGGCCACTTTTATGTGATATGTGAATGTTGAGGAAACGACGAAATGGGTTTTGAAATTTATTAATATTCTCAAAAAAAAAAAAAAATATATATATATATATATATATCGTCAATAATCCGGCACTACTGAAACCATTAAATTCGGAAGGGTGGGGGAATATATTCGGGATATATATTATTTTTTCTCCAAAGCTCTTTTACGTCGATAGACTGTCGGAAACTGAAAGAGCACGTAAGCATTCACATGTTAGATTTCAAATACAAAAACACTAAGCATCTAAACGTGGGACTATAGATAAAGTCGCAACCCAATTTTATCTGTGGCTTCTCTATTGGTTCATGGCACTATATACAGCACCCACAATTGTCCAAAAACAATTCACTACTTTTGAATCTAAGATTTAAATAATATTCACGTCAGTCCCTATATTTGAGCTGATTCCTTTCGGTCTACCTCTAGTCACTCTGTTTCGAATGTATGATAGACTGTCATCTTAGAGAATTTTTTTTTGTGGGAGATGTAAAGGTGGAACTGGCATTTGAGGGGTACCTTTTAAATTGTGAAAAAATTGATATTACTATTTTGATTAATATATATGAACATCTTTTATTTTTCCTATTTTTTATATAAAATAACTTTAAGGAATGTAATTTAAATTTTGACGGAGTATATTTTGTAGAACGTAAAAATAAACTAATAAGTTCTTGATACAAAAAATGTTCGACTTAATATAGTGTTGTATGGGAACCAAAAATTAAAACTTAAAACTTAAATAATACTATCTCCGTTTCAGGAAAAGAGTTACTATCACTTTTTCAAATTATCTATTTTTAGGTTAAAATAAATAAATGATAATAACATTTTTCCAAAAACAAAAGGAATAACATTTAAGAATAAATTTAAAAAATCCTAAAATTAACGGTATTTTATTACTTCCCTTTTTCGGTAGAGGACCACCTTATAGTCCAAATTATGGTCATTAAAGTAAGAAGGTGTGACCCTTGTATACCTAAATTTTAGTATTTTCACAATGTTTTTTACCTATTTTTTTATAAAACAAATATTATTTAAAACTTAGTGGTTTCCTAGTCGCTTCCAACAAAACAAAAACGAAGCTTTTAGTCCCAAACAAGTTTGGGTAGGCTAGAAATCAACCCAAGATATAAGTCAAATCTTTATATATCATGTTTATGGAACGTGGATTGCTGATTTCCACGCGCGCATATCCAACGCCAGCCCTTCGGATAAGTTTCGTCGTTCAAGTCTCACTTCACCACTTCTTCCCAAGTTAATTTAGGACGACCTCTATCTCTCTTCGTTCTGTCTGCACGCCTTGTGATCCCTGCGCGCACTGGTGTGTCCGTAGGACTTCGTTGAAGATGCCCATACCATCGCAGTCGATGTTGAATAAGCATCTCCCCGATCGGTGTTATCCCAAGTTTATTGTGTATATTCTCATTCTGAAATCGTTCATGTCTCGTGTGCCCATAGGTCCATTGCAGCTTCCTTTCTCCGACAACTTTTCAGTAATAGTAATAGCACTATGATTAATTTACCAACACCTACACCACCACTTCCACCCTTTGATGCATTATATAATACCACAACACCTACATCAATGCCTGAAATGTTAGTAACTTTAGCTCAAAAATTTGTTGAATTATCTCACACGAACATGATGCTTAATCAGGGAAGATCACCATTACTGACGGCCATGAATACAAAAATCAAAAGGGGAAGTTTGTATTATTTTTTTTGACGCGAGAAGGGCAAATTTTAATTTAAAAAAAAACAAAGATGTCACCAAAAGTGACACCAAAGTTACAAAAGAAGAAAAAGATAAAAAAGAAGCAAGCTCACGAAGGAGAAACTCAGAACCTCTAAAAAAAGAAGGTTTAAAGACAAACTCTAACAAAAAAACTGCCTAAAGTTCAGAGGAAACCCCAAAGGAAAAGAAAGGAACAAGCGATCACTCTTCAAAAATCCCTATTTTCATCTTGAAACGAGCATTTGACAACATCAGTTTGCTCATCATAGTCAGAGTTGGAGCCGAAATCTCCCAAACCATCAGTATCCTCAATCAGAGGTATATTCATATCTGATTTAACATGACTCTCCAATAAATTCCTACATATAGATTTCATCATAGGATGATCAGAGATACCCAATAACTTGTTAAAATTGATTTGGGAATCTATTTCGGCCTCACTAATAACAGAAACTGAATTGGAAGACAAGATCATTTCCTTTCCTATAAAAATTTTTTCTTCTTTTTCTGGATTGTAACCCGGCTCAAATCCATTTGTTCTGGGAGATCAACCTTCAGATTCTCCTTATGAATAGAATTAGTAGCCGAATTTGGAGTTGAAAAATCATTAACCACTGAATTAGAAAGATTTTCCTAAGATTTTATTAGAAATAAATTTTCTATTCTCATGCTCTCATTATCTGTTTCAAATTCTGATACTCTATCAGACTCATCAATAGTCACAATTATTTTTCCTTTCTCTTTTTCATCCCCTCTTACATCTATGGTTTCTTTCAGAACACTAGCATGAGATTTTAATATAGTAAAAGGGTTGAAATAACGAGTTGGTACCTATATACATTTATTCATTTTTTAACCTGAGTTCTTTTTCCTTCTGGTAAAAGTTTTCCACTATTCAGGTTCAGGTGGAGGGATCAATTCCTTCACTTCACTGTTCACCATCCCACCAAGTATCTCATTTGTGGACAGGGTAGTGCGAGTACTTGCGTGAGTAGTTGACACTCCCCAGAGTTTGCAATAGAAAACACATTGTTTCATTCTTCTGCATATTCATATTTCCATTCAAACTAGCATCATCTTGTCCGAAAGTAATGGTTTTAGTTGTTTCCACAGACCCATTCACATTATCCGCCTTTATATTAGGATCAAAAGTCTCTTCCAAATAATCAATACCTTCTACACCTTCCTTACTCTTTTTATTCATTATATGCATCCACACCTTCTTGTTTACCTTATGGAATTTAGCATTTGAGTGCCCAAAAGTGGTACAAGTCCTACATCTTGGAGGCTTCCAAGTATATTCAATTGATACTTCAAAATCTGTCCCTTCATAAGAGACTGGAATGACACTAGGGAAATCACTATTTGCATCCATTTCGACGCAATCCCTACAATTAGGGTTGTACATGGTAACGGGTTTCCACGGAAACCCGGCAAAACCGAACCGAATAGGGAAAAACCGAACCGAGTCGTTTGTTAACGGAACGGTTATGGAAAAAAAGTATGGAAACCGGTAGTCACGGTTTCGGTTTTGGTTTAGCCAAAAACCGAACCGTTATGCCATGGAAAACCGACTAGTTAGGACCGTTGATCTAGATTTTGATAGATCTAATCTAAACCCTTCATTACCCTTGATATATAAAGTCAATGTCATACCCTAAATCCTAAATTCCTAATCCTCTTTCATTTTTCAGCAACAGACTTCCTCCGCCTCCGCCTCCACCAGCTTTTCATTCTCCATTTCTACCTCGTTGAGTTTCTTCTGAATCAACACGAAGGGTTTCAGATTTCTCCATTTCAGAAGCAGATTTCCTCCGAATCATTCTCCATTTCAGAAGCAACTTCTCTTTCACGAACAATATCTCCATTAAGAAGATCCACAGATTTCTTCAACTTGTTGATTTCATCTTGCATTTCAGATTTCTCTTGTAAAACACCATCACTAGGAACCAATCAGTGAAACAGCAATCACTAATCAGGTATGATGTATCACGGATTTATTCACTTTCTTTCTTTTTAGTTCCATGAAGATATCCTTACTGTGATCAGAAAAATAGTTCTCATATTTTCTGTTGCTTGTACATATAATTCTATACTGTAATTGTTTTATTTGCAGATCTGGATTTAACATATATCAAGACTGTAATTTACATATGATGAATCACGGCCAGATTTGGTAAGCTCGACTTCTTTTTAATGATTATCTTAATCTTTGGTAATGTTTTAGTTTTAAGAAGGCGAGATGTATATTTTGTGTTAGGATTTCAAACATCACTAAGATGTCAGTGAATTTTGTTGGTTTTTGCCACTTACTACTTTCTTGTTATCGTCAATTGTTTTTTGGAGCATGTAACTGTAAACTGTATGTAACATCAAAGTTCATCATCTTGCAGATACTAACTGGGCTATAAGATAATGCGGAATTTGCACTTGATATGTGCCCAACTGAGCCCTTGTATTATCTGGAGGTTAGATATTTCAAGTCTGTGCCTTTTTAATATCTTTGTAGATGATGCTTCTGAAATCTAATTCTTTTTTAACGGTCTTCTGAAACCTTGACTGATGGAGGCATGATAGTGTCGTATCTTTCGACTCATAACATTTTTAGCAGTATGCTGCAAAGTGTTCCAATAATGAGTTTTGTGTTCTGTAACTTCTCTTGAGGATGCAGAGTTTTTTTTCTATTGATTATTTCAGTTGTTTTAAAATCTGGATGTTGGATCAGGAGATGTGGTAGAATATTCCTGAAACATCATAATGTATTAGAATTGTAGATAGTTAATTATTTCTTGGAAGTTCAAACTTCAAAGGTTCATAGTTTGTATTGAGGTCACCTGGAGCTGATTTACTTATTAGGAATTTGATATCAATTTTCCTTTACATCCTTCTAATTTTACATTTATATAATGCCAGGCGAAGACAAGTCAATAGTCTTGTGGAGTATTCAGGATCATATATCTGTTGCTGCAGTAGAGCAAGGATCTGCAAAATCTCCAGGGTCTAAAGCACCCTCTAAAGCTGCTGGTGAAAAAGCTTCTGAGAGCCCTTGTATTGGACCACGTGGTACCTACCAAGGGCATAACGACACTGTTGAAGATGTGCAGTTTTGTCCATCAAGGTGATTGACTGTTATACTTGGATGTTGTTTAACAGTTGGCATAGTTATTAGCTCTTTATACATTCGCGAATGTCTTTTTCTCTGACTTTTTCTTTTAATTGTACTGTAATACTCAAGAGTTTTGCAGTGTGGGTGATCATTCATGCCTTATTCTTTGGGATGCTCGTGCCGGCACAAGTCCAACTGTCAAGGTCAATTCTCTACTTCTTTCATGTTAACCTTTTCCGTTTCTTTTCCTCTCTTCCATTGCTGTACATTTCTTCGCCTGATATAGTTAGCAACCCATGTCTATTATAATGGTTTCACTTGCATTAGCATCAACAATTAGCAAGATCACTTGTCTGTTCTTGATTTTTGTGCTCTAGGAGTGGAGTTTTGTTTATCAATCTCATGATCTGGTGTTTTTTTTTTTTTTTTGAGTCAACAGGTTGAAAAGGCTCACAATGCTGATCTGCACTGTCGCCATGATGAAAACCTTATTTTGACCGGGTATGTATTTGACCTACCTGCCTCATCTTACAAAAAAAGGTGTTATGATCAACTTATATCGGAATATGATGTACAGTAATTGTTGAAGTAGTTGGTAGGGATGGGAATCCTACAAACCCCACCAGATCTTTCTCATATGTCCTATTCTAGGGAAGCTTGGCTGACATTCTTTAAATATCATATTCTCATAGCCATATATAAGAGGCGATGATGATGAATTTTAAAATATTTTGTGTTATTACATCAGGTCGGCTGATAACTCTGTTCGCATGTTTGACCATCGAAATCTCACCGCTGATGGCGTTGGAGCCCTTATATACAAATTTGAAGGACACAAAGCAAAACAATTTCATCCCCTATACAAGTCGGGCTTAAGATAATTTCAGCATCCAGCACCAGCAGCATCCAGCAGTAATTTCATGAAGAAGAAATGATGTTTTTTGTCTTTAAGAATGGATTTTTTAGATGTGTTTGTGTTCTAAGATTGCTGGCATTTTATTTGTTTGAATTGCTTAATCGTTTGGATGGTTTAATGAAGAACGGATTTTTTATTTTGATTTTTTTTGAATTTTGCACTGTCAGTTGCACGAAACTGACACAATTAACCGGTTAACCGAAACCGGATGGAAAAAACCGAAACCGGATGGAAAACCGAATAAAACCGAACCGGCGGTAAATGGAACAGTTATGGAAAAATAATTGGAAAACCGACTATGCCGATTTCGGTTTTAGTTTGGCACAAAACCGAACCGAAACCGACCATGAACAGCCCTACCTACAATAATTCATTCTTGTTCTTGCAAAGGTATGTTTATCAGAGAATAGTGGGACACCTACAACACTAACAATCATGCTAATTCCTTTAGCATTCGACAAATGAATAGGGATGTTCCTCGGATCGTTTTCAGTAAAGAGTTGCCACAAAAACAGATCCCAATTCCATGGCAGACAACCTATCTTCGTCAAGATCAAACTCAAAAATGAACATAAAATCTTCATGTAAAGACATACGAAAATATCCCTTAAGATTCCAGACATTACCCATAGCTTCTTTCACTATGTTGAAAGGTAATCTCCTTCCAATAAAAAACCCAACAAGAAAATTATCACAAACCCTAAGTTCATCTACCACATCAGTAGATGAGACAATTGTCTTACCATTGATAGATTGAGGTTCGTGAAAAGAAAGTATGCAAGCAAATTGAGCAACTTTGATACTTATATCTTCAGCAAAAAACGACCTTAAATTGGTAGCTCTAGGGTTTTTAGAAGAAAACCCATTTGAAATCCCATTTTCAGAAGTAAAATCCTTATTGACTTCTCCCGAATCACCCCCCTAGAGCTGGCAAATCTTCCAAATAATTAAGAGAAAGCATTAGAGGATTGATTTGATCAGAGAAACCAAGAGAAGATCAAAACCCTAAAAAGTCAAGGGTGAGATCTACATGGTCAAAATCGCCCGGCTATAGTCAAGATCAGGAGAGAGAGTGTGAAATCTTAAAGACATTAGAAACGATCTTGAAGCCTTTAGAGGTTTAATTTGAAAACCATAAAAGAATTATGTAACAAAAGGCTTCAGGGAAACTCGTGCCATAAAAGGTTTTTAAATCAAAATGGGTTTCATTTCAAAACTAAATATATTGTGTAACTTGTTATGTAACAAAAGACCACGCAAGTTTTTGTTGCAATTAGGGTTTTGAAGCCATATGAGGTTTAGTTTCGAAACTCAAAGAGATAAAACTTATGGATATTCAAACGTATCATTTCTCTCATTTGATGCCTATTTCAGACAATTGTTTTGTTCTTCCACATTCTTACTCTAATCATTTGGAATGTTATAAATACCCTAGGACTAGGAGTAGTTAGTTGCACATAAGAAAACTTGTTAAACTAATTTGTCTTGATCATATCCCCAACAACTTGTAGTGTAACTATAAAAGATGTTGATGATGCGTATAGAGTTTTCTGTCGTGATATTGTTGGCGCTTCAAGGAAGAATTAAAGAATCATTTGTAATTAACATTGTAGAGGAACCATAAAATTATGTTGAGGATCCTCTTACGAAGACTTGTTTCGTTGCTAGCAATGTATATTCTATAAACAAAGTGATCATCAACCCAGTAGAAGTAGTTGCTGAAGTTGTTAAAAATCAAGAAGATATTGGAGAATAAACCAGGATTACCGTGGAAAATCAAGGTCGACTTACAGATGAAATGGAAAAAATGTCTGCAGATCTTGTGCTCCTTAAAACTCATATTAGAGGATTAGCTCCTAGAGAGATTTTCACTGAAAGTTCTAGTAATGAGCTGGAAGCTGAGTTTACGAGATTGGAAACTGACGAAGAGTGTGTATACCAAGGTTATTTATGTTAATGTTTAAGGTTGAAGACTTTAGGAGCAATATTTGCAGAGTTAACTCCTAGATTCCTAACCCTCGCCCATTCCGGGATCTAGTTTTTCTTAATTGATGTAATTTAAATTTGTGCATTATTTATTTCCTATATGTTCTATTTGCTCATAGTTCTCATTTGATACCTGATAAAGTAAATCTGGGTTTTCGTTTCCCTTGTGACGGACTTAGAAAAGGGGGTTTGTTGTTATTATTATTAAAGGATTTTGATATAAATCTTGTGCCGTTAATAATTCTATACGGATACAATTTTAGTTATTCCATGATCATATTTATCGCATTGCATCATATTTTTGAGATAGTTTAAGTGTTTATTAATCTTGTTTAATGTTTTGAACACAAGATTGATGCTTAATCAAGATATATATGAATGTTTAAGAAATTTTATCTCATAGACGAAACACTTTTGATAAGTGCATAATTCATATGTTTTTTGTGTCAAATCCATATTAATATTTGTTATAATTCTTGCATATTACTTGTTATTACGTTTGTTTTTTATTTTAAGTCGTATACTAGGTGAATCATCCTAATAAGAGTGAAAGTGGCTACAAAAGAGCTAAGAAGTGAAGTACTCTAAGTATTCAAGTATCACAAGGCCAAAGAAGAAGAAAGGAGTTCATTGCGACATCAAAAGTGCTAAGGAAATTGAGTTCTACAATTGAAGAAGGGCCAAAGACAAACTCAACTCATTCAAATCCAGGATTTCTTAATACCATCTTAAAGATAACGAGAATACGAAGTGAACATAAAAAGAATGAGGTCATTCCGAGTTCGCACAAAGAAATTATGGACAAAACAGTCGAGACGAAGAAAAGTGATCTACAACTCAACTTTCGGCATTGCTCTTTCAATACCGAATGTAACAGTATTTCGGGAAGGAAGCTTGTATTTTGACCCCTAGAATCGGCATTGCTCAAAGAAAATCGGAAATACTAACTGTAGCAAGTTTTGGACAGAGAATTTGAGCTATTTTGGTCCTAGACTCGGCATAGATCATGGAAATCGGCTATGCCGACTGTGGCAAACTTATGGGGTCCTTTTTAACGCGTTTTTGACTTATAAATGGATAAAACTTAGTCCCTCATGGATTTTAATCCCTAGATATCATGATTACTATATAAGGAGACTCTCAAGGCATTAAGAATACATCATTTTAAAACCTTTTTACATAACTTTGAAAGTCTTGGAGGAGATCAATAAAACAAGGAGCAAAAGCTAAGGTTTGGAGTGATTCCACCATCGTAACGAATTCTCTTACTCTTATGTATAACATGGATGCTTCTATATCCATGAGTAGTTAAAAACCTAATTGATTGAGGATGAATTATAAGTTCTGGACATGATTTGAGTTATTATATGAATCTATTTTAAGTTCTTCATATGATTATCATTTGTTTATACTATAAAGAATGTTTATGATTGATTGATATATTGTTTAGGTTGCCAACTGAATTGATTTGTTGATTTGATCTAATATTAGTATTGAGTTATGAGATAAGTAATCGTCCATTGACTCATACACAAGTAGAGAACACGAGGCCTTACAGAGGGATTCTGTGGAGCAATTGTGTATGAAAAACACTAGTAAGTGGACCTTAATCTAAGAGTCTAACTACTAGGATTAACCTATAAATTTACAAAATGTAAAGCATTCGACCAAATTACACCATGGGTGATCTACTACCATGTGGTTAGGACGAATAGAATCTAGTAGTCGAGAACTTCCGTATCCAATGATATAAAGAATTTGGGGGATTACACTGATCTAGATGTTATTCTACGGTTGGTGATAATCTATAATTAACAATGAGTAGCTGAATATACTAGTTCAATGATTGTTTAGTAACAAAGAAGGATTCCTCGATCATCCATCTCTTCATTGCTTACACTTTAATCTTTTAATTGCTTTCTTATTTACTTTGTTTAAAGCCTAAAACAAATCCCTCCTTTGTGACATTTTAAACAACTGAAACACTTCGCTCCTCATGGAAACGAATCTTATTTACTACTATATTATTCATTAATTAAGTAGAAGATTAGTGAAAATTTTGTGCACTCACGACACGCATCAAATTTCAAATAACAGTAAGTATACCTGATTAATATCCTTAGTTCTAGCTTATCGAGGCTTGTTCTTGTATGTGAAAATATAAAATTAAAGTCGTATTTTGTAATAATATGTTCTCTTGAGATGGCCTTAATATTTCACCTCTCTTATAGGTTATCAAGTTCATATGAGCGATATGAATTCGAAGTCTGTTGCATTCCCAACTTTAAACTTTGTCAACTTTTACGGTAAAAATAGGCAGAAAGTTTATGAAATATCGAGGGTACCAAGTATAATATTTTTCTATATCAATCTATGCAATCTCACCTTGTATAATCTTATCACACCAATAATGACCTCAAGATTATTTCAACAATACGATCATGGTAATAATCAAAGTTCGGTTCGAACTAACTATGGGATCTTTACCAACATGTGATGAATTTAGAAGTATAATTACTTAATTATAACTATGATAATTATAATGCGGAAAGTAAAGCAATCACACAACACACAAGATTTTGTTAACGAGGAAAACTATTTGGCAGAAAACCTCTGGGACCTAATCCATTTTTGAATACTCTTATAATTAAGCCGCTAAAAAAAATAGCTACTACAACTTCGTATAATTGAGTCCAAGTACACCACCCCAAGTTATCCAGTTTCTTCTGTCCTACGCCTACAACCAATCTGTCCAACGCGCGCAAATCCAAAGACAAAGTCCACTATCTTGAGTTGTTTCACCCGCTGTGAAGACTTTTGTACCTAATTTCTTTGGATCGTAACCCGAAACAGCAAATGACTATATATGTTCCAGTAACCAACTCACTCTTATATCAGTCGTTTGATCAGTGATAAAGTAAAGTAAAGGACATTCCTTATTATACCAATAAACTCCTTTGGTAAAAAGATCAAACCAAGACAATGATTATAGAAATAATCAATCTTGGTGAACAAGATCTATCCAAGCAAATAAATGACGCTACACTGTTTGCTCGATCTTCCATAAGTTTGATTTTTATTGAAGTAAACAACTTCTTAATCCTAGGGAATCAAGCTCGCAGAAAATCACACAAAGATCATAACAAAAAAAAAAATCACATCTTCAATCTTTAATTTCAATCTTCAAAGTAACCGCTGCAAACAAATTTGGTTCCAATATTGATCAAATACACAGAACGGAATCTGTTAACATTGATTGATCAACATATCTATCCCACATATCCATAATGACTCAAATCTGTGATAGTCAAAACTTCAAACAAAACTGAATGGCATTATTTTAAAAGAGAAGGACCATAGAATAAACAAGTTTGATCTATCGTTAGTTCTTAAACACAAACAATAAATAAAGAAAACTAAAGCAATATGGTTATTAGTTTCTCTCCAACAACACTACTAGAGCTTGATACCAAAGAAATCTTTAAAAGAAAGGTAACACAATATGTTTCATCTAATTAGATTACTCTTCTTTCTTTCAAGTTAGCTTTCCCTCACGACAAAGGTGTGTTCTAGGATGAGTTTGTAAGAATACAAGACTCCCTATGTATAGTGTCATGACCAAGGCATTGTTTAAACGCAAGATCTACCAACTTCGAAAATCCTTAAGATATGTAATAAGTGTATAATTCCGAAATTAGCAAAGACCTAACATTTTCCATCTCATAATAGATTTCTCTCCTAGTATGACAACTAAGATTAGCTAGCACGCATCCATGTACTTAACTAATATATCTACTAAAGATATGCATACCTATGGGAATGAAAATCTTACATTTTTGATACCATAAATGATATTAAAAACGATATTATATGATCTTGAGTATCAAAGGAATATACTTGAATAATAAGATAGTAGAATTTAGTACATGACAAACATTATATCAACATTTATGAACATTCCCAATCTAACTTGTGTACTACTTAAAAAAAACATGTACATCTCGATGTCTGCAGAAACCAGTGAAGAAAACAGATAAATCAAAAATGTAAAAAAATATTTTTCCACATGGGATCGGTCCTTAATCCTTTTTCGACTACGAAACAAGTTTCACAAGTTTACTTCCTTAAACTATTTTTTTGAAATTGCTTTCTAACATATTTATTAAAATATTGATTCACCCGGAAGTTCAACACACTAAATAATAATAAGTTACCAATTGGTACAATGTCGGAAACATGAAGTCTATAGATAAATTATAATTCGTAACTCCATGTATTTAAGTTGTCGAAACAACTATTGTATATCTTTCTTTTTGATAATTTGATCATAGTATAATGATCAAGTCATCAATACTAACAATCTTGACTTCACATGTTATGTTTTCAATGAAAAGAGACTTGTAAGAATATAAATAAAAATAAAACATGTCAAGTCTGTAGTCACCAACCTCAAACTGAAGGATGATGTCTTCAGTTCCTAGTTTAATCTAACGAAGTTGACTTTAGTAATCTACTCAAGCGACTCGATTTTTGTCACTAAACTTGACAACCAAACTTGACATACCAACGCTTGGTGGGTTCAACCGAGCAATGCAGTTTAATAGTAAGAACTAGTTCAAAGTTAACAACTATGAGTAGAATTAACACATTAACAAAGGAGACAACATGCTTCAAAAAAATAGAGACAACTCATAGCAGAAAAGAAGACACATATATTGGAGTTGTTGAAGTTTATCAAGTTATATGGTTTTTTAGATTAGGGTCGGGATCGTATAACAAAAGGGTTTGACAAAACCTTTTGACAAATCTCTTAGACCCTTGGATGATACATATCTAATGGTCTCTATTCAAAATGACGTGACATATAACAACTTCTTTTTTATTGTTCGCCTCAAAGTTAGCCGAACCATAATGAGCAATCTTTGTAATCATCAATTCAAAACAATCGAGGTTAATGGTTAACGTAGACACAATGACCAAGTATGCAGTACTAGTGTTTGATATTTTTTAAGTTGATTTAAGACAGTGCAACATATAATTTAGGTTATAGTAGACTAGCTAGAGAGTGATTGAATTGGAGATCTATCAAATTTAAGAACAAAATCCCATTGCTTTTTATTTCGATGATCCGGTGGTATTCAATTAATTTAAAAATCAATTAATCTGTATATATAGTTGAACATGTTGAGTTCTTGGATTATAATTCAATTTTCTCAAAATGTTCAATTTTAAACAAATTGTTTCTCTTCTTTTCTTTCGTCTCTTCCTTGTAGTAAAGTCATGGACATGGACATGAAATCCAAATGGGATAATTGATTTTTGGTACTTAGGTTTTGACCAGGTTTAGTATTTGGTCTAACATTTGTCCAACGTTAGGGCCTGGTACCTAGAATGGACGTTGACCCGACTTGATTAAGTTAAGTTTAAACTTCTGTTTAATAACTATTAAAAAAATGGCTAATTGATGTTTGATACTCAGGTTTTGACCAGGTTTAGTATTTGGTCTAACATATTTAAAACTGTGTACCTTCTTTACGAATTCATGCATAAGTCAACTGTTAGACCAAATACTAAATCTGGTCAAAACCTGAGTACCAAACATCAATTAGCCCATTTTTTAATAGTTATTAAACAAAAGTTTAAACTTAAGTTAGTCAACTCGGGTCAACATCCAGTCCAGGTACCAAGCCCTAACGTTGGACAAATATTAAACCTGGTCAAAACCCGAGTACCAAAAATCAATTAGCCCACTCCAAATAAGTCTCATTGATTGTGATACCTATGATTCAGTTTCTGAAATTTTACCTTCATACATGAACGAAAAATAAACAGAAAAAATTATAAATTGAACAGAATGATGTAGACAATTCTTATTAATAGCAAAAGGTTTGCAGATTGCCGAGCATGCCTCCAAAATAGAAACCCTATTTGATCTCACAAAGGGACGTGGAGAAAATACAGACTGTATTTTAGTTTTTATTTTTAATAATATTTTTACTGGCTCGACTAACTTTGAGCCGAACAGAAAAAAAAAAGTTATTATCTGCCACGCCATCGTAAATAGAGACCATTAGATATGTCTCATCCAAGGGTCCAATAGATTTGTGAAAAGGGTTCAAACCCTTTTGTTACATGATCCTAACCATCCTACCTAGCGGATTTGAGGTTTTTTTATTATTGTTTTGTAGGCACATTGAGAATTTTCCAATTTTAACAAACAACTACATCTGACCTAGCATATTTTTAAAATTCTTACAATCGTCTAGGTTAGACCTAGCATATTTTGGGTTTTTAAAATTTTTATTTTTTTCCACATAACCGGCTAGGTTAAACCCTTACTAACCTAATCAATTTTAAAGGTCATTTTGAGAATTATTGAAAATACGTGGATAGGGGTAACTATAGTTTATCTTACTTTATTTTATTATGTAACTGCCAAAATAATAATTATTCCCTTCGTCTCATTTTATTAGTCTTAATATTGTTTTGTGGTGTCCTTAATATATAAATATGAGTGAAATATTTAAATTTTCAAACGCTAAATTTGAATATTTACTTTCACAATCTTTATGGTTATGTTTCTGATGTTAGGAAACAAAAATCTTAAAAGAGAAATAATACTCCCTCCGTTTCAGGAAAAGAGTTACTATCATTTTTTCAATTTGGCCTATTTTTAGGCCAAATTGAAAAAGTGATAGTAACTCTTTTCCTGAAACGGAGGTAGTATCAAATTATAAAAAACACTCGATTTTTCTTGCATTTCTTAAAATTTTAACTTATTTAACGTGGACGAACAAAATGGGACCGAGAGAGTATCAGTTTTCAAGATTATTACTCAATTTAAAATTCTTACTGGGATTGATAAGGTTAAGTTAGCTTAAATCATCAACGGATTATGGTTTTGATTGGGCTAAGTTTACTTTAGAAAGTGAATCTAATTTTTTCAATATGGTCAATGGGCTTTATCTCTTGACATGCATGCATATCCTCCGACACTCTACAAAAGAAAAACAAAAAAAAATCATTCGACCTTGTTTGATCCCACTAAAGTGTCGCCGCTCCCTAGTAACTTCTTTTTCAGATTTTGCACTTGTCATTAGCATTAGTTTATCTTCCCATGTGTATTAGAAAATGAAATCTCTTGTGAAACTTTGTGAATTTGTGATCTCTTCTGGATGTATATTGTGACATAACTGGTTGTGTTTATTTTGAGATGTAACCATTCAGGAAATATCTATTTAAAATAACAAATTTGCATTTGAAGAATTATAATTATTTGTTTATTTTTTAGCTTCTGGTAATTTTGTATTAGTTAATTTTAAGATTTCCTTAAAATGTAGGTGTTGAAAGGGAAATTTGTTGAATGGTCCAAAGACCCATGACCCATTTAATCTAGGGACCAGAAGGAAAATAGTTTTAACCTACGGTCCAAAATCCTTTTAACTACGGAAGATTACCTTCCTGCCCTTCGCAACTCATGTGTGAACCACGTAGATAACGTACGCGTCTTCAATCCACCCGTTACATCCTTTTCAGTTTCTAAAACCACATGAACTGAAAATTAAGGATTTCAAAAATCAAAACTGCTCTACATAAACTGAAATCAAAATCAGAAACTAAAGAAATCAAAACCCAGCGCAAACAAAACCAAAATCATCAAAGAAGAAAAGTATATCTGAAATTTTCTATACCTAAATCATTTAAATGGTCACCAAAAGGAAAATCGGTAGAATAATCAAAGAAACAGTAATTCAAGAACAAGATACTCCTAAATCTCCACCAACAAAATCAAAAAGGAAGAAGAAATCAGATGTTGTTGATTCTCTAACACCATCGAAAAAAAAGAAGCTCTTATTGATTCTCCACAACCTATAAAGAAGAAGAAGAAAGTGGTTGTTGTTGATTCTCCAAAACCATCAAAGAAGAATAAAGCATCAAAGAAGAAAAAGAAAGTTGTTGTTGTTTCTCCAAAAAAAGGTATTGATTCTAATCTTTTAATAAATTTCAATGTCTTGTATTGCTTATGCTTCTGCTTTCTATTGTATTGTTTATGCTTCCTCATATGATCCTAAGTACTTATTGATATGTACTTCTAAAACCCCTTGATATGTACTGTTTAAACCCCTTGATCCTAAGTGCATACACTGTATGATCCTACAGTACATATGTATAAGTACTTCTTGAACCCACTGTACTGAATGCACTGAGTGATTTTCAAAAAACACATATTGATATGTATTATAAAACCCTAGTTTTTGTTTGATATGTACTTGTTTGAAAGTACTTTGTTGTTTTCATAGCTGATAGAACCCATATGAGTATGTGTTTTGTTCTAGTTCTTAAATTGGATCAATACATATCAATATGTATTTTGTTCATGTTATAGCAGGTAGATGTCAATAACCCCTATGAGTATGTGCTTTGTTCTAGTTGAAAGCATAAGTATATATCAATACGTACTTGTTGTAGTTCTTAAATTGGATCAGTACATATCAATATATTCTAATGTCATATAGCTTACTTTGGTCTTAGAGATGAAAGCATAGTACAAATCAACACATATTGTTCTGTATGGAAGTACATATTGATATATTATAGGGTTATTGACAGTGTGTTCATTATATAGGTAGTGTAAAGAAACCCACAAAGAAGACAAAAACACCTGCATCTGCTAGGAAGATCTACAGAAGTGGTTTCAAGAGGATTTTCTCACTTGTTAAAGCAATCAGGGCTGAAAAGCTTGAGTTGAGTGAAACTCAATTGAGGATCATTGGTGAGAAATAATATGGGAACCTTTTTTTGATGTTCTGGTACACAGATCTTGGTGAAGATCACATAATGAAGAATGAAACTATGGTGACTGATTTGATACAATGTTATAAGAGAATCAAAGTTGCGAATGAGCTCACATTTGAGTTCAAAAGGCATAGAGATTCACATATTCTGACATCCACCCCTGAAGAAATGGGTGTTATCTTTAGAATGCCAAGAACAACAAAAAGACAATACAATAATATGGTGTTGATATCAAGGGGTGGATATCGTAATAATGCTTTCTTTAAAAGATTCTTTGGTGATGTAGAAAATGGCAGGAAGGTAAACAAAGTTATGATACAAGAAGAAATCTTGAAACTGCTTAGAAAGAAACCAAGAACTGAGAAGAAAACCAATGAAGAATCTGAAGAAAATGAAAGTGATAAAGAAGTTGAAGGAAGTGGAAGTGATGAAGAGAGTACATGCAATAAAGATGATGAAGAAGAAAGTGAATAAGAGAGTGAGGAACAAAGTGAAGAAGCGAGAGATGTTGAAGACCTTGTAAGACTTATATGCCTCTTTTTGTGTATAACTTTGTTTTTCACAACAAAAGATGCACATGCCTTGACTGAAAAGTACATTGTTCTTGTGGAGGATCTCGAGGATGAAAAGAATGTATCACGGCCATACTTGATACATTCTTACCTATAAAAATCACTAAATGACAATGTAAATGCAGTTGAGAATACTAACGGGTGTCTCAACCATTTATCGGTAAGAATATATAGTAAAAATCTATTTAATAGTTTAGTCAATGACAATATTGATTTAATTCTGACTTTGGTTGGTGTATTTTTTTTTCCTATACAAATTTGGTATGCAGAGCATACCTATTTGCTGGAACCGGAGAAAATAACGACGAATCCAAAAGGAAAGTATGTGCCAAGAGCTGCCAAATGGAATCTGACAAAGTTATGTACTGAACTCCAAAAAGACATTGATACAATTGAATATGAGGTAATAAATGTGTACTTTAATTAACACATATGTATTATACTACGATGTGTGTGATCATAAAGTGTATATTGATATGTACTGCATGTATGATGTGTGTGATCCCTACAATATATATTGATATGTACTGCATGTATGATGTGTGTGATCCTACAGTATATATTGATATGTACTTTCTAAAAACCCTACTATATGGTTTATATGTATTGTGGATATGTAATGCTTGAATACATATCAAAACAAAGTGTATATATCAATATGTATTGTTTTAGTAAAAATAGTAGAATATGTATAGGAAAGTCAATAGATATTGATTCAACAACATAGTTTTTATATTACATATTTTTAGTACATATTTTGTTGTTTTGGTACAGTTCCATGAAAATTTCAAGGTTTCATACAACAATCAAGAAAAGCAAATTCTTAATAGAATCAAAAGAAGACTCACAGAAGAAGAGAGTGAAGCTGAAAAGGTAGAAGAAGGTAATGAAAGTACAATAGGAGAAGAGAAATAAGAAATTGCAGTGGAGGAAGATGATTGGAAAGCCAAATATGAAGATTTGACGAAGATAATCTTTGAGAAATAAGGCGAGGCGAACACTATGCAACATGAAGATGGAACGCTTTATGCATCAAAGCTTCTGCAAATGTTGAATGACATATACATGAAAGCTTCTCCCTTGCAGCCTGAAAATGAAGAAGAGTTTCGAGGCTCAATTGATGGAAGTCCCACTCATTTGGGTACTTAACCAACAACAGAAGTGGCATATCCTACTACTTCAACAGATCATACAACTCTTTTGGGTGATCCTCTGTTGCAGAACATCACAGAAAATGAAGTAGATTTAGAAGAAGCATTTTTTTAGAGTCCAACTCCTTTGGGTGATGATCCAACAACAGAAGTCCCATCTCCAACTACTCCAACAGATGAACAAAATGATTTGAGTGACACCACCATCAAAAAAGTTCCATTTGTTATATTTTCAACACCACCTTCGGTGTTGATGTTTTGTGGTGTTGATGTTTATCGTATTAAGACATGGGCTGAATCTGACCTGGAGAAACAAGTTAAAGAGATGTAAGAGAAAAGTAACACACATGTAAGTAATGCTGGCTAGTTTTACTTTATTACAATATGTTTCATTATTCTCATATCAATATGTACTTAACTGTACATATCAATATGTACTTAACTAGCATGAAAAAAATGTATGGTTGCAAGATAATTTACCTGGAGTTCAACAAAAAGCAGTGAGAAAGTTGATTGAAGCTATAAACCAGAGTATTGAAACTGTTAAAGGGATGTCGCAGAACCCTGATGAACAAGATGTTGAAAACTTGGTCGATAGCTTTGGGGGAATGGATATACCTTTGTTTACTACGATGGCACATTTGGAAGTCATTGAAAAGTTCACATTTGGTGATTTTTTAGAATTGGCCATTGCCAGGAAGGGAGTTTATGCTGAAGAATATGCATCTCTCAGCTAAGATCATGGTAGCGTTTCAATCCCTGCTCTATTTTGCATTGACATTCACAAACATATTGATAATTTTTTTGGAAATGATTTTGTCATGTGTGGAAGTGCGACAAGTTACAGCTGAACACCCTGAACCCAACCAACTTACACCTGAGAAGCCTACAAGTGAAGTCACACCTGAGGATCAAAATGACCCAAAGGTATATCTTCTACATGTGATAGTTTAGCTTTTTTGTTTTCATTTGAAAAAATATGATTCAAATATACTAAAAATGGATTTAAAAATTCTAGGATATTGTAGTCCAGGATGTTCATATGAAAGATAATATTGAGCAGGATGTTCCATTGAGCCAACCAGTGGGTATTCAAAAACAAACGATACATATCAATATGTATATTAAAAACTAGTAGATATCAATATATACTGTTTAAACAAAGTACATATTTAGTTGTGATGGGTATTTAATGGTGAAAATTTCATTTCAATTGTGTAATTTAAAGTACATATTTTGTTATATTGACCAAAAAAAATGCAGGAAGATGAAGTTACCACCACCCAAACATCAAGCAACATGCCATTAGCAACCAAACTTGCCAACATGACTGCTTCCAAAGCGAAAGCAAAAGGAAAGGTTGTTGTCAAGAAGTCACCAGCAATTGGAGAACAAGTTAGCAGGCCAATGACTCGTCTGAATACAGCATAGAAGGTAAATCCAGAATTTGATAGTGGAAGCAAGTTTTCTGAAAAGAAGAAGTCGAAAATTTCCAAACGAACAAAGACAATAAAGGGAGGAAAGGCGAAGAATAAAGCTCGTAAATCTCAGAAACCTCGCACGGAATTTAAGAAACTGGATCAGTCGCCACTATATGAGAAGATGACAGATGAAGAAAAAGGGATCCTACTTCCATACTTTGAGAAAGGAAAGATAATATAAGTACTTTCTACTTTTACTTTTGTGTCAAGTCAATTTTGCAGTACATATCAATAAAAATTCATTTGTTCTTAAATAAATATGCAACTCAATTTCTTTGAGAATAGAAGATGGAGGTGGTATCTGCGTAAGCGGGGATATAATGGATGATTTGATCTTCAACAGAGCATTAGAGCAAGATTTTCTCAACTACGCCCAGTATAAGCTTCAAGGGGCATCTCAAAATGACCTAGCAAAACCTGAGGTAGAAAGAAAAATACTTACAAGTGTTGCACCTGGATCCAGCTGCTTGGGTATGTTTTGTTTCTTTTATTTATATTTTTGAACATTGGATATGAAAAATAGTACATATTGATATATACTAATGAAAAAAAAATACAAGATTAGGTATTTTTGTGAAACACAGCTCTATTACCCACATAGAAAATATTAATATGTACTGTCTGAAAATAACATATTAAAGGTTTCCATTTTCCAGCGTCATGTCGAGAATCCAGAGAGTTTCGAGGGAGCACAAAAGACTGGTATTATTCAGTCTATCATGCAAATGAGCAATGACACCGACAAGATCCTTGTACCCATGTGCCATAGCAACCAACATTGAACGTTGCTCGAGTATGAGTTTGAAACCCAGAAATTCATCCATTACAACACCTCTGCGGCGTTCAAGGATAAGTGTTATGATAATGCCAAAATAATGGCATATTTCTTGTTTAGACCAATCAATATGTTCTTGGTTGAGAAACAGAAAAAGACATTCAAGCATTCAAGGGTGACTGACTATGGGTGTTCACAACAAGGAATGTGGCCAGACTGCCTTTTGTATGTCATACATTTTATCAAGAGGAAATCAAAGATTGATCATGATGGAAAAATTTTGGGAGATGATGAACAATTGATGGCGAAGATTCATAAGAAAATAATCAAGTTAGCATGCAGGTTGTTGACAGCCACTGCGCCTGAAATCAGTTGATACCCCACTAATGAAAATGAATCTTTAGCTACAACGTAGATATGGATATGTACTGCGGTAAATTCCTTTTTAGTTATTGAACTGATAAGGATCCATTTACTTGTATCAGGATCTTATTATGTTTTATATATATGTATATATATTGTTAGGTTTCTAAATATTTTTTCGAGTTACATAGAAAGGAAAAATATATTGATATGTATTATTCTGAAAGTAGATATTGTTATCTAGGAATTATTTTTGTGTTCATTTTTTGTTTGAATTTGTTTTTATATTCATTCATATCAACATTTTCAATGTAGTACAAATTCATACTTTTAACCCAGGAATAGGGTATAGGGTTTACCCTGAACCCTGAAACCATGGACCCTATGAAACCTGAACCCCTAAACCCTGAAACCCTTAACCCTTAACAATGAAACCCTGAAATCTTGAACAATAAACTCCTGAAAACCTGAAACTATGAACCAACAAATTCATACTCTAAAGTACATATTGAAAATAATTTACTTTGTTTATGTGCATTTTTTTGTTTTTTTTATAACAAACACAGATTACTAAAATAAAAGAAAAATGTATTGGCAATAAAAATCAATAATAACGAGGGGCGCTGCCCCATCGACCCCCGTATATGGTGAATGACACTCAACCACATGTTCATACATCTTTATAGATGGAGAAAATATAAGATTTATATCATAAAATTCTTGTTCGTCATTAAGAACATAATTCAGTTGGCACACAAACAGGTTCTGAAAAAAAAGAAACCTAAAAAATATGCGACAAATATCTTCTAAGAGAAACTAAATCCCAAATGTAGTAAAAAAATTGTACTAAAATTAATTCTCATTGGTACTGATGGATAACATTGCATGTAGCCTTGTTGTGATGAGCTTTCAATTTATATTTTTAACATGTAACATAATTTTTTCTCCTCTCCCATGCACTCTTGATGCGATTCTTCTTTCTTCTTCCTGGAGGAGCCCTAACTACAATAGGTGGCATAATAGTATCTTCTACGGTATACGCATCATGCCCGTGGTACACAAATAACAAAAATATATTATACTTGTGCACTTTTTGTTGATGTATGTTACACTATATATCAATATGTATTGTGCTAGTTCTAGTTTATAGTTGATATGTATTGCTTAAAACCATAGTCATGTCGGATACTACCATAAAATATCAATATGTACTGGTTAAAAAAATCATAGTTTATGCTTGATATGTACTGCTTAAACACTTACCTGTTGTAATTAGGAACATGTCTAATAGCTATTGAATATAGCTGGCGATAACAACTAACTTTGATAATCAAGGAACTTTCCTCCATATGCAGCAATAGCCGCAGTAGCATGCGAGCATGGGAAACCATACACGCGCCCTTTTTGGAAAGTACAACTTTTTTGTTGTAGATCTACCATATGAGACCCGATAGACACATTTATGTGTCTTAATTTGATCTCATATTTTATTTTTAGTTATTGATTTATGTACTAATATTACTATTTGCTTTGTTTTTAGGTATTTTGTGGAATTAATAATGGTAGAAAAAATTGGCTTTAAAAAGTGCTAAAAGCACCCAAGAAATTGATAAAGGAACCCAAGTGAATTTTTAAAGGCACCCCATGCTTGGATAAATGTACCCATTCTCTTTATTTCAAATACAAAAAGTGGTGGGATTTTTCAAACTCTTAGTTGTGAAGAGTTGTACATGAATTGAAGGAAATTATCAAGGGTTTTAGGACAATATATCTACTTGCCCTATAACTAGAAGGTCCCTCACAAAGTTTGGAGACAAATCAATCACTCGTCATATTCGAATCTTGGAAAGAAAATCGGGAGGAATATTTTGTGTTTATCTCTCGAGTTATACTCTCGGGTTTGGTTTTTAAGAAACTCTAAAAAAGTTTAGAAACAAAATCAAAAGAGTCAACAACCGAGAGCGTAATCAGATCAAAAAGAAAGAGAAAGAAAATCATCAAGATATGAAGATCAAGAAGATAATAAAATCCCGAGATTGTTTTTCTTAAAAGCAAAGATTTGGAAGAGATTCACAAGTTGTATGGGTTCTACTGTATAAATAGAGAGGTTGGAAGACACTAGAGGAGTTACAAAACAAGAATCGAGAGAAACAATTGGAAAAAAAAATTCTGCAACTTCTAGGGTTTTCAGTCCGAAGAGAGGTAGAAGAAGAAGATAACACACTCGAGAACTATCGCAGAAAACTGTTGCCATTTCTTTTGTATTCAACAGCTTTTGCGACAGTTTATGCTACAGTCCCAGCGACAGTAGAGCTTCTAATACACATTTTAATTGTGCTTCTTTCACTGCGCCTGAGAACACCCTTGCTGAACTGCACTGTAAGACTGTTTTTCTTTTAATACTTTCGTGGTGTGTCGTTAAATTGTTAGAAGAGAATAAAAGAGAATTGTAAGTCTATTTTTGATCCATAAAATTAAATGTTTAATCAATTTTCTTGTGTGCTTCTTTCCATGAGTAGCTAAATAGCTCATCTAGGATTAGAGAGGGAGTTATATTATGCATGCTAAAGTATCTTAATTAATTTTCTAAATTATTTCTCCATGGCCTTTTATTCTTGTTTAAAATTGATGATAATTAAATTCATATGTCCTTAAGCTTGAGTTTGTCATATAAAAATAATTTTGACAAGCAATCATAATGAAGAAAATTATCAATTATTTAAAGAATTGTTATTGGTTTTAAAAGATTTATTTTCCGAAATGTATTCATATTTCCTAAATCGTTTTGAGAAATTTTTGGAGAACTTATAAAACATTCTGATACTTAAATATACATAATATAGTAAAAACCTGACATCCTAGAACTCACCTCATATTTTATTCCAAACCAATTTTATTTATTTACTTTAAAATTAAGTTTTAGAATAATTTTCAATCAAATTGTGTTAGCATTCTAACTAATAAAAAAATTAGGTTTTGCAATTTTAAAAATCCCTGTGGAACGAACCGTATTTGTATACTATCTTTTCGATAGTTGTGCACTTGCGGCATTTAGATAAAATATCACAACAAGTTTTTGACACCGCCTCCGGGGAAATTTAAAATTGTAATCTTAATATTTTTTTAATTTAGTGCTAAGTAGTTAGGATTTTATCTTTTTTTATTATTATTTTATTTTCTAGATTTCATTTGGTATTTTCTTGTCTTTGTTGTGAAGGAAATATTTTGCAATTATTGTGGAAAATTGTCTACCATAAAGGTAAGTATATTTCAAAAATTTATTTCATTATTTTTTATTTTTTTTTTTAGATTTTATTCCCTTTTTGGCGTGTTTGTTTAGTTATTATTTTTCATTTTATTATTTTATACAAAAAATACACATTCACACATACCAATTGCATCTTCTGGTACCAATTTTAGGAAAACTTATGGGATAGTACGGTGAACCATTTGGGCGTTATCATCCGAAACACCACAAACTCCAACCTTGTACCTTTGACCAGTCTTTGACTGTGGTATATTTTGCTTCGGTAACCCAAGCTTACCTAAAATAGTAAACCCACCCTTTTGCATGTGCATAATTTTTGTCAAACACTAGTATTTTTGCTTGTGTATGCCTCGTTGGATACGTGTAGGAAATAGACTTGAAAAAAATGATTTGTACTGTTTAAGTCCGACTCCTAGCACGTTTTTTGGTGGTTCATTTTTATTTTATGAAATGGGTGAAAATAATAATGGTAACCAGGCAAACAAAACCCTAAAAGACCGTATTAACTTATCTAGAGTAGTACGTGAATCTAGGGTAGTTTTACCCGCTTCTAATGGGAATTTGACATCAAACCCGGAACAATTAATATGCTTCGTACATTTAGGGGGCTAGACAATGAAAATCCCTACACTCATATTAGATATTTTTAAATAATTTGTGGGACTATGAGTTATCCAAACGTCTCGATAGATGTACTTAGGTTGCGTTTGTTTCATTTTCCCCTTGATGAAAAGGCCAAAGAGTGGTATCATTTTATTCCTACTAAAACAGTCACCACTTGGGATAGCCTTGTAGAAAGCTTCATTAAGAAATTCTACCCACACCATAAGACTGTCGTTGTTCATCATCCAAACCTTTAAGCAAAAATTAGGTGAAAGCCTACACGATTATGTAGAAAGGTTTAATAAGGTTTTATACCAGTGTCTGCATCACGGTTTTAAAAAAGCACATATGGACAAAATCTTGTATGAGGGACTAGATAATGAAACATGTATGCAGGTAGAAACAATAAGTGGTGGTGTGTTTACTCATCAGGAGCCTGATAAGTGTTTTGACTCGTTTATCGAGTTAGCTGAGAAAACTAGGAAATGAGCTTCAATGAGAGAACGGGATGTAATTAGGAACCCAATCCATAGGGTCAATCGAGTTGATAATGGTTCGGATATTCTTAGGCGTCTAAAGGCCTTAGAGGTTAGGAGCCAAGAAGGGTCAAGTCAGGTTATGGGCTATAACAATGAGCCCAAGTTTTACCCAAACTACCCGTGACCAGGTTAGTGTCTCGCATGGAGGTATGAACTCTAAATATGAGGGTCGAACCAAGTTTGACCCATATTCGAATACCTATAACCCTGGATGGAGACATAATCCTAATTTCTCTTGGTCTAAAGGTACCCAACAAGATGGCCCATCTAGCAATCCACCACCAGGTTTTCCTAGGAACCCAACTCAAGCCCAAAAACCAAGCTCAATTTATTCAAAGGTGCTGTCTTTAGAGAAAACTCTAAAACTCTTTATTGAAAGTAGTGCCCTAAATCATACCCAAGCTACCCAACAGCTAGGGCAGAGGCTCGATAGTTTTCAACGAAACCTACAAAATAATGACCGATCTATTAGCAACTTAGATACTCAAATGATTCAATTGTCGAACAAGCTAAATGATAGGGAGGATGGGAAATTTCCTAGCCAACCGACTCCGAACCCAAAAGGAGTTCACCAGGTAAACGGGTCAGGTAGTTCTACTGAGCAAGTTCAAGCAGTCATTACCCTTAGGAGTGGAAAAACAGTAGAAAACACATTAGAACACCCTAAGGGTAGTAATCAATCTGAAAAAGAGTCTGAGGTAGAGAAAACTCTTAGTGACATTAATGGGCCTGAGAAAGATATGGGCCCAAATAAGGAAAATGTCCCCGAGAGAGTGTTTACTCTACCAGCATCATTTACCCAAAGGCTTTCCAAGAAAAAGCCTGGCATTTATGCTGAAATCCTAGACATCTTTAAGCAGGTTAAGATCAACCTTCCCATGTTAGATGCAATTAAACATATGTCAATTTATGCCAAATTTATAAAGGATATGTGTACGGTCAGACGAGACATGAGTGTCCGTAAAAAAACATTCTTGACCTAACAAGTTAGTTCCCTACTTACACAACTGATATAAAATGCATTTTTAGATCTTGGGGATGGTGTGAATCTTTTACCATTCTCGGTATACGAACAACTTGGACTAGGTGATATGAAACCAACTAGGATTACACTTCAGTTAGCCGGTATGTCGATCAAGATTCCATGTGGAATTATTGAAGACGTGTTGGTTCAGGTAAAGAACTTTATATATCCTTTGTGATTCTAGACACTTAACCTATCTCAGACCTAGAGATCAATATTCCAATCATTCCATTCCATCCATTTTTAGCTACTGCTAATGCTATAATCAATTGTCAAAACGGTCAAGTGGAATTTTCTTTTGGCAATCAGAAAATCTCGGTGAATTTTTTTAAAGCCTTCCAAGCCCCTTCATACCATAACCACTACGAGTATGTTTGCATGATCGATTTTCTATTTGAGAACACTTTTATCACCAATAATGTTAATGATCCGTTAGAAGTCTGCTTGGCTCATTTTGGAGCCTACTACGATGAGGATAGTCATTTTGAAGAAGTTAATAAGTTTAGATTCTGCACCAGTTTTGGATTATGGGAAATGACAACGTAAACCTGAACCTCTTCCACCCGTTACAGAAAAGCCCGTCCCATCTTTAGTTAAAACTCCCACCCTTGAATTAAAGTCGTTACTAGATACTTTGAAATATGTGTTTCTAGGTAGTGAGAATACTCTTCCTGCCATAATTGCCTCTGACTTAGAGCCTGATCAGGAAAGTAAACTAGTTAGTGTTCCCCGAGAGCACAAGCCTGCCCTATGGTGGACCATAGCAGATTTAAAAGGTATTAGTCATGCTGACTGTATGCACTGAATTTACCTAGAGGAAGGTGCCAAAACCTCAAGAGAGATGCAGCGCCGATTGAACCCCAACATGAAAGATGTTGTCCGCACAGAGGTGCTTAAGTTGTTAGATACGGGTATCATCTACCCCATCTCTGATAGTAAATGGATCATCCATGTCCAGGTTGTCCCAAAGAAGTCTAGGATTACAGTAGTTGAGAATGAGAATAATGAATTGATCCCCACCCGAGTTACTACTGGGTAGAGAGTTTGTATAGACTACCGTAAGCTGAACTCAGTCACTAGAAAAGACCATTTTCCTCTATCATTCATTGACCAGATGCTAGAAAGATTAGGCGGTCATAGCCATTACTGTTTTCTAGATGGTTTCTCTAGGTATAACCAAATCCACATAGCTCCAGAAGACCAGGAGAAGATGAGCTTCACATGTCTATTTGGTACTTTTGCTTACAGGTGTATGCCTTTTGGGTTGTGCAATGCACCCGTAACATTCCGACGTTGCATGCCAAGTATCTTTTCAGACATGGTGGAATGGTTTCTCGAGGTCTTTATGGACGATTTTTTGGTTTTTGGTTCTTCTTTCGATGAATTTTTGCACCACCTTACACTAGTTCTAGAACATCGTAAAGAAAAGAACTTAGTCCTTAACTGGGAAAAGTGTCATTTTATGGTTAAATCTGGAATAGTGTTAGGACATGTGGTGTCCCTAAGGAAATAGAAGTTGATAGAGCCAAGGTTGACCTAATTTCAAAATTAAGGCCTCCTAAAAATGTAAGAGGTGTTAGATCTTTCCTTGGCCATGCTGAATTTTATCGTCGTTTCATCAAAGATTTTATCAAGATTGTTTTACCTTTGTTGATTCTACTTGCTAAAGATACTGCCTTTATATTTGATAAAGTCTGTGTTGAAGCTTTTGAGAAACTTAAATCTTTGTCGACTTCT
>JAJJMC010031056.1:4225767-4272771 GCA_023531435.1 Papaver californicum
GTTATCCATCGTGTTTGCACTTGATAAATTTAGACCATACCTTCTTGGGTCAAAGGTTATAGTTTACTCTGACCATGCCACGCTCAAGTATCTTCTCTCTAAGAATGACTCTAAGCCTCGGCTGATTAGATGGGTTTTACTGTTACAAGAATTTACTTTAGAAATTCGTGATAAAAAGGGTTCTGAAAATGTAGTAGCCGACCATTTATCTCGTATCCTTGCTGAGACTAGAGATGATAAGAGACCAGTCCTTGACACATTCCCTAATGAATAATTGTTTTCCATCTCTCAGTTACCTCGTTTGCTGACATTGTTAATTATTTGGTAACTTGTCAAATTACTGAGCATTGGTCTAAATAAGATAGAGTAAAATTCTTGTCTGAGGTCAAACATTTTTTCTAGGATGATCCGTACTTATTCAAATATTGTCCAGATCAGATCATCTTTCGTTGTATTCCTGACAACGAAATCTCTAGTATGCTTACTTTCTGTCACTCTGGAGCCCGTGGGGGTCATTTTAGTACAAAGAAAACAACTGCTAAAGTCTTGCAATCTGGTTTCTATTTGCCGTATTTTTTTTAAGGATTCTCACAAATTTTGTCAAAGTTGTTAAAAATGTCAAAAAATAGGAAGATTGACCCGCCATAATGTGATGCCATTAAATCCTATATTAATAGAAGAAATATTTGATGTATGGGGTATAGATTTTATGGGTCCCTTTGTTAATTCTTTTTGCAACTTTTATATTCTGCTAGTTGTTGACTATGTGTCCAAGTGGGTTAAAGCTATATCTACCAAGACAAACGATCGCCACATTATGATCAAGTTTGTTAGAGAGAACATTTTCTCTTGTTTTGGTATGCCTCGAGCAATTATTAGTGATGGAGTTTCCCATTTGTACAATCGATCTATTGAGGCCCTCGCCAAGAAATACTCCATCACCCATAGGGTTTCTACACCTTACCACCCACAGACTTGTGGCTAAGTGGAAGTGTCTAATAGGCAAATCAAACAAATCTTAGAAAAGACCGTAAACCCTACTCGAAAAGATTGGTCTTTACGTTTATTGGATGCTTTGTGGGATTATGGAACTACTTTTAATACTCCCCTAGGGATGTCTTCGTACATACTTGTCTTCGGTAAAACCTGCGATTTGCCTGTAGAGTTAGAACACCGTGCTTGTTGGGCCATCAAACAGCTGAACTTTGACATGTCTACTGTTGGAGCCATCCGTAGACTATAACTTAATGAGTTGTAAGAAACTCGTAATGATTCTTACCACAGTGCGAAAAATTTACAAAGAGAAAACCAAAGTTTTTCACGACAAATCGATCCTTCGAAAGTCGTTTACACCAGACCAAAAAGTTCTCTTGTATAATTCTTATCTTCATCTCTTTCCTGGTAAGCTTAGATCTCGTTGGACTGGCCTATTCTATGTCAAGACCGTTCCTCCGCACGGTGTTATTGATATTATAAATCATGATACTAAAGAGACTTTCAAATTCAATGTTCAACGATTAAAACCATTTATCGAATTGACCAACCCTGAAGTGGAAAATATAAATTTAGAGGATCCGGTTTATCATGACTAATTTTTTGCAGGTACATTTTGTCTGGTTGAAGACGTTAAACTTAGCGCTTTATGGGAGGAAGCCCATATGCTTTTGCTACACAATGTTGGTAATATCTTTCCCTATCCCTTTTACTTTGCTCGGTAATTCTCTTTCTTCACGCTTTTATTTTTTATCTTTAGAACATTGAGGACTATGTTCAATTTAAGTTTGGGGGTATTGGAGAAACTTTTTAGTGCAATAATAAAACTCCAAATTTAGAAACTTGTGAACAATTCAGGATGAAACTAACCATTCTAAGTAGATGGAAACAAATTTCTTGGCTATATGAGTTGAGGGACCCAACTAAATGGTCTATTCATAAAAGAACAAAGCTCATGTGTTAGAAATAACATGATAGTCGTCACCATATCTCGGAATCATCACATATCATGTTCTGTTTTTATTTTTGCAACTTTTTGTGTTTCTCTAAGTGATTTGGTGGGGCACTAGTATCATGTTGTTGTCGCCAGGATGAAGTAGAATGATTGAGATCAAGCCCCATTATCTTAATTGATCTTGACCAATAATAAAAAAAAATGACACTTGGATAGCAATATGTGTGTGTTCCCATTGTCTCCGTCGCCTAAGCAAGCGCGGAACGCAGGATCCATGGGAACTATCATGTAATCTGCTGATAAGGAGCATGCGCTTAGATTCAAAAGATCTAATCATGTTGTAGAAAAATAAAAAAATAAAAAAAAATAAAAAATTGTATACATTCAATAAATTGACCGTTGGGGCCCTTGTATATACCATATGAGTTGATATTAGAATTAGGATTCAGACCAGTGGGTGCGTATCTCAATTCATTAGGGTTCATCTTGGCTTGATGTTCATACATATATTCTGGGAAACACCGTTCACCTTAGTCAACATGCGCACACTTCTATCTCCATATCCATCTTCTTAATCTATTCATGTGATTGTGGTTTGTTAGATTCCGAGTATCGTGGTCCATTGTACGACTTTCTGAGTAGTGCTTTGTTATCTTATATATGAATTTTAGTACGCTTGAGTGTATACTCGTGTACAACAATTGGATTTGCAACAAGGTAATTCCTCTCATAGCCAAAGAATTTTGTAGCCAACTAAATAACATGTTTGGTGTCTACCTTCAATCGTTCACAAGTAGCTAGAGTTTGAAGTAAAGATTTTGTGGGTATACCTCAAACTCGTCTACTAGGGACACATAGGGGTTTAAAGGCTTGCTGCACATGCTAAGTGCAATCGTGATGCCTGCGAAAGTGAGTTAGGATTTTTACTTCATTAGTTTTGCTCGAGGACTAGCAAAATATAAGTTTGAGGGTATTTGATACACATTTATGTGTCTTAATTTGATCTCATATTTGTATTTTTAGTTCTCATTTTATATACTAATATTATTATTTGCTTTGCTTTTAGGTATTTTATGGAATTAATAATGGTGGGAAAAATTGGATTTACAAAGTGCTATAGGCACCCAAGACTGATAAAGGCACCCAAGTGAATTGTTAAAGGCACACTATGCTTGGATAAAGGCACCCATTCTCTTTATTTCAAATACAACAAGTGGTGGGATTTCTCAAACTCTTAGTTGTGAAGAGTTGTACATGAATTGAAGGAGATTATCAAGGGTTTTAAGACAATATATCTACTTGCCCTATAACTAGAAGGTCCCACACAAAGTTTGGAAACAAATCAGCCACTCGTGATATTCGAATCTTGGAAAGAAAATCAGGAGGAATATTTTGTGTTTATTTCTCGGTTGTTGACTCCCGATTGTTGACTCTTGCACACAACAAAACAAGCATATAATCTACAGAGTACATATTAATATATTTCATGTAGTACTCCTAAGAAACTAGTTTAGTGGATATCACACATCAAAAAAATACGTTATCTAAAACAAAAAATAAAAACAAAACTAATTCAGATGATGGAGATTATGAGTCAATGCTAAACTTGGGGAATGCACTTCAAAGACATGAGCGTATGACTCACTAAGTTTCCAAGGAAGACCAATTTGAATGTGTAGTTCAAGCAAGGCTTGATAGACAGGGGTTAAGAGTTCCGGATCCATCAAAAGACTTTCTTCACGACGTTCTGACATCAACCCCATTACTCGTAGCCTACACGAAAAATAAATTTAAAATTAACAAACATATTATACACAGTAAAAAAATAGTACATATATACTTGTACTATTACAAGAAACTTATAAAAACCTGATTATGTCAGAGAGAGCGCAGGGATGTAACTTCTTCTCACGGCGAATTCGGTTATTAAAAGACTCGGCAATACTTGAAGAACTATGACCATACCTACATCCTGGGAAGTATGCACTAGACCACTTTTCCCTAAGAACGCTACAGAAGTATTCAGCAACCCAAGGCCTTTCTAGATAAACCATTTCTTGAAGACCTTATTCGTATCTTGATGGAGAAAAAGCATGTTGCTTTTTTGGAAACATTCCATCGCTTCATTATATTTTTCATCAGATTTAATGATGGGTAAGTTCTTTTTCAAGTGGAAAAAACAATAGCTATGATAAGAATGGGATAACCTTGAGGAATTGCATTCAACAACCCTTCACCTCGGTCAGTCAAAAAGTGATGGGACGATGGTCCATAAAATTTTTAAGATTGACCATAAACCAATGTCAATTATCATTATCTTCTCCAGGAACTAATGCATATGCAAAAGGATAAAACCCTGAAAAAAAATGAAAAGCCCATATCAATATGTACTGCATGCTTGCTACTTCATATTGTGTTAATATTTACAGTGCTTACAAATCTTTACTGCATGTATGGTGTGTATGAACCTACAGTATATATTGATATGTACTCTAAAAATAGCCTACATTTCTCTTTGTGCTGGTACATAAAAAACGGTACATATCAAATATGTACCATATAAAAAAAGTTACCTTGATTGCCATTAAGACATGTCGCAGCCATTAGAATTCCTTTAAACCTCCCAGTAAGAAATATTGCATCACAAAAGATCATCGGACGACAAAGTTTATAACCCTGTCTACAAGCTCCAAAACAAATAAAAAGTATGTTGAATCTCTTTGTTGCATCGTTGAAGTCAAAATCAATATAAAACCCACGGTTGGTTTCCCCAACAGTAGTGACCCACCAAGCATGATCAGTGTATGACTTTACATCGTCACCAAAAATCATTTGATGTGATAAGTCTAATGCATGATATGCATGGTGATACTTGATGTTGATCCCTCCCCAAACTTTAATATAATCCATAATCTCTTACGAATTCATGAGAGGGTTGTGCTTGACACGCTCATGAACTAAATGATTTACAAGAAACAGTTGGACCCCTCAGCCTATACCCAGCACCAAAAGTGTGCCTCCACACGTGATCATTTATCTTAAGAACATCCAAAGACCCATTCATGGCAACCACAAGAAGCATCCAAGAGCACCCGTCATTGCTGCATTTCACCGTGAATCTCTCAAGGTCATTCTTCAATTTTGTAACCTTATATCCAGTCCTAAAATAATATATCTACACTCTAACCGAACAACTTCAACACCACCATGGAAGAGCTGATTTTTGTTTTTAAAAACATTCTCCCAACAATCGGAAAAAAAGAACACTTGCAACCTCTTTACCATCTTTCAAATAATTGTTTCTAGCACTCACAACAAACTCAGCATTATTGTCAACATCGGCACTTCTCGAAGAACTAGATGCACCGGATGAAACAACATCCACATGCAACTCAAAGAAATCTGAATTCTTCGTAAAATTTAATGCAACAATCCCTTGAAGCGATACATCAGCAAGGACAGGGACTTTCGTTCCATTTCCAACATAATTAACAACAATAGTTGATGGATTCAACCAGCTCCATGCATTACAGATAATAAACTTCAAATCTCCCAAAGTCAAAGATAACGTAACCAAATATACAACGTGGTGGTGCTTGTGGTATGCATGAGAGTAGCAAAAGGTATTTGGATTAAAACCAACACCAGACATGTTGAACCTGTAGAAATGTGATCCAAATAAAACAACACCAACACAAAAATCAAACATATTTTTTCAGATGATAGGAACACTAAATCTACAATACAACATAATATATACTAATTTAGAAGTATCACACATATTATAGATTCACACAAAATAAACAAAGAAAAGCATATTATATGCAATGCAAAAAAATATGTACTGATTTAAAAATTGTATAATATACAATATATATAACAAAAATAGCATACTATAAAAACAGTACATATTCAGAAAAACTGTACATATTAATATGTATTGAAGAATTATTCAAAAAATCCAGAAAAAGGAACAAAAAAAAAAGAGTTCCTGATAAAAAAAAACAAATCAAACCTATTATCAAACTACATGTAAACAAGCTGAATACGAAGATTTAATGAACAAAATAGAACAATTACAAAAATAAGTTTCAAAAATCAAAAGAAAAACTAAAACACGAACAAAAACGAGATCAATCATGCAATCGAACAAAATATAGATCATAGAAAACGATAATCATCACGATTTCAGTGTAAGAAAACCAAAAAAATCATGAAATCGAGCTGATTATTATGATTTCAGTTGAAAAAAAACAACAGAACTTCATAAAGCATAAACACAAGCAGAATAACATCGACTGATAAACAGAAAAGAGGATTACCTAGAGATTTGATATCGAAATACTAAAAATTAAAGAACACCAACAAAAGATCAATCATGCAGAGAGAAAAAATCGGATCTGAAAAAAAAGGAAATAAGAGCGGAGATTTGATTTGAAGTCTTCTTATATGTTTTTTGAAGAAAGGGTAAACTAGGAATATTTTAAAAGTGTCTCTCATTACTCACACGTGCGTTGGACCAGTGATTAAAAAATTTGGTCCAAAAACTTATTTTTGGACTAGCGATTAATTGAGTTGGACGAGTGGACTATACATTAAGCGGGTCTTGTAAAATGGATGAAACAGGTTTTTCTAGTTGTTTAAAGCGGTATGCTTAACAACAAAAGTTACAAAAGGCTAAGAGTCATGCTCATCAACTCATGTACATAAATTCTTGTAAAGTGTGTGCCCCTGGTAAAAACCATTTGGTAGCCCAGAGTTATAATTGTAAGAGTTTATTATGGAATCCCTTTCAGAAAGGCGTATTTCCTCTATTTTTTTTTCCCTCTGGATTTTTGAAAATAATTCTATTTTCCAGTTGGATGAAAATTTTGTCTCCATGCCTGATTCTCCAATGGCTTTTTCAGTTTCCATCAACGGAATCTCAAATACAAAAACAAAAGTCTAAATGTGGATCATAGATAAAGTCTAATACTACCCAATTATATGTGTGGTTTCTCCCAATGTAGTCCATACCGGATTTCGGTTCGTACCGGTCGAGAGCGATACACTGGTACGTCGTTGTACGGGAAAATTTTCGGTTTCAAATATCGGCGAAATATCGGTCCATATATTTTATACCTATAATTTTATAAAAAAAAATACTAGTTCACATTTTATAACTGAGCCGAGAAGCCCACGGTCAGCTTCGGTATTAAAATTCAGAACCGAGGGTAGTCGGCTCGACGCACTGTATTAGACTAATAATCGGCCGAGCCGTAACGAAAAACTAGACAAATTTAATCCATACATTGAAGTATTAATAAATCTAATCCTAGCCGTCCATTAACACTAAACCTAAGAGACACTAGGTATATCTCTTTCTCGCCGCCCACTCTGTCTCTCAATCTAGTTTCTTCTTTCTCATCTTCTTCTTCACTCACTCACTCACAGAAAAATTGAGAAAGTCATGCACCACCACTGCACCAGCCGAACCACAACAACCACCACCATAATCACCATCTTCGTGACTTCTTCTTCTTCTTCATGCTTGGGTGCTCCTGTTTGTTTTGAATCATAATCATTTCACTCCTTCTCATTCTCTTTTGTTCATATTTAGTCAACACAGTGAGAGATGAAGATTACTAACCCAAGTAATAAATTACTATGAAGATTGCTATGTTAGTGAAGATGAGATTTGTTTTTACGGTTCTTGAAGAATTTAAAGGTTTGATCATATATAATTTTTTTTCTTAATTGATGAAGTGGGTAACTGTAATTTTACCTGAATCGGTGATTCTTAATTTTCAATTGATTCAAGTTGATGGTTGAGTTTATAATTTCTCAAATTAGGTTTTTTTTAGGGTTATTTTTTTCTTGGCGAATATGTACATGGATCTGTTTTGACTCCTGATTATTTTGAATCTTGGTTACATTTAGGGATCGATAGGCTTAATTTTTCCTAGCGAATCTGGATCGTTGGATCACCGTTTTTTTTCAATCTAATGGACAAAAAAAAAAAACCCAGAAATACAGGGTTATATCAGTATTGGACCGTACCGAACGATTTTTTCGATAAAATACCGTACCGTCAATTTTAGGTGTTTCATTTCGGTGTACGTCCGATATCGATAAAATCGACGAAATATCGACCTTACCGGCCGATACGTACTATACTGATTTTTCCATTGGTTCATGGCATTCTATATAAACTCACCGCTCCCTAAAAAGGATTCACCATTTTTGAATCTAAGAATTGAATAGTATCCATGTCAATCCTTAATTGAACCGGCTTTTTTTGGTCTATCTCTAGTCGGTCTGTTTTGAATGTGGTAGACTGGCATCCTAAAGATTCTTTTTTGTGTGTGAAAGATGTAAAGGTGGAACTGGCATTTAAGGGCTACCCTTTAAATTGGGGAGCAAAATTCATATTTTTATTTTTTGATCAATTTATTTAAATAATTCTTTAATATAATATATTAAATTTTAACGGTTATCTTTTGTAGAGCGTGGAAATGAACCAAAATTTTTAACGGATTATCTTGACATATGAAAATTTTGAACTTAATATAATGTTGTATGTGAGCTAAAAACTAAACCCTCAAATTTAAATAATATCATCTTTTTTTCAGAAACTGAGTTACTATCATTTTTTCAAATTGACCTATTTTTAGATTAAAATAAAAAAATAATAGTTATATTTTTTCATAAATAAAAAAATAATATTTAAAAATAAATTTGAAATTAAATGACGTTTATTATTCCCTCTTTCAGTTGAGACCATAGTCCAAATTAGGGGCATTAAAGCAAAAATATGTGATCGTTATATGTGTATTTTCATAATATCTTTTACCAACTTTTTAATAAAACAAACATTAATCACTCAGTGATTTTTTAATCGCTTCATTATTCAATATTGAAAAAAAAAAATCTCTCCCACCTCTACTACGTTATCACCATCCTTTCTTCGACAACTTTTCAATAACAATGATAGAATTATGGTTAATTTACCAACACCTGCACCACCATTTCCACCATTCGATGCGTTGGATAATATTACAACACCTACATCAATGCCTGAAATTGTAGTATTTTTAGCTTAAAAAGTTGTTGAATTATCTCACACGATCATGGTGTTTAATCAGGGAAGACTATGAAGGCCATGAATACGAGAATCAAAAGGTGAAGTTTGCATTTTTACAAACATTAAATCTGGTTTCGAAACCTTTACAGGTTTAATTTCACAACCTTTATAAATATATATTTTTCAACATTATGAAATAAAATTCTCAAAAATAAATAAAAATACTAGTAATTTATGGGAAACGTTTGATTTTTGTTGCATTTCCTTATCTTTTTAACTTTTTTAATGTGGACGAACAAAAAGGGAATGAAGGAGTATCGGTTTTCAAAAATATTACTTAATTTTAAATTTTTATTGGGCTTGGTAAGGCTAGGATGGCTTAAATCATTAATGGATTATGGTTTTGAAAAGAAAATACCGAGTGGGATAAGCTTACTTTAGGAAGACTTGAACTAATTTTACCAATACGGTCAATGAGCATTATCTCTTGACATATATGCATATCCTCAAGCCCTGTTTGATCCCACTAAAGTGTAGCCCCCAATAAACTCTATTTATTCTTCTTTTTAAGATTTTGCACTTGTAATTAGCTTATAGTTTATTTTTCCATTTGCATCGGAAAATGAAACATCTTGTAAAACTTTATGAATTTGGGATCCATTATGGATGTATATTGTGACTTAACTAGTTGTGTTTATTTTGAGATGTAATTTTGAGCAATATAAGACAATTCAGAGAATGTCTATTTAAAACAACGAAGAATTATACTTATTTGTTCATTTTTTAGCTTGTTGTAATAGTATTAGTTAATTTTCCGATCTCCTTAAAATGTAGGATGCTTAAAGCGGTATGCTTAACAACAACAAAAGTTACGAAAGATAAATTGCTCGAAAAGTGCGTGCCCCGGCAAAAACTTTAGGGTAGCCCAGGATTGTAATTGCAAGAGTTTATCATGGCACCCTTCCAGAAAGCAATATTTCCTCTGAATTTTTCCTCTGAATTTTTCCTCTGAATTTTCGAAAATTATTTTATTTTCCAGTTAGATGACAATTCTGTCGCCATGCCTGATTCTACAGTGTCCTTTTTCAGATTCCATCCAACGGAATTTGCCACTACAATCAGCACTTTCCTCAAAACTCTCATTTGCCTAAAGCCCTAAAACCCCTTTCTCCGGTCTCCATCTTCTTCAAACCTTTCCAAGCTACTGCTACTACCAATGCCGATTTCTGTATTTCTTAGAGCTTTTACTCGCCGTGCTCAGCTTCCCAGTTCTCTTTCTTCTTTTGAATCCATAAGTTAGACTAATTATTTTGGGTTTCATTTAAAAACCTTGTTTTAGTGTATTAATGTTCTTCAAACTTAAACATATTAACATGATCCTTCCCTTTCTTTTCTTTTTTTACAATTTAGATTCAGTACTTTCACTGCGTCTGTTATTGCTTTTAGATTTCAGTTCTTAGGGATTCTCTAGTTGTTGACATTTCAGTAATTTAGTGTTGTTTCAGATTATACCCTTGTTTTGAGTACTGATGCATTAGTTGGACAAAGTGTAGAATTATCAGAATGGGGCATGATTTCGGTTTTTAGGGCTTTATTGTTTAGTGAGTTGAGTGTTCTTTCCAGTTCCTTAACTTGGTCCCCATTGTCAATTTCAGTGGGAATATGTGAAGTGTGAACAACATCTCAAGATACTACAGTCACAATTGGTGTTCTTTTAACAATCTTCAACCCAGGCACCAAGCATATATAGTTTTCCTTCTTATGATCCAATGTGTGACTGTGTCCCATGGCTTGACACAGATTAATACCTAGGTTGACCAAGGAGTAAGCCAAGCTATTCTATCAAGCTGCGCAACAAACTGTTTTCAAGCATACCAGTTGATTGCGATACTAAGCTTGTAATGAATTTTATTATTGAAACGGCTAACCAAATTAGAAAAACATTAATATTTTTAGTGAATTTTATTACTAAATGGGGAGAGGCTGAATCTCTTGGAAGTTTTTTACTCCTCTTCGTTTATAGAAAGATTCAACCTAGGCAAGTTTCAGCAGCTCTTTCATCGATGGAAGTAGAAACTATTACATCATCGTGGGCATCATGAGGACTTTATTAGATTTGCCCCTATAGGGAGTTAAAGTTTTGCAAAAATGGATGTGCTCCTACTAGTAAAGTCGACTACATTGATATTCCCCCTCAAGCTCAGTTCAGAACCAAGATAGAGGGTATAAAGTTACAGAATACTCCCATGCTGGTGAAGCTTGTGTGCTGTGGCTACATCAGTAGATGGTTCACAGAACCGATTCCCCTTCCTTTTTTGCTATATTCCCTTTCTTGCGGGTACTGGAACAACATTTCTTTTTTCTTTTGATTCAAGACCTACGGTTATACAAACAGTCAATTGCCTTAATGGGCGGCTATACTGATTTGTTAGGCTTACTGACTTGTAAAAACTATACATAGATCCCATTTAACCATGGCTTCGGTTAGGAATAAGTTCCCACTAGAGGGGCTTCTTGTATTGGCGGGCATATCTCTTTGTGTTTCAATGGAGTTACTTGGTGTTTGAATGGTAATGTTTGGTGTGAGCTCCTTTTTGCTCATTCATTGAAGTAATGCTGTTTTTACGACTATGTCTCGAATTAAGGGCGCATTTCTAGTAATTCGTGAGTGCTGATCTAGCTTGAATCGACTGGTGTTCTGTCGCCCTTCTATATGTGAATCGAAATTGATTTTGTATCTCATTCTAATTCTTTAATGTCAATGCCTGTCCATAACTGTTTGTGAATTTTTATTTTTGTTTGGTGTTCTGTATTCAGGTATTTAGGAATGTTAACAGCCCACAAACTAGTTCACTATTCAGCATACAGTTCAGAAGTTTGGGTAGTAGAGCATACTGGTGATTATGATTCTTTCCCTTTGCCATGAATGTTACTGCAACTTCTTATTTAGTAAATTGATTTTATATTTTTGTTTCTTCTCCAGCTCAAATGCAGATCACAGTGATCCAGTTGCGCAGGTTGGTTGTTTTCTTTGATTTTTTCCCTTTTGGATTGTTGTCATCAAGAATCGTATAGATTGATTTATTGTTTTTTCTAATTGTATTACGATACTATGTAACAGAACCAAACCAAGTCCAACCTAACAAAGGTAGTTTTCAAGTATGTATGCACGAATGACGAGTCTCAAGAAGACAGTAGGCCCGTCAAGCCAATGATAAGAAAAGTAGTTGAGAATTCTAGAGAGCATACAATATTTGAATACAGAGACGGAGATGACGTGAGCTATTGTAACTTGAGCGATTTTTTGCACTCATATCTCGCGCGCGTTAAGGAGGCTGCAGAGTTGGCCAGTGGACAAAGAGTATCAAAGATTTGTTTTGTAGAAGCTTCACTTTTCAAAAAACGTATAAGAAGTATAATTGATAGTGCAGCTGATGCTTGTAATGTAAACTGCATGATTGATAATATTGAGAAAACTAAAGCCTCTTTTCCCAATGGCAAAAACTCAAGATTCAGACTTGACATCAATCTTGATGATTTATTTAAAGTTCGTATTTGGGTATGTTACTATATGGTCTATCTGATAGAGTTTTCTGTGATGTTTAGATTTTCTACTACTAACCGCAGCTTGTTTCAACTCTTCTCCCAGGAAATAATAACAGGCAGTGATGAGCACGTGCTGGATATTATTGTGTCTGAGTTAAAGAGAAATGGATTTGACTTCACACAAGATCCAGTAACACTCCAGAAAATTGAGGAAGCAGTTGAGAGGGCAATGACACGAGTGACAAATGGGATCAAGCTCAATCTGCCAGTTCCTGCTGGTGAACCTGATGTGAGTGCGACTATCAGTTGGGGTAAATATGCTGGTCCACTTATATTGAAAATTATCAGTGTGGCCCCAAGTAAAATAATCATAGGCCTTCCACCTTGATCTTCTTTGGTGTTCTTGTTTTAAATACAAGAAATGGATCAGTTAGCCTGTGAAGACTTGAATTGCGACATACTTATAAATGTACCAACTCTTGTTACTACTGTTTCTGTTTTTTGTTTATTGAGCTTGTAAGTAAAACATACTCCAGTAGACCAGCATCAACGTTTATAACTGCGTTTTAATGGAAAACAATGAAGACATGTTTTGTGATTTCTATCTCGCTGCTAATCTCTTTAAACTCCGTCCTTCAAGATCCATTGAACATCATCGTTTAATCTGTATTCATGAGAGTCGTATGTATGTATGTATGTATGTATGTATGTATGTATGTATGTATGTATGTATGTATGTATGTATGTATGTATGTATGTGTGTGTGTGTGTATGTATGTATGTACGTATGTATGTATGTATGTATGTATGTATGTATGTATGTATGTATGTGTGTTGTTCTTTCTCTTGGAGTGGTTTAGATGAATGAAACAAGGAATCTAGTTTAGTAGGTGTAGCTACAGCTCTGGTCGCCAACAGAAGATGAAAATAGCAATGTGTCAGGCCTTGATTTTCCTGGGATTAAAGTGTGGGATAACAAAAATCATAAGGGAAACAGTGGTGTTCCATATTTTCACCATCCTCTTGAAAGTTCTGAAGGGAAAAAAGTGAAGAAGAGTGGTAAAGGGAATGCACAGTTCAAGAAAGTAAATGGAAGCCGTTCGGCGGACTTGCCAGTCCGACTGGGGCAGATTGATATTGCTAGAAGATGGATGAGCCTGGGCTTAGCACATACAAAGAATGGTGGGAGTCTACTATGGAGGATCTTTTTGATGAGTTTGAAATGAAATTATTCGAATTTAGTGAATTACTTTCACTTAGATGATACACACAGGCTGCTGCAATCAGATGTGGTTATTTATTGGCTTATTGCTACAAAATAGATGATTATGTTTTACATTTTGGATAAGCAAAATCATGGAAACAAGCTATAATCAAATACCTTGTTTTCAATAGTAATAACGATGAAGAAAAGAGTCAGAAAAACAAAACATTGAATTTCAGTTTTGTAACTTCAAATAATAATTACAGCAATAATAAAACAGTAAATACATCTAAATCCTTCCAAAACTGCTTTTTCTTCTTCACTTGAGTGCTTCTTAGTCAATAAGTGGAGGCAGTTGTTTCTGCTCAACATCGAAAATCTTGAATAACTTATTGAACTCCTCCATATCATTATCACCGACCGTTATAGAAGGAAACCATGATGAATCTTCATCCTCCTCTCCCTCCATTCCAGACATACAAGAATCCCCTGTGTTATTATCAGTACTACTAGTAGTTGCTTTTGCCGCTGCGGAAGGAAGAGTGGACAGTGTAAGTAATAAATCTTGTTTTCTCTTGTTAACAAGATCCTTCAGTTGAAGCAACTCATCTCTCACAGCACGTACCTTCTCGAGAGTATTAAGTTTTTCCATGTCTATATCATTCCACCAATAGACATCACCATTTTCTGACCTAGACGTCCTCTTCCCATCATTAACTTCTTCTTCTTCTTCTTCATTCACAGGAAATCTATTAAGGACTTCATCTGGGCAACCGAAGGTAAAAGGTTTACCACCTGGGGAGATTACAATCATCGAAATATTTGCACCAGTTCGAACACATAAATCATGAGCTTTCTTAAAGAGACATTACGTCTCTTGGTGAATGCTACGTTTCTCTTTTTTCTATCTTCGATCTTCTTGATCTCGATCTTTCTTTTACCCATCGCTATAACAAAACAGAAAACCCTAATTAACAAAAATCCCTAATTTCAGAGAAACAACGAAAACACAGAAATCCCTAATTTCAGAGAAACAACAAAAACAGAACGAAGAAGAGTAACTTCTAATTAGAGATTACTACTGGATTTTGGAGCTAATGGAGACCAGTAGTATATATATATATGAGATTGCTTTGGGAACAAGATTATCGGTGTTTCCAAATTCCGATTAACTAGCCGTTGTGGTACGCATTTTTGATTCATTTACTGATAATCCCCTGTTTCCAAAACCAGAGCCCTTGTTACATTCTTTGACTCGGTCAATATTCTTTGAGTTTCATTGTTCTCTTTGGCGCACAAAAAAATTGCAAAAATCTTTTGATAATTTGGAGCAACTATGAATCAAGGGACAAACTGAACTGTACAATTACCATCAATTTTTTCTTAAAAAGTGGATGATAAGATATGGATCCTTTGGTGGTTGACATTCTTGTTTTGATAGTATCGAATGCATTTTCACGGGACGTCAGATACCCAACTTACATTTGAACCAGGTGGCAGCTAAGAAGTCCGTCCGTCCCCCCCTGGAATCCTGTGGTCACAAACTGAAGGAGCAACAAGGCGCTTGAAAGGTGTTCTTTTTTCCACAATTATGTACTCCTTCCATCCAAAGATAGGTCACCTAGTTCAAGTTTATATAATTCTTAAGGTAAAAAAAAAGGAGAATTTTTAAATATTTTTTATAATTATAAACTATACTATGGATATTATTAAATTTTATACCGTTGAAAAAATTTAAAACACACACATAACGAATATAAACATGACTATCAAACTATACATACGTCTTACACTAACAATAATCAATTAAGAAGGTAATTTTATAAATATCCCCTTGGTTAATGATATAGGTCACCTATTAATGAGACAAAAATTAAAAATAAATAGATCAGAGAATATTTTATTAGCTAAGATTAAATAAAAAAATTGAAAGAAAAAAAATGTTTTTAATAGGTCCAATCAAGGGAAGAGTTAAATGGTTATACATAGTTTGAGTCGTGAAAGAAAAAAACGGACTATATAATTTTAAAAAATTATATATCCTTCAAAAAATATAATATATATATAAAATAAAAAATTAATTTGGTCAAAAGAAGTTTTGTTTGTCAAGGATTTGTCCACATACTAGTCCTTAATTTCTACATTGTTAGGTATCAAACTGGACCAGTCCTTAATTTCTGTATAATTAGGTATTAAAATAAGATTCTGGTCAAAACCTAGATACCAAAGTACAAATGATCCTATTTATATTTGTATTTCACTAATTTCAATATTTTTATAGTATTTATAAGTAACTAGATTTGTGCTCGTGCTACATACTGGACAAAGTTATATGTACTTTTTTGAATGTGTTACTCTTAAACATTGATAGTTGCATGTATTTTAGTTATACCTTCCAACTAATCTCTTCTAATTTCATTATGAGGAATTCCACCATTTACTCACGCTTCTGTGCCTGTCTTTGAGTATCACCAAGGTATGAAGCTAATTCACTGGATATAACTTTTTGGCAAGAGATAGAGTCATAATTTCAACCGAGATTGTTTCACGATTAACATCAGTATGTCAAATAAAAAACACATTTAAAATAAAACAAATAATGATGATGAAGAGTGACAGTTGCTAGTACCTTTATGATATACCCTCCAACCAAGGCCATTTTCTTCTTAACAAAATGTTGATGAAATTAATAATTGTCATATATTGTAGCACACATAACAACGACATTAAAAAAATGTTGCTTGGAATACCCAAGGATGCGGCTCTAAGAAAACAAAACAACATTTCGATTATCTAATAAACATTGAAAACCCAGACGTAGTTTTTTTGTCAGAAACAAAAAAACATAAATCTAAAGTGAGTTTTCTTTGTCACTTTCCTAATTTTTTTGTTGTGGATCCAGTAGGTATATCAGGAGGCTTATCCATAGCTTGGGTAGATGGCTTTAATTTTGAAATAGTTCATTCTAACATCAGTATGATAAATATCCTAGTTAAAACCAATTTCTCAGAGGAATAATGGTTGTTAACAGGCTTTTATGGATGTCCTTATAAAAACTATAAACCAGACTCATGGAAATTCTTAAAGGAAATTGCTGAAAAAGTAAATCGCAATAAAATTACCAGCCGGATAGTAATAGGTGATTGCAATCAAATCTTAAACAATTAAGAAGATAAACAAGGGGGTACCTTTTGTCCAAAGTTAGGCTGGACCTTTCAAAAGAATCCTGAAGATATATGCTCTTGAGGATGTTGCTTACAAATGTCAACATTTCACCTGGAATAATAATAGGGAAGGTATGGAGAACATACAAGAAAGTTTAGATATAGCTTTTGCAAACATATAATTGAAAAGTCAGTTTAGAAATTAATACAACATTTAAAGTTCTAGTGCAAATTGGATTAGAACATTCTCCATTGTTTCTTATCTTGAATGCAAAGGATGAGAACCATCATCCTTTCTCTTTAAAATTCTTTGCGACCTGGTTCAAGGAATGCTCCTGCATAATTCATTCTGTTTGGGTGAAGGATACCAACCCCACATAAACTCTAGTAAAAAACTTAAAAAAACTTCGAAAATCAGCTCATTGTTTGGAAAAAGAATGTTTTGGTATTTGCCCAAAAAGAAAACCAGAAAACTGCTAAATGAAATTGAAAAGTTAAATAAACTAAAACCAAACAGATATACTCAAAATCAAATCAATAAAAAATGCTAAACCTAGAAAAGCTCTATGATACATAGGAGGAAATAGCAAAACAACTATCAAGAGACAATTTGTTAATCTAGGAGAAAGAAACACAAAGTACTTTCACTTAAAAACTCTAAAAAGAAGAAAAAGCAATCAAATAGATTGTCTGCTAAATTCTGAAAACAAGGAGATTTTGGATAAACCAGCGATAACAAAAATTCTTAAACTGTATTTTAAAAACCTTTTCCAGTCAACTGAAGATGTGGGAGACTCTGAAATTATGTCTCATATTTCAGCTGGACTTTTCGGATAACTTAAAACTTATGGAAATGCCAAATTGGGAGGAGATTTGGGAAGTGGTCAAAAGCATGAAACCAAATAAATATCCTGGTCCAAATGGATGATTTCCATTATGTTTCTTTAAACATAATTGAGATCTAGTAGTAAAACAGGTAGTAAGCATAGTTCAAACTTTATGGGAAACTAAAACATTAAACCCTAACTTAAATAAAACATATCTGTTTCTAATACCAAAAATAAATATTCCAAAAAAGCCAACTGCTTTCATACCAATATGCTTATGTAATGTACCCTACAAAATAATATCAAAACTCTTGGCAAATAGAATGAAAGGCATTCTAGATAAGCTGATCCCCTTTTCAATCATCTTTTCTGCCAGCTAGATAGGTATCTGACAACATAATAGTGGCACATGAATAAATCTATGCTTTAAATCACAAAAATAAAATAAAATAGGAAGACCTGGAAGTAAAATTGATATGTCAAAAGCTTTCGACAGAGTCAATTGGGATTTTCTAACAAGAGCAATACAAGCAACGGGATTCTGTGAGGATTGGCATCAGTTAATTCACCAATGCATCTTAACAACATCAATTGCAGTGCTATTAAAAGGAAATCTAAGCACTTATTTCAAATCTTCCAGAGGAATAAGACACGAAGACCCATGTCTCCATATCTTTTCCTCATTTGTATGAAAGTATTCTCAAGATTCCTCATAGCAAAAGAAAAATCTAAACAAATCCAAAGCCTTAAGATAAGCCATGTGTTTCTGGAGTTTGGTCTACTCATGACCCTCCATCCTGTATTTACTTCTACCTCAATTTTTCTGAGGTGTGATAAATAAAATGGCGTGTTTCCTTCAAAAAAAAAAGAGTATGAACTCTATTATTGGGGCTGTAGCCCTTGGCTTTTAAGGGCTAAAATCCTTGGCTTTTGAGGTATGCATAGGATTCAGGTATCGTAAATGTGGACAAGGGGATCTAATTTATAGCAAAAATCAAAAATACTCTTCCTCCGTAAAAGAAACTTAAATCTAACGACTATTCATTAAAAAACAAGCTAAATCTACTCTTTTAATATCATAACTCATGATTAAACTAAAAAAAAAATCAATTTCAGTTTTAACAACTACTTACAGCCTGAACATCTGAAATTCCTAGCCGTAAACACTCCCTATGGCTAGGAGTTCGTCTGTTCCTAACCGTAAGACAAACTTCTCATTTTTATACCGAGTACAGGCCTATTACGGCTAGGATTTGATGAATTTCCATCCAAAAATAAACTACTTATGGCTAGGAATTAATCATTTTCTAGCCGTAAATAACACTTTAGGGCGAGGAAATGATTAATTTCTAGTCAACTCATCTTCATACGGAGTACATGCCTATTACGGCTAGGAATTCATCAATTCCTAGCCGTAAATGAACTACTTAGGCTATGAATCAATCATTTCCCAACCATAATTTATTATTTACAGTTAGAAAATGATTAATTCCTAGTCATATCTGACTCTGAAAATAAAAAAAAGTGAGTGGGCATATGTCCCTTTTGTTGATTCTAAAAGTTAAATATTTTTGTAAAATAAAATCATTATTCTAATTCAATCATTAATCTAATTCAATCATTAATCTTAATTATTTTAGTTAATCAACTTTATTAATACTAATTAAAAAAGGTTACTTTAACCATAAAAAAATACTAAGATAAGAGGTTTTTGGGTTGGATACTTGATGATCCTAATTTGTCATCTTTTAAGCCCTCAAAAGCCAAAAACTGCAGCCCTAATAGGGTTCTAGAAAAAATAACAACAACAACAAAAGAAGTTATAAAAGAGTTATGCTCATCATGCACTCCAATTGTTCAAAAGATTTATTGGTAGCCCAGGATTGAAAAGGTAAGAGTTTTATTGTGGCACCCATTTCAGAATGCAATACGTATGTCTTCCATCTGGAATTTCAAAAATAATTCTATTTTCCAGTTGAATGATAATTTTGTCTTCATGCCTGATTCTCCAATGTCTTTTCCAGTTTCCATCCAATGGAATTTTGTCTCAAAAGAGTCAAAACCCTCGTTTGCCTAGAGCCTTAAACCCCTTTATCCAGTCTCTATCTTCTTAAATCCATATACCAAGCTACTAGTACCAATGGCGGTTTCTGTATTTCTTAAGGCTGTTACTCGTCGTGCTCAGCTTCCCAGTTCTCTTTCTTCTTATCAATTTGTAAGTTCTCCAACAATTTTGGGTTTCATACAAAACCCTGGTTTGGTATGATTAATGTTCTTCAAACTTTTAACATGATCCTTCCATTTTTATTTTATTTTTTACAATTTGGGTATTCAGTACTTTCACTGCACCGATTGTTGCTTTAAGATTTCAGTTTTTAGAGATCTTTTCTAGTTGTTTTCATTAAGCATATACATTTCAGTAATTTAGTGTTGTTTCAGATTATACCCTTGTGGTGGTTACTGAAGCATTAGTTGGAAAAAATGTAGAATTATCAAAATGGGGCATGATTTCTATTTTTAGTTTTTTTTTTAGTGAGTTGAATGTTCTTTCCAGTTGCTTAACTTGGTCTATATTGCCAATTTCACTAGGAATGTGGGAAGTGTGAACGAATCCCAGGATACTACAGTCACATTTGGTGTTTTTCTAACAACATTCAACCAGGCACCACCATGCATATAGTTTTCCTTCTTATGATCTAATATGTGACTTGTTGGGTTTACTCCTTATGGACCCAACAGTCGGTGTGCCCCTTAACCAACGGAGGGAACCACATAACAACGACTTTGTTATTTTATGTTTTTGTTTACAAAAATATTCAGGGGATTTCTATTCTCCTAGGTCGTGAAAGTGAGAAAGAGAGGAGTGAGGAAGAGGGTATTGTCGGCAGCAAAGAAGGAGAGAAAATATGGAGAAATCCGTGGGATTTTGCTTGAGGGATGGGTTTGCTAAGGGAGTGTTTGGAAAGATTTTGGTGAGCTTAATCCACCAATTTTGTGCTCTTCTTTTTCTATCCAAACTTGATATTTCTAAGGTTTGTTCAAACCTTAGTTGTGAGTATTTCTACTCTTGTTCTTGATTGATTATTTTGAATCTCATCTATTAGGTGAATGCATTGTTGATCTATCCTTAGGGGTAAGTGTAATTTAGGAAAATTGATATCCAAGTACTATATGCACCTTGAAGAAGAGTGTAACCCCAATTTGAGAGAATTGTGTGTAACCTATTGTTTGATTACAATGGAGGATTTGCCCATCGTTTTTTACCCTTCATATTATAAGAGTTTTTCCACGTAATTGCCGGTGTTGTGTGATTGTATTCATTTCATCATAGTTGTGCTATTTTCCTCATTTGTGTTTCATTGCTTGTGTAGGTTTCGTATTACGCATAACGGCTTGGATTTGTAAGTCTCCCCCAATAAGTGGTATTAGAGCTCTTTTGGGTTGAGCTAATCGTGATTAATGACGGAAGATAACACTAATAATAGAATGGTTAGTTTGACCGGTGACAACTTTGTGATAGGGAAGGCGAAGATGGAAGATTGGTTGTATTGGAAAGATATCTATGGTCCGATAAAGAATAAGGGAGTGAAGCCTGACAAGATAGATGAAGATACATGGCGTGTTATTAACCGTGAAACAGTTGGGTTCATTCGTCAGTCGATTGATGATTCTAATTTTCATTATGTGGCTAGTGAGACACTAGCATATTCTTTGTGGACAAAGTTAGAGCAAATATATGACTAACAATCTCCTTGTGCAAAAGCTTTTATATTTGCAAGGGTTAGAAAGTTGATGTACAAGGAAGGAAGTTCAATGGTGCAGCATTTAAATGGCGCATCATTTAAATAAGATGAAGGTTATCATGAATCAGCTTATATCAATGGATTTGAAGATTCCTAAGGAGATACAAGCTTATTTGATGCTAAACACTTTACCAGACAGTTGGAAGAAATTAAGGATGTCTCTTAGTTATTCTGCTCCAGACAAGAAGTTGAATATGACTATTGCAACATATATTTTGCTGAATGAAGAAGATAAAAGAAGGTCAGTAGAATCATCTCATTCAAAAGCTCTTCTTACAGAGAATCGAGGTTGAAGAAAAGATAGAAGACAAGTTGGTTGTAGCAAGTTAAGGGGTAAATTAGAAAAGACATTGAGTGTCGGAACTGTCGCTTGAAAGGTCATTATTTAAATGAATGCAGGAAGCCAAAACAAGAACAGAAGAAAGTGAAAGGAATGACAGACAAGACAAGGATCTTGCAGCTGTTGCAACAGATGGTGATATCATTTTATTCTCTGATTGCAATGATGTTTGTGTGAGTTCTGCAGGTACCGATTCAAAATGGATAGTAGATTCAGGTGCATCTTATCATGCTACTCCCCGAGAAGATGTTTTCACTTCCTACAAGGCTGGTAACTTTGGGTCAGTCAGAATGGAAAACAATGGTGTTTCGAAGATTGTAGGAATGGGTAATGTAAAATTTGAGACCAGTGTTGGTTGCACATTGATTATCAGAAATATGCGTCATGTACCAGATCTCCGTTTGAATCTAATGTCACCTGGAGTGTTAGATGATGAGGGGTACATCAATTCTTTAGCCGATGGACAATGGAAGCTAATCAAGGGATCCATGGTAATTGCAAGAGGTAAGAAGTGTGACACATTTTATAAAACACAAGTGAATGTATTGAAAGGTGAGTTGAATGTTGTTGAAAAAGATTCAACCTCCAAGCTGTGGCATAGGCGACTTGGTCATCTTAGTGATAAAAGAATTTAAATCCTCACCAAAAGACAAGTCTTGCCAAATGTGAAAGGTATGCAATTGGGTAAGTGCACTCATTGTTTAGTTGGTAAACAAACTAGAGTTACTTTTCATAAAGCTTTACCCAAGCACAATTCAGGAATATTTGATCTTGTTCATTCTGACGAATATAGACCGTTAAAGGTCAAAACACTTGGTGGTGCTATTTATTTTGTTACTTTCATAGATGATGCTTCAAGGAAGGTTTGATATTATGCAATCAAGACCAATGATGAGTTTTTCATGTGTTCAAGATGTTTCGCAGTATGGTGGAAAGAGAAACAGGTAGAACCTTAAAGTGCCTTCGTTCTGGCAATAAGGGAGAATACATTGGGCCACTTGAAGTCTATTGAAAGAGCATGGGTATACATCATGAACAATCAGTTCCGAAGACTCCACAACATAATGGTGTTGCAGAGAGGATGAACCGTACTATTCTTGAGAGAATTAGGTGCATGTTATCTCAATCCAAGTTGCAGAAGCATTTCTGGGGTGAAGCAATGAATAGTGCTGTGCATTTGATCAATCGATATCCTTCAAGACCGCTAGATGGAAAAGTAGATGAGAAACTATGGAGAGACAAATAGCCTACTTATGATCACTTGAAAGTGTTTGGTTGCAGGACATTTGTTCATATCCAAAAAGATCAAAGATTAAAGCTTGATGATAAAGAAAAACAATGTGTGTTCCTAGTCTATGGGATAAAGAAGTTTGGTTACATATTTTGGGCCAGTCGAGAAAAATATTATCAGAAGTAGGAATGGAGTATTCCTTAAAGACCAGACTATTGAAGACTTTGAGAAGATTGATGTGCCAAAGCTTTAAGATTATATGACCTTGGATCCAAATCCAAATGTTCCTTATCTTGAACAACATGATGATGGTGTTGGTGGTAATGAAGAAGAAGAACACAATCATGAAGATGAAGCTCATGAAGATGTTCCATTGGGTGATGTTGAGAAAGAAGTGCAACAAGAACCAGAAGGTGAGTTAAGAAGATCCAGCTGGGCCAGGGTACCTTCAACAAAATATACACCACATGAGCATATGATGCTCACAGATGCAAGTGAATCAGAGTCTTATGAAGAAGCTTTTAGTGCTCCTGAAATTCAAAAGTGGTTGAAATCCATGAAAGAGTATGTGAGCTCTTTGGATGAGAATGACACTTTTGAGTTGGTTGACAAGCCAGAAAACCAGAAAGTTCTGAAGAAAAAATGGTGTATAAAATCAAGACTGAAAAAATAAAAACTCATAACCAAGGTACAAATCACGCTTAGTTGTGAATGGTTTTGAGCAGATGAAAGGTATTTATTTTGAAGAGATTTTCTTGTATTCGGGTTGTCTTGGCATTAACAACTAGTTTGGAATTTGAGATAGAACAACTAGATGTCAAGACAATATTTTTTCACGGTGAGTTGGAGGAAGATGTGTACATGGTACAACCCGTAGTTTTTGAAGTCAAAGAAAAGAAACATATGGTAAGCAAGATAAAGAAGAGTCTATATGGTTTGAAGCAAGCTCCTAGAAAATGGTACAAGAAGTTTGAATCGTTCATGAAGGAACATTGGTACAAGAGAACAACTTCAGATCATTGTGTATTTATTCAAAAATTTGATGATGGTGATTTTCTTATTTTTTTGCTATATGTTGATGATATGCTGATTGTTGGCAAACATAAGAAAAAGATTGACAGGTTGAAGTCAGATTTGAGCAAGTCTTTTGCTAAGAAAGACTTGGGAGCAGCAATGCGTATTCTTGGCATGCAAATGTCTCGTGATAGGAAATAAAGGAAGTTGTGAATATTACAAGAAAGCTACATTGATAAGGTATTGCAAAGATTCAACATGGACAAGGCTGAGCCGCTAAGTTGTCCACTTGTAAACCATTTTATGTTAACTCGTGATCAATGTTCTGTGAATGATGTTGAGAAATGAAAGATGAAGGAAATTTCTTATGCATCCGCAGTTGGTAGTTTGATATATGTCATGGCGTGTACAAGGACGGATATAGCTTATGCAGTTGGAGTAGTAAGCCGATATTTAGCCAATCCTGGTATGGAGCACCTTGGAAGTAGTGAAATGGATACTACTGTATCTAAGGGGTACTTCTAATTTGTGTTTGTGCTATGGTGTTAATAATCCAGGGTTAGTAGGTTACACAGATTCAGATTTGGCAGGTGGTCAAGACAGTCTCAAGTCGGCATCGGGATACTTATTTACCTATGCACGGGAAGTTGTATCTTGGCAATCCAAGTTACAAAGATGTGTGGCATTGTCTACTAAAAAGGAAGAGCACATTGCAGCTACAGAGAGTTGCAAGGAGATGATATGGATGAAGAGATTTGTTAGAGAACTCGGTGTGAAGCAACAATGGTTCATCGTTTACTGTGACATCCAGAGTGCCATCCATCTCAACAAGAATTCGAGTTTTCAATCAAGGTCCAAGCACATCAATATTAGGTACCAGTGGATACAAAAAGTTCTCGATGAGAAGTTTTTGCAAATTGAGAAGATCCATACAAACGACAATGGTTCTGATATGATGACAAAGTCTCTACCAAAGTATAAGCATGTGTGTTTCTGCAGCAGGGCAGGTTTGGTGGTGACGGGTACCTCGTCATAAGTCGTAAGGGGGAGATTATTGGGTTTACTCCTTATGGACCCAACAGTCAGTGTGCCCCTTAACCAATGGACATGAGATTTCTATTCTCTTAGGTCGTGAAAGTGAGAAAGAGAGGCAGTGATAAAGAGGGTATTGTTGGCACTAAAAAGGGAGAAATCCGTGGGATTTTGCTTGAAGGAAGAAAGTGGTTTGTTAAAGGAGTGTTTGGAAAGATCTTGGTGAGCTTAATCCACCAAGTTTGTGCCCCTGTTCTTCTATCCAAGTTTGGAAACTTCTATGGTTTGTTCAAACCCTAGTTGCGAGTATTTATACTCTTGTTCTTGATTGATTATTGTGAATCTCATCTATTAGGTGAATTAATTGTTGATCCATCCTTAGGGGTGAATGTAATTTAGGAAAATTGATATCCAAGTGCTATATGCACCTTGAAGAAGAGTGTAACCCCAATGTGGGAGAATTATGTGTAACCCATTGTTTGATTATAGTGGAGGATTTTCCCGTGGTTTTTTACCCTCCATCTTGGAGGGGGTTTTTCCACGTAATTTCCAGTGTTGTGTGATTGTCTTCACTTTATCATAGTTGTGCTATTTTACGCATTTGTGTTTCATTGCTTGTGTAGGTTTCGTATTGCGCATAACGGCTCGGATTTGTAAGTCCCGCCAACATGACTCTGTCCATGGCTTGGCACAGATTATTACCTAGGTGTTTTGTTAACTCTGCATCAGCAGTTCCAAAATGATTAAAAAAAATACAAAAATCTAGAAACGGGACGACGTTGAGTAAAATAGAGATTATGAATTTATAATAAACATCCTTGTGAGTTCTACCGTGGTTTATTCATTGATCTATAATCAATACGTCGTTCAGCTAGTGTTTGGTCTACGTTGCTGTTTTTTTTATTTTTCGTTTGGGTGTTTTTCTTTTTGTAAAAGTTTGTTTTGTTAAAAACAAATTCACATCTCCAAGAAAAAGACTTTCCTGGAAATCTATTTGCATGCCTTAGAAACCATGATACAATTAAAGTTCTCTCGGATGCAACTTGCAATATTCAAAGTAAAGAATGTGGCATCGGTCAATAGCAGTATAAGTCACAGAACTAAGCAAAATACATCACTACTTGACTAAGGATAAAGCCAAGATATTCTATCAGGCTGGGCAACAAACTGTTTGCAAGCATACCAGTTGATTAAGTGTAGAAAAATATTAATATTTTTAGTGAATTTTATTACTAAAAGGGGAGAGGCTGAATCTTTTAGAAGTTTTTTACTCCTATTTGTTTATGAAGCCTTATATAGGGGCTGCAGTATTGATAGAGGGGCTATCTATGTGAAGACGAAATAGGGATATTTGAAGTGAATTTCAAAAACCCCTTATCCATGATATTTTCATAATGGCTAAACTACACTTGATTAGTTAATATTAGTAAAACTAATTAGCTAATAGATTAGACTAATCATAATTAATCTAAAATAATCTTAAACTTAATCAAATCAAATCAATTTTTTTTTTTTTTGGTTTGGTGGGAAGAAAAAGTAGAAGAAATGAAATGGAATTTTTTTGGGTTTTTTTAGCAACCCTAAATTTTGATTCACACAACCAGAGTAGTGAGGTATACCTCTAACTTAAACTCTTGGTCTTTTTATGGCTCAAATTTGATGAAATTACGTAAAAAAATATAATTTTTTTTGTGATTCAGAGAATTTTACGATTGGGTTTTCATGTCCCAACCGTAAACGCCATTTACGGTTAGGTGTTCTTCCCAACCCAACCGTAACCGTAATTTCATGGATGAACACCAAATCGTAACAGTTTTACGGTTGGGTTTTAGCATCGACCCAACCGTAACTAATCTTCAAAAAAAAGTTTTCCTATCCAGGATGATTTACGATTGGGATTTGACAATCCAACCCAACCGTAAATAACAATTTTAGTTTTACTTCCAGACAATTTCAATCAATATTTACGGTTGGGTTTGGGCTTCCCAACCCAACCGTAAAACATCCTTTGGAGCATTGAGTTTAAGGTCAAATTGGGGTTTAAAAATCAAAATTTTAAACTTATTCAATCATTTTAACTAGATTGAAGGTAAATTGGGTCATTCAAACAAACAAAAACCGAAAAACAGCACAAATACTAGAATCCAAATTTTAGTTGTCCAGGAATATTTACGGTTGGGTTTGGGCTTCCCAACTCAACCGTAAAACATCCTTTGGAGCATTGAGTTTAAGGTCAAATTTGGGTTTAAAAATCAAAATTTTAAACTTATTCAATCATTTTAACTAGATTGAAGGTAAATTGGGTCATTCAAACAAACAAAAACCGAAAAAAACACAAATACTAGAATCCAAATTTTAGTTGTCCAGGAATATTTACGATTGAGTTTTGGCTGAAAACCCAACCGTAAAACATCCTTTGGAGCATTGAGTTTAAGGATTTGGGTTTAAAAATCAAAATTTTAAACTTATTTAATCATTTTAACTAGATTGAAGGTAAATTAGGTCATTCAAACAAACAAAAACCGAAAACAACACAAGTACTAGAATCCAATTTTGAATGATCCATGAATATTTATGGTTGGGTTTGGGCTTTCCAACCCAACCGTAAGTTTGCCATGATTTTTTTTTTCAGTTTTACGGTTGGGTTTTGACTCAATAACCCAATCGTAAAACTGACATTTTTTCATATTGACAGTTTTACGGTTGGGTTTTCAGCCAAAACCCAACCGTAAACAATCATTTGTTTTGTTTTTTGACTTGATTTCTTCTTTGCTTGGTTTCCAACTTGAAATTTTTGTAAATAAAACATGAATTTAGCTAGACAAATTTAAGATAAAAACTTTCTCATACATTCTAACTAAAGTTATAATGCACCCACATAAAAAAACACCTTAGTTTGACGCAATTGTTATAATAAACATAGAGTTGGGGAGAAGGAGGAGGGGAATGTTGATCAGTTTGAAGAACTCTTTTTTTTGTCGAAGGATAACGAGTACGAGGACCGGCACGACCGCCACGAGTACGAGCACCAACACGACCGCCACGAGTACGAGCACCACGTTGCACATCCTCGGTTTCATCATGTGTCTCTTCGTCACTAGGTTGCGGATCTCTTCGGCTAGTAGTCGCATCTCTTGTACCGACTCTACTCCTCTTTAAGCTTCAAAACGTCTCATCTTCGTCTGCTTCATGAAGCTTCCCAATTTTGGCTTGCAGGTTCTTTAATTGGCCAAACGTCATCACATCACCTCTACTTAGGCATGGAGTCATAGACTCTGCCAATGCAAATGCTTTCTTTTTGACCTTATTTTTCTATTCACGTATGAAAATAAATGTTGGTTGAGTCTTTAATAATAAATCTTAAAAACATTAATAACAAAAGTAATTTACGTACCAAATTGAAATATATTTTTTTTCCAAACATCCATGACACCATCTTCTGTGTTGTTTCCTTGACCCCTTTGAAGTATTTTCATAGATTCTGGATCAATGTTAATGACATTTGGATGACCAAAATGGCGATAATCCAAGTAATCTTCTTCAGCCTCTTTTATGCCCGGAGATGGATTTACCTCCTCCATTTGGATTTGGTATTCCGGTTGATGGGGGTTGTTCCAAACCGTGACCGAAGGCGTTGGGATGTAGCTGAGCACGATGCTTGGGCCTTCGATCATGGATCCATTCACACACAATTTAAAGGCTTCTTGTGTTACCTTGGTTTGGACATAGCCACATTGGCGGAGAGTTCGACGGGGGTTGCACATCACGAACCCAAACAGATGGTACAAAGGCCTATTGTAGCCAGACATGTTTGATAATTGACGTAAATCTTCAACTACTCCATCATCATCTATGTCAATCTTCACATAAGGATCAAAAACAAGATCTTCAACGGTGAAAGCATCAAGTTCACTTCTCATCGTTGCTATTTGCACTTCTTTATGCTTTGACTGAGTACCGGTGAATATGAATTTCTTTCCGGTAGGTCCACTAAAATCACCGCTCCACTCCGTCTTAGGAGCCAGGCTCGGAAAGTGATCATAGACCCATGCCTATGAAGATAATAAATATTAATATAAGATAATGCGCAATAAAAAATCTGAATTTAAACATTGAAATTCCAATATTAAATTACCTGAAGAAGACCAGTATTCTCAGTTCCTCTAACCCTCGAAGATTTTCTAAGGTTGGCAAGTAGGTAAGCGAGGGTGGCAGTTCCCCATGAATAATCATGCGTCTTCTGGGGATCCGTCAACCACTGTAGAAAGTGAGCGTTGACCCTGTTTCCTGAGTTGTCAGCAAAGAAGATGGTGACGAGCATATATAGCAGATACGCTATGAATGTACGCATAGCTCTTGTTTCATCTATGACGACCCCATCATTTTCCAACTGCAGGGTTCCTTCAAACTTCTCCCTCAGACTACGCAACAAGATCTTCTTGGTCATACTTAAACCTTTCTTCGCTGCTACCCTCGGTTTATCTCCAGCAACCAATTTAAACTCTGGTTCGGCTTCTGTCTTCTCCCATCCAAGTGTATCTTTGACAAGGACACAGAGATCACTCCAAGATATGTTGTTGTCAAAATCTTCATACATAACTTTTCCTTCAACTGGTAAGCCAAGAATTGACTTGACATCATCCGGCGTTATTGTCATCTCGCCGAATGGGAGATGAAACGTATCGGTTTCAGGCCAATAATGTTCCCTGAAGGCTGTGCAGGTGACACTGTCATATTCCAACATCGAATTGGAAATTCCGGGAGCTAACCCTGCACCATTTATGAGAACTTGGACGACCATACATTCTTCAGCTAACGGCCAATGTTGATCCCTTTGACGAACCAATTTCTTCACGGCCTGTGTATGATCCTACAAAGAATAAAAACAATCTTTTTTAACTTGAAGCTATACAAACGGAAATTTAACAAAACAAGAGAAGTTTTTAGATTAATACCCTAGTCTCAGCAACTTTGGCATCCCATGAATGCGGATAACCAAATAATATTGCAGACCTGTCTGGGGCCTCACCTCAAGGTCTTCCATTCCTCTTCTTAGGCAACAACACGTCTTTGCCTTTGGGAATATGTTTGCCTTTCGGTTCAGGCTACTTCCTTGGCTTGGGTTCCTTCCTTTGAGGTTTAGTAGAAGCAACAACAATTTCTTTACCTTTTCCTTGAGGGACAAATTTTTCTCTGTCCGTCTCTTCTTCATCACATTGTTGCTCTTGTGGTAGTTCTCTAATCACAAGAGCACCTCCACTGAACATCCGTAGATCTTAGAAGTCTTGAGGTAGTACTTGTTGAGTAGAGCTACCACCCCCTACCTCAAAAGTCGTTTTCTTCTAATGGTTCTTTCTCAAGCCTCTATTATCTACCCCTAAATGAACTCCGTGGCGAGGGGTTGGAGTGTGAGAAATTGGTGTTAAATTATTACCCCTCTTCTTCCTACAACATACAAGCAATACAAGTTAGATAATTTCCAAGCAATTCAGCTTAAACAAAAAAAAATTCTTACATTCAGAATTTTTTACGGTTGGGTTACACATATCGAACCCAACCGTAAATAATCCTCAACAAAATTTTTTTGCATATGCAGAATCATTTACGGTTGGGTTTTCCAATCGAACCCAACCGTAAATAATCCTCAACATAATTTTTTTTACATATGCAGAATAATTTACGGTTGACAATTAGAATCAAACCCAACCGTAACTTATAAAAAAAAATTTGAGTGTAAATTTTTTTACGGTTGGGTTCAGAATAGCATCTTCATCTCCTTCATTTTTATTTACAGTTGGGTTTTTTAAATAACCCAACCGTAAAATGTAGAAGAAACCAGTTACGGTTGGGTTCGAATGGAACCCAACCGTAAGTTCTTCAGAACATACATTTACGGTTAAGTTTTCCAATCGAACCCAACCGTAAATTGTTCTGTAACCCAATTTTTTTTACAATAACAACAATCAAACAAGAAAATCAATCACTTTAGGGTTCTAAAAATAATATGGGTTTTGTTAAATAACTTATATACACCATTTTTTGTGGTTTCGAAGTTTGATTTTGATTGTCACCACCGATTTGTTCTTCAATCTCTTGATTAGGTTGAAAAGTTTGATTTTGATTGGCATCACTACTACCTTCTACATCTTTAGTATGATTATTCATCACGAACTTTAGAGTTTAATTGACAAATAATTTTTCGAATCGACGATTAATCGATGAGGAATTTTGATGGAGAAGAAAAATGTTTGAAATTGAGAAGGAGATACGGTTGGGTTTTGTTTTGAAAATGAAAATGAAAATGTATTAAGATTAGAAAGGTTTTGTTTTATTTAGGTTTTAATAGATTGAAGAGTAATATGGACATTTAGCATAGCCCCTAGGATACCCCATAACGATTTTTTTAGTCACCCTGAATCCTAAGACAGCCCCTCTATCAATACTGCAGCCCCTATATAAGGCTTTTTGTTTATGGGGAGATTCAACCTAGGAAAGACTCAACAACTCTTTCATCGATGGAAGTAGAAACTGTTACGTCATCGTGGCCATCACGAGGACTTTATTAGATTTGCCCCTATAAGGAGTTAAAGTTTACAAAATTGGATGTGTCCCTATTAGTAAAGTCGACTTCATTGGTATTGCTCGAGCTCAGTTTAGAACCAAAATAGAGGGCATAAAGTGATGGAGGGAGATTTGTGGAAAATAAATCTATTATTATTATTATTATTATTATTATTATTATTATTTTATTAATATTATTTTTAGTAGAAAAATAATTAATTTACGGATTCATTATTTATGATAATTTTAGAAGAGACTAGAAGTTTATTTAAAGAGTTTTAATAAGTTAGGAAAGTTGTCTAAAGGTAGTAGATACCTTCGGAAACAAGTTTATAGGTTTTTGATAAGTTTAGGGTTTGTTTAGTAGGAGTTATCTATATAAAGAGCTCTAAAAACGAAAATTATGGGAGTTTTTGATTAATTTAAATTATTTTATTTTCATTAAACTTGTTGAGTTTTATTGATTTTGATTTTTATCCATAGTTGGGTTTATCCCGAAGTCTAAATATTAATCTCGTATCTATAGTCGTTATTCATAGTGAATTAACGAAGTCTAGATAACCCCGTAGATTTTATGATATCTCTTTGAAGATCAACTAATTTCTATCGATTCTACCTATTCTACCGGTTACTTTTCAATAATTCTATCCGCTACGGTTATTATCTTCTTTATACGCTTTCGATCTGCATCATAAAATTATAAATTACTCCCAAGCTTGTGACTGTGGCTGCATCAAGAAATGGTTCATGAAACCAATTCCCATTATTTTTTTTTATTTTATTTTTTTTATTTTTTTGGCTATATTCGCTTTCTCGTGGGTTCAGAAAAAACATACTCCTATATTTTTTCTTTTGATTTAAGACCTATGGCTATGCAAACAATCAATTGCCCTAATTGGCGGCTCTACTTATTCAGTAGGCTTAGTGACTTGTGACAACTATACACAGATCCCATGTAACTACGGCTTTGGTTAGGGATTAGCTCTTGTCCAGTAGAGGGGATTCTTGTATCGGAGGAATCTCTTTGTGTTTGAATGGACTTACTTGGTGTTTGAATGGTAAATATACCGTGTGAGCTCCTTCTTGCTCATTTATTGAAGTAATGCTGTTCTTACGTCTATGTCTCGAATTAGGGACACATTCTAGTAATTCATGAGCTCATGATTTAGCTTGAACCAATTGGTGTTCTGTTCGCCTTTCTACATGTGAATAGAAATTGATTTTGTATCTCATTCTAATTCTTTAATGTCAGTGCCTGTCCATACTAACTGTTTGTGAAAATTTCTTTTCCTTTGGTGTTCTTATTCAGGTGTTCAGGAATGTTAACAGCCCACGGACTAGTTCACTATAGAACACACAATTCACAAGTTTGGGCAGTAGGGCATACTGGTGATTATGATTCTTTCCCTTTGCCATGAATGTTACTTCAACTTCTTATTTAGTAAATTGATTTTATATTTTTGTTTCTTCTCCAGCTCAAAAGCAGATCACACTGATCCAGTTGCGCAAGTTAGTTGTTTTTTTCCCCTTTTGGATTGTTGTCATCACGAATTATAAATTTTGATTTTATGTTTTTCTTATTGTTTAACGATACTATATAACAGAACCAAACAAAGGTGGTTTTCAAGTATGTATACATGAATGATGAATCTCAAGAAGACAGTAGGCCATCAAGCCAATAATAATAAAAGTACTTGAGATTCCCAGTGGGCATACATTCTTTGAATTCAGAGAAGGAGATGACGTGGGCTGGTGTTACTTGAGCGATTTTTTGCACTCATATCTCGTGCAAGCTAAGTAGGCTACAGAGTCAGCCAGTGGAGAGAGTTTCAGAGATTCGTTTTGTAGAAGCTTCACTTTTCAAAGAACGTATAATGGATAGTGCAACTGATGCTTTTAGTGTAAAGTGCATGATAATATTGAGAAAACTAAAGCCTCTTTTCCCAATGGCAAAAACTCAAGATGCGGACTCAAACTCGATCTCAATGATATATTTAAAATTCGTATTTGGGTAGGTTACTATATGCCATATGGTCTATCTGATAGAGTTTTCTGTGATCTTTAGATTTCCCTACTACTAACTACTGCTTGCTTCAACTCTTTGCTTAGGAAATAATAACAGGCGGTGATAAGCATGTGCTGGATATTATTGTGTCCGAGTTAAAGAGAAATGGATTTGACTTAACACAAGATCCAGTAACACTCCAGAAAATTGAGGAAGCAGTTGAGAGGGCAATGACACGAGTGACAAATGGGATCAAGCTTAATCTGCCAGTTCCTGCTGGTGAACCTGATGTGAGTGCGACTATCAGTTGGGGTAAATATGCTGGTCCACTTATATTGAAAATTATCAGTGTGGCCCCAAGTAAAATAATCATAGGCCTTCCACCTTGATCTTCTTTGGTGTTCTTGTTTTAAATACAAGAAATGGATCAGTTAGCCTGTGAAGACTTGAATTGCGACATACTTATAAATGTACCAACTCTTGTTACTACTGTTTCTGTTTTTTGTTTATTGAGCTTGTAAGTATAACATACTCCAGTAGACCAGCATCTGCGTTTGTAACTGCGTTTTAATGGAAAATAATGAAGACATGTTTTCTAATTTCTATCTCGCTGTTAATCTCTTTAAACTTATCCCCAACTAATTACCACCATCTTTCAAGATCTATTGAACATCATCGTTCAATCTGTATTCATTGGAGTCGTGTCGTTCATATGTATGTATTTTTGTTCATTCTCTGTCATGTTCTTCAACCTCTTCAATAATAGAAAGCGTGTTCTTACTTGTTACCATTGTTACCCTTCTTAGTTTTGAAATTCATGGTATTATGAGAAAAATTAAGAAAAAAAGATCTGATCAGGTGAGATTAATAATTCCAATTTCTGTCCTAATTTTACGATAATACAACATACTTATAGTCACTTGCATTAACTTCTCAAACCAACTAATAACTGAAATAGAAAGTTTCGATTACCACTTCTCAAGGAGCCTATAGGTTTTATATCCTACTCCTAGTATATGTGCAATTTATCGTTCTTAAAAAACAGAAGGAAAAAAAAAAAACAGTCAAACCAAGCAAAAGAAACTAAAAACCTGCTACTGAAGAGATGCAGAAGGGAAGATTTGAAGAAGTCCACATATCTTGCTGGGCGAGTGCCATATCATTGGCATCTCGTTGAATGAAAGAGTAGGAAACAGAGAGGAAATCTTGTGCAAAAACAATGATATCCTCGTATATACGCCTGATTTCCCACGGAATAGTTGAAGATTCGCAGTTAAGAATGAGAATGAGTTGTTGACAATCCCCCGCAATGATTAAATTATGGTACCCACTTTCGTTTGCTAACTTAAATGCCAAAAGAACCCCATTAATTTCTGCCACCAAGGGATCGTTTTGTGCACAGATGGATGAAGCAGCCGCAATGGTCCTAGAAGTGTAGTCTCTTACAACAACCGCTGCACCTGACTCAAAATCCTGAACAGCTCCGTCAAAATTCAACTTTCAAAACTCCTAGCTCAGGTGGTCTCCACCGAGGTCAGTGCTCGCTTCCGGAGTAAGTTCCCTGGTTCTCACTTCATCTAACTTGTAAGAGCACCCACAGTGGTGCAACTAAATCATGGACCAAACCCAAATTTGATCTTTGGTACGTCCAAATTCAATCACAGTGAGGCGACCAAATTTGAGTTTTGGTCCAGTATTTTTACTGTTTGGGATAAAAAAATGATCCAAGAACTGGACCAAACCATATTATGGTGGAGCGTTAACCTAGCTGTGCTTCTAGTGCCAGGCGTGACGCTGACTCTCCGTCTGGTGCCAGGCGTTTAACTAGACGTGCGTTTTATTTGTCAGGCGTGAACCAGAACTCCACCCCATCAGGCGTTCACCCAAGAGCACGTCCAACGGGGCATAACGCCAGAAGCACGCTTGGCGTTCACCTATATTAATGCCTGTGTTGGGCGTCTGGCTTCTACAACGCCTGTTGTGGGCGTGCGCCTAAGAGAGCGCATGTGTGTGGGGCGTGCCGCTAAGCGAGCGCCTCCTCTTCTAACCGTTGAGATTTATTACCGTTGATTTCTTACCCTTGTAACGGCTATATTTTGGGTATACCTATAAATGAATTGGTTGATTGGTATACTCATTTCCATTTCATTTGTATACGAGAAAAATTTCGTTCTTTTTCATATATTTGTCTTTGAAATTTATAATTATGACACCAAAACCACGAGGTCCAAATTTTACTGCATTTGAAGATGTAACTATGTGTTGAATTCATTTATCAATATCTCAAGATTGTAGTGTTGGTTCCGAAAAATCAGAAGAAAAATTATGGTCTCGTATCTTAAGTGGGATGAAAGAAGCCATACCTACAATGTCGGGGCGCACTTGGACCTCCATTCAGAAACGATTTCTGAGAATAAGTAAAGATGTGGCGCTTTACTCTGCAAAAGAGGTGGAAGTGGAACGTGAACACCATACTGGATGGGCCCCCGAAACAAAGGTAAGTACCCGTTCAATTTTTATCCCGTATATTATTGTTTTGAATTGTATATCGTCCACTAAACTATTTTTTAAAAAATAAAAAATTGAAGAAGTAAGGAAGCTTTTCAAAGAAGCTAATGGTGGCAAAATATTTAAGCATGAAGAGTGCAACGCAATTATGTTAGAAAATATCAAATACTCACGACGATCGACAGCTGTTTTCGATTCATCACAAGCTGAAGAAGATTCTGAAAGCGCCAAGGAAGACCGGTAAAGACAAGAAACAAGCCAAGACCATTCCAGTGGCGATGAAGAAATAGAAGATATACCTAACAATATAACCGTCATATGGGAAAAAAAGAGGCGAAACGACTAAAGAAAACAAGGAGAGCAAAATCCGGTGGCCAACAGGAAATGATGGAAATAATTATTAAAGAGCAACAAAACTTCAACACCAAAACTAGCTGAGTCTTCGGCAAAGTTTGCAGCAAAACAAGCTAGGAAAAAAACTTGACGCAAAGAAAGAAGCAGACGACGAGTTTCGCATAATGATGATGGATGTTTCCGGGTTGGATGTCGTACAAAAGAGTACAACGAACTTAGGAAGACATTTTGCAGAGAAGAAGAAGCCAAGCTTAAAGCATTCTCGGATTAGCTGAAACCTTAATTATTTGGATTATTAACGGATTGACAGTTTCAGTTTCTACTTTTATGATTTACATATTTATTTATCAGATAAGTAGCAAGAGGTTAAAATTTCCAGTGTAGTTTTGAATTAATAATGTTATTTTAAATGTTAATGAACTTCTAATGTACCTTTTCCTTGAATTAATGAAAACTTTAAATTTCAAGTAATTAAGTAATTCAGATGAAAAAGAACTACCAACCCCTCATTTTTTTGCATTAACATCAACACGATAAAAGACTACACACTCAAGATACAAGCCTATCTACTTTTCTCTTACATGAGTAGATAAGTGAGATTGTTTAAATTTTTCAGATTGACAAAGTAAATAATTGAAACGTTGGATTCCACTAAATAGACTGTTATTATGGACCCACCAGTCTCGAAAAAAAGAGACTCGTCAATTCTTTCTATATCACGTTTTAGTCGTTGCATGCGGACCAAACACCTTTCATAATTAGGCGTCCACAGTCTTTCTAGCCATCCATTGAATGTTATTAATTACTCACTAGGCTGGAACAAAACAGAGTCGTCACTTCTTTCAATATCATGCTTTAATCTTTTATTGAAAATTGAAAAATTATTTCCATTCAAAATAGGCCCTATATATACCCTTTTGTTCCCATTTCCAAACCACACCTTCCACATTTCAAATAACCTAATACAAAGATTATTTTTATCTCTCCTTTTCATAATTATGGCTTACGAAAATTTTAGTATCAATGCAGAGAATTTTACCATTTTATCTCTTTGTCGAAACATAGTATTATATTATCCAGCAAGGGGTCAGGAACGTCAGATGAATGGTTCAATGAGCATGGAATGGTTAGAACATATTCATACTAACTTCTGTAATGAAACCGGTAACCCCAATAACCGGAACAAAGCAGGTCTTTTTTGTCGATCTCAGGAAATAGGTAGGGCAGTACTACAATTTTCAACTTTAACCGCTAAGGTGAATGAAAGAAAAATTAGGAATGAAATTGATGACGAAGTTGTTTCCAGATATCTGGAGGAATGGAGAAGGTGGAAAGGTTCAAATTTCAGGTACCAACCTCATTTCGAGATCCTAAGGGTGATGGAAAAATACAACCCTTTTGTGTTGATTGCTCTTCGAAGATGTTTAGATCGTCATCCAGGGCGTCATACCACTCGTTGAAGGTTTGATTATATGTTTTTTGGATATATCTCTTTATAACCCCCCACGAGACATAACTCGTATGTTGGGGCCACCTAATGGCTTAAAGGCTTGTTGCACGTGCTAAGTGCAACCGCGACTCCTATGAAAATTAGATATCTTAACATCTACTGATGTATTGTTGTTCTTAATAAGTGATATTGGTTATTTATGATACTTCCGTTAATTTATTCATTACAACGTAGTAAGCATATTGGTAATACAACAGCTAAATAGTATACCTAAACTCACTTTCACAGGCATCGCGGCTGCACTTAGCATGTGCAGCAAGCCTTTAAACCCCTAGGTTCCCCTAGCAGCCGAGTGGTGTCTCGGGCGGGTTTACAAGAGATATACCCACAAAACCTATCTGCATGGTTTAGAAATTGTTATTCGTCACCAAAATCTGACCATAGGTGTTCGATCAAGTCATTGCGCAAACGAATATGCGTATCTTTGTTGTGTACTGCACGTCGACGTTGCTCAACTTTCATTCTCGAAAGTTCAGCAGTATGTTGTCTCGAAATATTTACCGGTGCATGGTTGCAGCATTAATCATATTCATGTGGCCAATCAACGGGTAGACGCCCATCCTCCATTATCATATTATGTAAAATGATAATAGTTTTCATGATATATATGCAAGTACATCTGGATTCCACATTCTTGCAGGTTGCTTGACGATGGCAATTTGATTTTGCAGTACACCAAAGCCCCGTTCTACATCTTTTCGGAAACCCTCTTGTATTTTTCTATTTTTTCTGGGAATCTGGATGTTTAATAGACATCACAATAATATAAATCTCTGGGTATATTCCATCACCAAGATAATATCCCATATCATATTGATGTCCGTTAACAACAAAGTTCACTGGGGTGCTTTCCCGTTGATAAGCTTTTTAAACATATAAGAACGGTTCATCACATTAATATCATTGTTTGATCCAGGCATACCAAAAATGCATGCCAAAACCAGAGATGGTATGATACCACTGCCTCCAACATAATACTTTCACTCCCTTTGTACGCAGTATAAGCCCCTGATTCCGGTGATGGGCATTTATCCCATTTCCAATACATGCAATCTACACTACCCAACATCCCTGGAAATCTCCTATCATTGTTCTCATTAAGCAACAATTCAACATCACGCTCATTTGGTGTGCACAAATATTCTTTCTCATACAAATGTACAATCGTCTTACAAAATCTACGAGTTGTTTCCAAAACAGTGGTTTCTCCAATGCGTAAGTACTCATCTATTGCATCGCCGCACATCCATAAGCTAACATTCATATTTGCTGTTGTAACTTTCTGTTGAGGGGTTAATCCAGGAATCCCAACAACATCTATTTTTTTGAACAAAATAATTATTTACTGATACGACATCTCCCAAAATACGGTTGAACAATTCTCGCCGCATTCTAAACGTTCAACGAAATACATTAGGTGGAAACGTAGGGTTTCTGCAAAAGTAATCTTTTCAGAGAAGTATTGCACCGGGCTCACGTTCTCTTGGTATTTGGATACGAGTATGTGGCCAGTTCATACTTGAAACGATCAATCCCAAAGTGACTGTTTGGTTATTTTGGCTCAATGCAACTAAATCTTCGTCTGATGAGTACAAACTATTATTATCATCATCATCAGATGAAGAAGAAGAAGAAGAAGAAGAAGGAAAAAAAGAAGGAGGAGGAGGAGGAGGAGGAGGAAGAGGAATAGAAGAACAAGAAGCATAATAGTGATTGTTATTCTCATAGTATGTCATTGGTTGATGATGTTTGAATTTTTGGTTTGTATAATTGGAGAATCGAGTATTCAATTTATAGGCAAATTAAGATAAGTCTTTGAGTGTTGATATGACTACACACTATTGGTATTTTTAAAATTAACTGAGTTGAGGCAAGTGGGGTGAATAGACGCATCAAACATAAGAAGTGTTGGTTGAGATGACAAGACCAAGCAGAAAAAAAGACAAAGGAAAAATTAAATATCTTTTTGAAATGATAATACAAAGCAGATATAAAGGACAAAGCAAAGATTAAAAATATCTCTGGAGATGACAACACAAAGCAGGTAAAAAACAAAACAAAGATATGAAAAGTCTTTTGAAATGACAATTCCAATCAGATAAAAGATAAATCAAATATAATAAATATTTGTTTGAATGATAATACAATGCAAAAAGGAGCCGAGCGCGGGCATAAAAGGAGGCAAAGATGATCTCGATGTGTAATTAACTGATTGCGTTGTTGATGATGATCCCTGACCCATGGTATTCCACATTTGTAGTGGCATAGTTTGAGAAAAAGTGTCAAACCCAGGGATGGTTGTTGTGTACGAAAATGGGCCAGCTGTAACTCCAAATTGTTGATGTGATTTTGTTGACTCCGTATTTCTTCATCTTTTGCCATGATAAACTCCATCCCCTCCTTCGTTTCATTTAACGTAAACTTACGAAACTCTTGCGTAAAATCAGCATATTGTCGAACCATACCATAAGCTTCGACCTGTTATGAAAAAAAATAAAACACACTCTCACGTATTTTTATATACTCAAAAACCTAAGGTTTGTAGTATACTTACGTATGACAATTGTTGTTGAGGCGGAATGGGTACATATTCATCAGGTTCTTGGATGTTGTGTTTAATACAGTCACCAACGTACCCGTATGGTTCAACCTCCCAATCGACTTTGGTGGCATATTTCTGCAAGTTAGTACATGTCGCCAATACTCCATATACAAATCATACGTAACAACATGCACTAATTCACTTGCAGGGACCAAATCGTTTTCCCTCAGCTCATTAGCTTCGTCATTGTTGAGGTTGTTAATACGAGTAGGTGGGTTCCTGGGAACGCCAAAAGTATAATGGTTTTTCCTCCAACACCGTTCTCCGAGGTACACGTTATGCTGTGCAAAGAAAATAACTATTAAAAAATAAACCAATTAACTATCCAAAAATCCAAGAAAATAAAGAACAGTCCTATCAAAATAAATTATCAACTCACAGTGCCTAGCCAAGAAACTATAACCCTTTTCTCGGAGAGCTCTGATGCTTTCCGTCCAATATCAGTGTCAAGGACACATCGTTTCCAGGTCACATCGTCTACAATCAACTGATTAAGAAAAGTCATAGAGCGAACAATATCAATGTTCTTCCTTCTTGTACCCTTCTACTGAGAACTTCTAGACCATATTGTTTCACTCTCACTCATTGGGTTCTTTGGTCGACAGATGCCCAGATATTCCTACCCCCAAAACTAGAATGTGAAGACAACCAACCAAATAATTAAATTACCAACAAATAAACATTTAAAGGAAATATAAATAGAACTAAGAAATTTACCTCCAATATTTGGAAGGTTCCGGCTAGTGAATTTTGTCCCCTGCCATATGCGGCGAGTCCAGAACACAATTTTGCAAAAGCACTACTACCCCAGTCATAATTGCCAACTGCATTTAGATCCTCAAAAGTAGCGAACCATCCAACATCAATATAGTTTTTAGCATTGGAAAAGAAAAATTATCCCAAGACATACATACAAAAGGCTCTCGCCACTCTCTCAGCAAGTATGTTATCATCGTTAACAGCAACCAACGTTCCTGGATCAAAATATATGCTCAAAAATGCAACTGTAATTGCATCTGAAACCCACTGTGCGGGAATATGTTCTCTTTTACAAACTTCACTATCTTTAATTTTTGGAAAAATATACGCCCGGACATATTCAAATTGGTACTTCGCCGGGTCATACGGAATACCACTACCAACACCAATACTTAATCCTGTCAACATGACCCAATCAAGCGGTGTGAACCCCATCTCACCAAAGGAGAAGTGAAAAGTGTTCGTAGTATCCCAAAAAAGCTCAACAATGTAGTCAATCAATGCATGTGACGAATCTACTACATCCATGGTCAATAAACAGTCCCATCCTGCCTTTTCATTAATGTATTTAACCTTAGGGCTATGTTTTGTAATACTTGCATAGGTCTGAATGACCGATTTAAGGGAACCACGATGTAAATACTTGAATTTTGAATCGGTTGAATATGTAATAATTGTCGAAGCGTGACTCTGAGCATCTTCCACGACACTGTAGTTCGCTAACCCGGGAACATCGACCATATCTTCAGTAGTAGGGTCTACTTCTGGATCCTCAACAGTTTTAGCTTTCTTGTTCCTCTTTTTCGACCAACGAATCTCGCCGTCACATTGCTCAACATCTGTGCAAACGGTACATACAAGTTTCAAAATCAAGAGTAATCCTCATAATGCGTAAATATAAAACTCTACATTAATCCATAAATCCACAAAAATACAAATTTCATCATTAAAAAAGTAATCCTCTAATTAGATAATCAAATGTACAAACATTCATAAATCATCTAAAATACAAAATTCGTGATTCACAAAATAGTCCACTACTAATCAAATCATCAACTTTACAAAAATTCATCATAATTCCCTAATTCTATAATTTCATAAACATTCATTGTAAAGGAACATAAACATTCATAATTCCCAAATTTCATAAACAATCATATCAAATCAATTAATCAAGAACTTAAAATTAACCACAACCCAACTCAAAAACCAACAACTTAATCAATTCTAAATTCAAATCAATTAAATCTCATCAATTTTTTATACTCAATTTACAACTTCCAAAACTTAAATTATACCCAATTGCAAAATTATAATTTATAAAACCTAATATATGTATTTTATAATCATATGTTTAACCTTTAAACATATATATACAAATTTAATTAACAAAACATAACAATAAATCATAATCTAAACCTATGAAATCCATTAAAATTGATATAAAAATTTGAGTTTATTACCTTGCTTTGAAATAATCCTAACTTAGATTACTTTGTATCAAATCTGCCACGGTTTTACTAGCTTTTGCAAATTTGAAAAGAGGTTAAGCTTGATTTGGAGGGAGAATTCAGTTTACCTAGAAGTATAGAAGTGGTGTGGTAGGCGCTTGAGGGTTCTTGCGTCTGTTGAAGGGTTCAGGAGAGTTTGGAAAATGTGGAGAGTCTGTTGAAGAGGAGAACGAACATAAAATGCTCATCCCTATCAAGCATTCACCCAGAAAAACGCCTGGTGACACGCGTGTATGTCTAGGGAAGCGCCTGATGAGTGAAGTGTAACCTTAAGCGAGCGCCCATCTTCTTTGAAACACGTACCAGCTGCACGAGTAGAAAGTGACTAGGCGTTTGTCTAGGATAACGCCCCATCAGGCGTTCGACTAAACACACGCCTATCGCTGGGGCGTGCTGCTAAGCGTGTGTCTATCATCAGACGTTCTTATGGGTTGCGCTTCCCACCGAGCGTTCATCCAGCGTCCGCCCCAACCAAGCGTTTTCACAAGCGTATGCCGGTAAAACACAATTTCAACAGACATATACTTGTATATGCGCCCAAGGCCAGGCGTTAGTTTAGACTTACTCCCGATCAAATTTTAATCCGTGCCCATTGCGTTTCAGGCGGAGTAAAGATCAAATATTTTACTCTTTACTCTTTGGGTTTGGTCGTCCCACTGTGGATTCTCTAATAATCAGTAAAAAGAGACCTAGCTTCAGATAGGATACAATTGATTGGAGTTGAGTGGTTGTAATCAATCGATTCCTACCTTTCCATAAACTCCATGTTACATTAGCACCATAGCAGAAAGTTAGATAGTTATGTTTCTCCATTCACCAACCAGTAATTAAATTTTGAATAGAAGGAGCACAGTTGTGATCAATTTCGAGATTGAGATCTGAAGCAAAGAGTATGGATCTAGCTCTTGGACACTGAACAAATAGGTGTGTAAGAAATAATAGTTGTGTCTACTATCTGTGCACATGTGCTAATAATGTGTGTTAGTATAGCATGTGCTATGTGTGATTGTGAGGTGTAACGTGAGTGTTATTTTATTTATTTTTAACAGTTTTATGTCTGATAACTGTTGTAACAGAATTCTGTCAGCTCACGTTTAACTTTATAAGCTTTCTCCTCTCATCCTTGTAACTAAGAATTTCATTAATAAAACCTCTATTATTGCTTCAAGATTCTTTCATCGTATCAGATTTCTAAAGAAATATCTTAATTCTTTCATCATTCTCGATCCTAAAAGCTTACAATTTCTGCTGAAACTACAATCACTTAAAAACACTACTATCTAATCTCTACAACTCTTCATAATACTGAAAAATCTTTCAGTTCTACTCAATTCTTGAATTTTATCTTCTTGATTTAATCTTGAAGATCATTCTCATCGCTGCTTATAGATCTGAGTTAATCATCTTCAAGAATGTCTACTTCTACTTCTACTACTTTGCCATTTCAAAACATAACCAATTTTGTATCTGTCAAACTCAAAGAAGATGGATCAAATTATCCCATCTGGAAGAATCAGTTTGACTCGATTCTGATAACAACAGATTTGTTCGAATTAGTTGATGGTTCTTGTGATTCACCTACTGAGTTTGTTGAAATAGATGGTGAAAAGCTTCCAAATCCTTTGTTTCAACACTGGAGAAAAATGAAAAAAATTTGTTATGTCATGTTTAAACGCAACATTTGATGACACAATTTCCATAGGGGTGATTGGTCTTAATACTGCTAGATCTATTTGGACCTTTCTTGAGAAGAAGTTTACACAAAAATATTCATCCAAGGAATCACTTTTGAGGAGCCAACTACATTCCATTAAGAGAGGTAATAAATCTATCTCTGTCTACTTTGATGGATTGAAAAACATAACTGATTCCCTTGCTGCAATTGGTAAAAGAGTAAATGAGTTAGATATTGTTATGTATGCTCTTATGGGTTTAGGAAAAGAGTATAGACAATTTGTCATATTTGTACAAAATAGGGAGATAAAATTTTCTCTCAATGATGTTATGTCTAGGTTATTACATCATGATGAGTGGCTTAGAGCTGGGGAAATTAAGTTTGTTAATGTTCTTGATACTCAAAGCTCAACTTATTATGTAATGAACTCATTATATCCTTCAAAGACTAAGCAAGGTTTTAGGAATAAGACTCAAGTGACAGATTATAGTGAAGTGTGTTGTCAGATTTGTAAAAAGTTGGGTCACACAACAAATAGATGTCATTATAGATATATTCCTAATAAAGGTTCAGGAAGTGGTAGTACTTCTAATGGGAATAATAATCAAAATTCATCTAGAGGAGGAGCTACAAATACTTTACAACAAGCTTTTGTTGCAATACAAGCAAATTCTGTATCTGAGGCTTCAGATCCAAATGTTGCTTCAGTTTGGTTACCAGATTCAGGGGCTACAAGTCATTTAACAAAGGATAAGAATCTTTTAAACAAAACTAAGGCTTATACTGGCAATGATAACATAATGGTTGGTGATGGTACAATGTTGCCAATTGAAATGACTGGAAATGTTGTTTTAGATACAAATTGTAGTCAATTTCAATTGGATGATGTGTTGTGTATGCATAATATAAAGCATAATTTGTTGTCTATTGCAAAGTTTAAAGATAACAAGGTTTCTGTGGAGTTTTTTGAGTGGGGTATGAAATTAAATGTGTAAGAACAAAGAAGATTCTTGCTGAAGGAAAGATACAAAACAGTTTGTATCCTATGGAGGGAATTTCTTCTTTTGCTTTAACTGCCACTACTTCAACTACTTCAGATACTTCAAATACCTCAAGTATTTCTAATACTTTAAATACTTCAAAGTCCGATAATTCACTATGGCATAGAAGATTATGACATACTTCAGCTGGTATACTTAGCAAAATTGCTTCTTCTGCTTCTATAACACTTGACAAAAGTAATGATTATGTGTGTGAAGCCTGTCAGATGGGAAAGAATCATAGACTTCCCTTTACTCTTTCTAAAAGGATTACTACATCTCATCTATATCTGGTGCATTGTGACATCTAGGGGCAGTTCCAGTTCTTCATCTTTGGGGTTTAAATATTACATCTTCTTCATAGATGATTTCTCAAGATATCACTGAATTTATCCTTTGAAGTATAGGTCAGAAAGTCTTACATGTTTTCAACATTTCAAAGCTACATCTGAGAATTTTTTATCTACATCTATTAAGAATTTTTAGTGTGGCAATGCTTTGGAATTGGTTAAAGGTCAGTTCAAAGAGTATCTTGATGAATGTGGGATTGTTTATAGAGTATCTTGTCCTCATCTGCATCAGCAAAATGGCTTGGCAGAGCGCAAACATAGGAATATTATAGAAATGGGCAATATTCTAGCCTTTCAAGCATCTCTACCTAAAGCTTTTGGTATGATTCTTTCTTAACTGCCACTTATATCATAAACAGATTGCCATCTAAGGTAACTGAAAGAATCTGTGAATTGTGATAAAAGTTTATTCAAACAGATTAAAAGATTACAAAGAGAGAAAGAAGCTTTTATACAGCTTCACTACAGAAAGACCTGACATAATACAGCTGGAACACAGCTGGAATACAAAGACCTGATAAGCTATGACGTGTATGTTCTAACATTCCCCTTCAAACTAATCACTGGACAAGTAAATCAGTTTGCACAACGAGAACATCACGCCATCGATGCCTGTAGATGCAGTAGCAGCAACACTCGTAGGCTAAGGCAAACCAATCCCCAAAGCATAAACTCCTCAAATGACCTGCACAATCTCTATATCAATCATCCATACATAAAGTTGCAATTGTTACTTTGATTTCTGAAACATCGACGGGAAGCATGAGAAAACCCAACACTTGTACTTACAAAGCAGTACCAACACCAAACATATTCCCCCTCAAACTAAGCACTAGCATTATGTGGAAGGTTGACATGAAGCAAGCAACAAAAGCATTTAGAAGTACTAAATCACCATTAGAACTAGCAGCAATAAGAATAGCATCAGAAATAGTAGATTCTAGTATTTGTTTTGGT
>JAJJMC010031056.1:4272781-4324840 GCA_023531435.1 Papaver californicum
AGGCAACAACACTGCCATAGCACCAGCTCCCGAGATTCTCACTCTCCATTTCAGATGCAAACGTGACTACCCTTATGCTTGCTAAGCACCTAGTCCAACTCATACAAACCCAGCCAACACATAGACCATATTTGATTTCTTTGCGCCGATTTCTCAAACACTTAGCGTACAGTATTCCAGTCCTTACAGGTAGCTCTCTGCTGTTTATTCGGCTCTCTTCTCTAGCTCAGTTCACCTGCAAATTCATATCTAATGAGAACCCATTATTCAACACACGAAGCAAAACCACACGGCCATTACGACCCCTAACTTCTCCTTGCTGCCCCTCTACCCTGAGTTCTCATACCAACAGTAAATTCTTCAATCACCATTTCCTGCAATTAACTCAGCCACTAATCAAACCTACGATTCATCACAACCCCCTTCAGAATCGAGCCACAGCAAACACAGATCTACTCGAACATTAACCCAACAGTGAACCCTATTTTTATTTTCCTCTAGTTCGAATCTCTCATTGTCTTCATTCTTCTCTCATCTCGCCACCAACAATTCTCACAAAATGCCCCTTCCAAGAGAAATGGGTAGATGTGGAAATGGTTCTGTTGGTAGTGATTTGAGATCAGGAATTCGGGGTTTGAGTTGTTTGTTTGCGGAAATTGTAAGAAGAAGCGGAAGATGATGATAATTTAATGGTAGTGGTAGTGAAAATTAAGTTTTCTTCCAAGATCCGACGCCGTGAGGCTTAGATGCTCTGATACCATGAAAGAATCTGTGAATTGTGATAAAAGTTTATTCAAACAGATTAAAAGATTACAAAGAGAGAAAGAAGCTTTTATACAGCTTCATTACAGAAAGACCTGACATAATACAGCTGGAACACAGCTGGAATACAAAGACCTGATAAGCTATGACGTGTATGTTCTAACAGTAACCCACTATCAATCTCCTATGAAGTACTTTTCAATACCTTACCAAATTATTCCTTCTTGAAAGTCTTTGGTTGTTGTTGCTTTCCTAATCTGGATCCTTATAGAGATGATAAACTAAGTCCAAAGTCTACAAAATGTGTTTTTCTAGGCTATAGTCCCATTCATAAAGGATATAAGTGCCTTGATTTAAAAACTAGAAAACATACATCTCAGTTCATGTAATATTTGATGACACTTGCTTTCCTTTTGATGAAAATTCAGATGCTTATAGTGATATTTATACAATCCCAGATGGTGCAAGTGATTCTTCTATTGTCACAAGTACTTCTAATGATACTTTTGTTACCTTTATACCCTCTACTACTTCTATAACTACAAGGTCTAAAACATGGATTTCTAAAACAAAAGATTTACCCACATATTTTGTCTCAAATTATATGATTAAGTATCAAGTAGCTGTTGTTTTTGCCGCCAACATTGTCTCTACAACAGAGCCAAAGTCCTTTAAAACAGTTTCTAAAGAACCTGTGTGACAGAAAGCAATGGATAAGGAGTATCAAGCCTTAATGGATAATGAGACTTGGGTAAAGGTGCCTAATGATCCTAGTTACAATGTGCTAGGAAATAAATAGGCATACAAGGTCAAGTTAAATGCAGATGGAACTTTAGAGAGGTATAAAGCCAGGCTTGTGTCTAAATGATGAGATAGATTATTTTGAGACTTTCAACCCTGTGGTCAAAGCTACAACACTTAGAGTAGTTCCTACAATTTCAATTTCAGGAGGATAGTCTATAAAAAAATTAGATGTAAGCAATGTTTTTTTGCATGGCTTTCTTATAAAAGATGTCAACATGGAACAACCCAAAAAGATTTGTGGATCCACAACATTCTGATTATGTGTGTAAACTAAAAAGGAGATTATATGGACTCAAACAAGAACCTAGGGCTTGGTTTGAGAGATTCAATGGTTCTTTAAAGGATTTTGGCTTCTTCAGGTCTTCATGTGACCATTCTATGTTTGTTTTTCAGCAAACAAATGCAATGGCTATACTTCTGTTGTATGTTGATGATATAATTCTAGCATATTAATCAACACAACACAACTTAGACAGAGAATTATAATTTTTCTTCAAAGTATATATCCACTGAAGGATCTTGGCCTTGTTCACTACTTCTTGGGTACTGAAGCCAGTTTTCACATGATTCTCAAGAACTTCTTCTTACTCAAAAGAAGTATACAATTGAAATGTTACAGAAGTTTAATCACTTGGAATGCAAGCCTGCTAAGACTCCAGTTACAAAAGGCCCAAGGTTATCAGTTTCAACTGGCATCCCACTGTCAGACCCAAGTCTTTATAGAAGTATGGTAGGAGGCTTACAATATTTTACCATGACAAGGCCAGATGTTGCTTTTGGTGTGAATTATGCATCTTAGTTTATGCATTCACCTGCTAGTGAACATCTATTACTTGTCAAGAAGATATTCATATACTTAAAAGGTACACTTGGTTCTGGAGTAATTTTATCTGCATGAGATGTTTCAACAATTACTACTTTTTCTGATTCAGACTGGGTAGGGTGCCCTGACACCAGAAGATCCACATATGGCTTTGCTGTGTTTTTGGGGTCTTCTTTAGTCTCTTGTTCATCAAAGAAGCAACCTACAATTGCAAAACCATCAACAGAAGCTGAGTATAAATCATTGGCAGTGGCTGCAACTGAAGTAGTTTAGGTATATTTTCTTCTGAATGATCTAAGTATCTCCCTCAAAAAACCTTTTACACTATATTGTGATAACACATCTGCTAACAGTATGGCAAACAACTCAGTTTTTTATGCAAGGACTAAACATGTGGAGATAGACTGCCACTTTATTAGAGAACTTGTAAGTTCTTCTTTCATTAGGTTGTGCTATATACCTTCTGCAGATCAAATAGATGATGTCTTCACAAAAGGGCTTGTTCATCTAGTTTTTATATCATTGACAAACAAGCTGATGAGTTTTCAACACTATCAGCTTGAGGGGGACTGTAAGAAATAGTAGACGTGTCTACTATTTGTGCACATGTGCTAATAGTGTGTGTTAGTATAGCATGTGCTATGTGTGATTGTGAGGTGTAACGTGAGTGTTATTTTTCTGTTTTTGTTTTAACAATTTTATGTCTGACAACTGTTGTAACAGAATTGTTGTCTCAATTCTGTCAGCTCACGTTTAGCTTTATAAGCTTTCTCCTCTCATTTTATAACTAAGAATTTCATTAATAAAAACTCTACTATTGCTTCAAGATTCTTTCAAGGTGATTAATAGTTTCTTCATCAACCACACAATAGCAACAACTGGAATCAAAACTCTTAACAAATCTTCCCACATTTGCACGGAAACCTAATCCATTTTGCAGTAATCTCCATATGAACAGTTGCACCTTAGGAGCGATATCTCCAACCATCCATAGCTACTTCCAAGGGAAGTTAGACCCTACATCTGATGACTGGCCCAGTTCAATTTCAAGAAGTTTCTGAAAAGATTTAGTTGTGAAATCTCCAGATTGTGTGAATCTCCAGAAAAGTTTATCTTTACCAGCTGTTCTTGGAATGAAGATAGAAGTAATCGCAGTGACTGTAATAGGGAGAAAAGGGGAGTTTATTGGGGCCACATTCCAGTCAGATCCATTTTGCAAGAAGAGTTCATTAAGTGTTGTTACATTGCCAACAATAATATTATCTTTTTCTGGTTTGAACCCTAAAACAGTCGGAATCCAAGGGTCTTGCCAAATGTTGATAGATTTTCCATCCCCAAATACCACATACAACCTTTCTTCAAATCATCTCGTATTGAAATAATTTCTTTCCAGGTTGTCGAGGAATAGTTTGTGCTCTTTGCCTCCCAAAAAGAGCCAGATCTAATATACTTAGCATGAAGTAATTGTACCCGAGGAGCATCCAGCTCAGAAAGAAATCGCGAACCAAGTTTTGCAACCATATTTGTGTTTAATAACTCAAGGGATCGAATACCCAGTCCTCCACTATCTTTGCAGAGATTAAACCATTTCCAGTTAATAAAGTGCAACTGGAAAAAATAAAGCCATGGCTAAAAAGGCTCCCAAGGGTAAGCCAAGGCCTCGCAATGAGGATGAAGCTATACTCAATGAGTATTTTGAAGATGGGTACTTGGATGAAGCAGACTTCAGGTTGCCAATCAGCATCGATTGGGACAAAGAATTCAAAAGGGCAGCGAAGAAACCCAAAGCCAAAGCTAAAGTCAAAGTTATTGCTGCAAAAGCCAAGGGTGCAAAGGCATCCAGCACCTCCAAATAGAGTGACGTGAGGAGTACACCATGTAATTTTAGGCCTAATATGTTTTAGCCATTATTTATCTCTAAGTATCGGAGCCTTGCCGCTCCCAAATATTTGTAACCTATTTTGTAGCTCTTTCATTCTTTAATACACAAGGGACCTAGCCAAAAAAAAATGCAACTGTCTAGCCTCTCGGCTATGCCCCCACCAGAAATTTCGAATGGTTCGAGTAAGTTTATTCAACACTTTCTTTGGAATGATTGATGTCGCCATGAAGTAGATAGGAATTAAGGCTAGAACTGATTTTATCAACTGAGTCCTACCAACATGATTCAAATTGTGACGTTTCCACCCTGCTAACTTTCCATCCATTTTTTTCATTCAAGAATTCATAAGTAGAACACTTATTAGCAGACTGTAGGATTTGTATACCCAAATACTTTTCATGTTGCGTCAATAATTTAACACCAAATGAATCAGCTACCTCTTGTTTAACTTCCTCTTTTACTTGTTTACTGAATAAGATTGCTGATTTCCCGAAGTTCACTGCTTTCCCAGACCACCGAGAGTAAACAATAAGAGTAGCTTTTAGAGTTTTCAGAGATGTGTTATTAAGATCACCAAGGACGAGAAGATCATCAGCGAACATCACATGTGAAATACTAGGAGCCCATTGATTGACCTTGTATCCGTTATATAACCCATCCAGTTCCATTTTCCTCATTAACCATGAAAAAGCATGCGAGCATAATATGAATAGATACGGAGATAACGGACTTGACGAATACCTCTATTGCTTCGAAAAGACCCCTGAGGTTGTCCGTTTACAAGCACAGAAAATGAATCCGTTATGACACAAGACATTATTAGCTCTAATGAGTTCCCATGGATGCTGATGCCCTGCAAAATAGTCATCAAAAAACCCCACTCAAAAAACCCCACTCGACCCGATCGTAGGCCTTACTCATATCCAGTTTTAAGGCAAAAGCACCAAGGATACAGTTCCCCTAGTCAATCTCAAAAGTTACAAAGAGTCATGGTCCTGTTCATAAATTTCTTGAAAAGTGTGTTCCCCAGGCATATATTTTTGGTAGCCCAGAGTTGTAATTGTAAGAGTTTACTATGGCACCCCTTTCAGGAAGAATTACTTCACCTTCTTTTTCCCTCTGAATTTTCTAATTTCCAGTTGGATGAGAATTTTGTCTCCATGCCTGATTCTTCAGTGTTTTTTCAGTTTTCATCCAATGGAATTTGCCACTACCATCAGCACTTTCCTCAGAACCCTCGTTTGTCTAAAGCCCTAAATCCCTTTCTCCATTTTCTTAAAACCCTACCAAGTTACCGGTAGTACACGGCGATTTCAGTATTTCTTAAAGCTTGTACACGGCGTGCTCAGCTTCCCCTTTTTCTTTCTTCTTCTTATATAAGTTCTTTTAACTATTTTGGGTTTCATTCAAAATCCTTGTTCTGGTGTTATTAATGTTCTTTAAACTTATAATATGATCCTTCCAATTTTATTCTTTTTTACAATTTAGAGATTCAGTACTTTCACTGCATCGATTATTGCTTTTAGATTTCAGTTCTTAGGGATTCTCTAGTTGTTTAAATTTCAGTAATTTAGTGTTGTTTCAGATTATACCCTTGTTTTTGAGTACTGAAGCATTAGTTGGACAAAGTGTAGAATTGTCAGAATGGGGCATGATTTCTGTTTTTAGGGCTTTTTGTTTAGTGAGTTAGTGATCTTTCCAGTTCCTTAACTTGGTCCCCATTTCCAATTTCAGTGGGGATATGTGAACAACATCCCAAGATACTACAGTCACACTTGGTGTTTTTTTTAACAATCTTCCCAGGCACCAAGCATATATAGTTTTCCTTCTTATGATCCAATGTGTGACTGTGTCCCATGGCTTGACACAGATTATTACCTAGGTGTTTTGTTAACTTTAAATTAGCGGTTCCAAAATGATAAAAAAACAGAAAAATGGAGAAACGAGACGGTAGTGGAGTAAAAAAGAGATTATGAATTTATGATAATTATCTTTGTGAGTTCTATTGTGGTTTCTTCGTTGATCTATAATTGGTACGTCGTTGAGCCATGCTTTGATCTATGTTATTGTGTGTTCTTTTTTTCTTTTTTGCGGGGTGTTTTTCTTTTTGCAAGAGTTTGTTTTGTTGAAAACAAATTCACATCTCAAGGAAAGGGAATTTCTTGGAAACAAATCTGCGTGTCTTAGAAACATGATACAATAAAAGTCCCCTGGGATGGAACTCTCAACATTCAAAGTAAAGAATGTGGCATCGGTCCAATACCTTTTCATATAGCAGTATAAGTCAAAGAACTAAGCAATATACCTCACTACTACAGACCTTGACCAAGGAGAAAGCCAAGCTGTTCTATCAGGCTGGCAACAAACTGTTTTCAAGCATACCGGTTGATTGTGATACTAATCTTGTAGTGAATTTACTAAAAAGGCTAACCAAATTAGAAAAACATTATTATTTTTAGTGAATTTTATTACTAAAGGGGGAGAGGCTGAGTCTCTTTGAGGTTTTTTACTCCTCTTCGTTTATAGAAGGATTCAACCTAGGCAAGACTCAGCAGCTCTTTCATCTATGGAATTAGAAACTGTTACATCATCGTGGGCATCATGAGGACTTTATTAGATTTTCTCCTATAGGGAGTAGAAGTTTTGCAAAATTGGATGTGCTCCTACTAGGAAAGTCGACTTCATTGATGTTGCCCCTCCAGCTCAGTTCAGAACCAAGATAGAGGGTACAATATTACTTCCATGCTTGTGCGCTGTGGCTACATCAATAGATGGTTCATGGAACCGATTCCCCTTCCTTTTTTGCTATATTAACTTTCTTGCGGGTACTGAAAAAACATTTCTTTTTTCTTTTGATTTAAGACCTATGGCTATACAGAACAGTCAGTTGCCTAATGGGCGGCCATACTGATTCAATAGGTTTAATGACTTGTAAAAACTATACACAAAACCCATGTAACTATGGCTTCGGTTATAAATTAGCTCTTGTCCAGTACGGTTTTGTAAGTTCCCACTAGAGGGGTTTCTTGTATTGGCGGGAATATCTATTTATGTTCGAATGGAGTTACTTGGTGTTTGAATGGTAAATGTACGGTGTGAACTCCTTTTTGCTCATTCATTGAAGTAATGCTGTTTTTACGGCTATGTCTCGAATTAAGGACGCATTTCCAGTAATTCTTGAGTGCATGATCTAGCTTGAAACGACTGGTGTTCTGTTCGCTCTTCTACATGTGAATAGAAATTGATTTTGTATCTCATTCTAATTCTTTGATGTCAATGCCTGTCCATAACTGTTTGTGATTTTTTCTTTTCGTTTGGTGTTCTGTATTCAGGTGTTTAGGAATGTTGACAGCCCACAGACTAGTTCACTATCGGGAAAACAATTCACAAGTTTGGGTAGTAGAGCATACCGGTGATAATGATTCTTTCCCTATGTCATGAATGTTACTGCAACTTCTAATTTAATAGTAAATTGATTCTATATTTTTGTTTCTGCTGCAGCTCAAAAGCAGATCAAAGTGATCCAAGTGCGCAGGTTAGTTGTTTTTCCCCCTTTTGGATTATTGTCATCAACAATTATAAATTTTGATTTTATGTCTTTCTTATTTATATTATGATACTATGTAACAGAACCAAACCAAGAAACTTCCTGATTGCAGCCTAACAAAGGTAGTTTTCAAGTATGTATGCGCGAGTGATGAGTTTCAAGATGACAATAGGCCCTTCACCCCTCTAATAAGAAAGGTACTTGAGATTTACAGAGGGCATACATTCTTTGAATACAAAGACGGAGATCACATGAGTTTTATAGCTTGAGCGATTTTTGTTACTCATATCTCGTGCAACTTAAGGAGGCTGCAGAGTCAGCCTATGGAGTAAGAGTATCAAAGATTTGTTTTGTAGAAGCTTCACTTTTCAAAGAACATATAAGGAGTATAATGGATAGTGCAGCTGATGCTCTAAATATAGAAGACCTCATGATTGATCATATTGCGAAAACTGAAGACTTTTCTCCCAATGGCAATAACTTAGGCACTGGATGTGGACTCAGTCGTTCTTGATAGAATATTCGAAATCCGTATTTGGGTATGCTACATATGGTCTATTTGAGTGACTTTTCTGTGATGTTTGAGGTTTTCTACTAATAACCGCTGCTTATTTCGCCTCTCGTCCCAGGAAACAATGACAATCGATGATGATAAGCACTTGCTGGTAATTATTATGAGCGAGTTAAAGAGAAATGGATTTCACTTCTCAGAAGATTCAATGACACTCCAGAAAATTGTGAAAGCAGTTGAGAGGGCAAAGACGCGAATGACAAATACGATCAAGCTTAATCTGCCAGTTCCTGCTGGTGAACCTGATATGAGTACGATTATCAGTTGGGGCAAATGTGCTGATCTACCTATACTGGAAAGTTGCAGTGTGGCCCCAAATTTTTTAACTGTGCGCCATATACAGTGATCTTTTTTGGTGTTCTTGTTTTGAATACAAAAAATGGATCAGTTAGCTGGGAAGAAATGAATTATTACATACTTAAAAATGTACTAACTTGTTACTACTGTTTCTGTTTTTTGTTTGTGGAGCTTGTAAGTATAACAGACTCTAGTAGACCAGCATTGACGCTTGAAACTGCGTTTTAATGGAAAACAATGACATGTTTTGTGATTTCTATCTTGCTGCTAATCACTTCAAACTTATTCCTAACTATAGTTACCACCATCTGTATTCATGGGAGTTATTCGTATATATGTATTTTGTTCTTTCTCTTGGAGCGATTCAGATGAATTTGATCGAGGAACATAGAATGTTTAGTAGGTGCAGTGTAGTTACAGCTCTGGTCACTATTGGAGCTGGTGCAGCTTACATTTTGTTCTCCTCGAGAAACCAAAAGCTTGATTAGACCGAGAACGTCAGGATATTCAAACTTACCGAGCGTAACTCATCTTAGCGTAATGTTGCTGTGTTTAAATCTGCTCTTCCTTATACCTTCCTAAGGGTAGGTCCTATTGGACGTCATATAAATAGTTGCAGGGCAAGGGATAGCTTGGTGCAGATGTTACCAAACCTTCCACTCCAACTACCTTGGATTCCGATGTTGGACACTTCGAACTAAGGAAGACGCGTGTAGATGATGATTACAAGGCCATTAAGAGGCCAAGGTATTCCCTGTACAGCGGGAAATCTAGTGTTTACCATAGAAGTTCACCAAAGTTGCTGTTGGATGGAATCATGCATTATTACTTACAGGTAGATGAGTATATTCTCTCTTAATATGACTTGCATTTGATTCAAATTACCAGTGCTTATTGACATACTTTGTGGGAAATACCATGGGATGCTCATTGATCCTGCGAAAATGAGTGTTGCGCTGCATCCTCGTATTTGCGGAATTCCATATGTCAGAAACTCAGATGGTATGTGCCCATGCTTATCCATCAGTTGATGTTGTATTGCATTTTGCTTCTCTTGCATCCTTAACAGTGTTAAGTAGTAACCCTCTTTTTGAGTATACACTAGTATCAGTAGCCAGTAACCAGTAGTAGACTTTATGTAGCCTCCAATAGGATAGACCGGTTTGACTTATTCCAAATTAGTCAAAACCCATACAACTCCAACCCTACTATAATATTTGGATAGACCGGTTTGACTCAAGATTAGGGCTTATTGTAATACCCTCTCTTTATTTTCTTTCGCTCTAAATTCTTCCATTTCCAAATCTCCAACCCTCCTCAACTCGTCGAAGAAAAAGAGCAAAAATGTTAGATATCAATCTTTTCAGAGAAGACAAAGGAAACAACCCAGAAATCATCCGTGAATCTCAACGTCGTAGATTCGCTAGTGTTGAAATCGTCGATGAGGTTATACGCCTTGATAAAGAGTGGCGTCAACGTAAGTAGCTAGACTTGTTCTTTCTAGGGTTTTGTTTATACTTAAGTTTCATTATTGGTTGTTTTTCGTTTGTTTTAGGTCAGTTCGAGCTAGATAATTTGAGGAAAGATTTGAATAAGATCAGTAAAGAAGTTGGGAAACTTAAAATTGTGAGTAGAGTTTTGTTTTGTTTTGTTTTTAATGTGTTTGCTTGGATTGATTGATTTAGTAGTTTTTTAATGATTGATTGATGTGTTGTGTGTTTGGAAGTCTGGTGAAGATGCTACTGGAAAGATTAAAAGCTCAGAGGAGTGTAAACAGTCTATAGCTGCTAAGGATGCTGAAGTACAAGAAGCAAAAGATTTGTTGTATTCTAAGTTGGATTTGGTTGGAAACTTAGTTCATGATTCTGTTCCTGTTGACAATGATGAGGTATATGATTCTGTTCATTGGTTTTGATTTGGTGTATATTAGGTCTAATTTTGCACCAAGCAACCAGTCAAATCTAAAATGTACAACGTAAGTCTCTTACTGTAGTTAACTTTTATTTTCAGGCTAATAATTTGGTAGTCCGAACATGGGGAGAGAAAAGGACTGGACCTAAGTTGAAAAATCATGTTGAACTAGTTGAGCTTCTTGGAATCGCTGATCTCAAGAAAGGTATTTAACCTATTTTCTGATGCAATATTGTCTTCTTCTTTGGTTTGAGTAGCTTTGTTGGTAATGGTAGTAGATTTTCAGCATGAGGCTGGCTTATTTAATTCGATTGACTCAAATAGTGTTATATTCTTGGTCTCAATGACTGAATATGTTACCCATCCTATATGATAAGAGAAGTTGCCAAGAATATTGTGATTGGACAAATTCTGCAGATTTGGAAGTTACTGCCACAAACTGCAAAAACTATTTTTCAAATTTTTTGGAAGGGTATAGTTACATGATGTCTGGAGAAGAAATTATTGTTTTTTACAAGTGTGTTTGTCTTCTTAATCATAAATAAATTTACTTCAAGAATTGGATTCTGTTGTATTATATGTTTAATTTTATCTGTCTCTCTGAAATGTTGTAAGATTTCAAAGTTTTGATATATTCTCTTGTCCGACTCTTTAATTTTTGCATATCAAAAGATAATTAGAAACTTTTGGACTTAACTTTTGTTATATTTGATTGGATGCATATTGCAAATGGTATTTCTCAAGTCTTCTATTATTAAATAGGTGCTAATGTTGCTGGAGGAAGAGGTTTCTACTTGAAAGGAGTTGGAGTACTTCTTAATCAGGCACTTATCAATTTTGGTTTTGCATTCTTGGGAAAGCGGAACTATACCCTCCTACAAACTCCATTCTTCATGAGAAAAGATATAATGGCGAAATGTGCTCAACTAGCTCAATTCGACGAAGAACTTTACAAAGTAAGAATTTGTCTTGATTATTAGATTGTTAGTGTATCCAAGTAATATTTGGCTCATCAGGAGAAGAGAATATTTAATTATATTTGATTGAGATTCAATATGCATTTTTGCTGGTGGGTGGGAAAAGATTTATTTGATCAGAGTTGAATGTGTGTTACCAGATTTCGGAAAGACAGCTATGTGATGTTAACTGAAACTTTGTTCCTGTTGTGATTGATTGGGTTTGATATTTGACAGGTCACAGGTGAGGGAGATGATAAGTATCTGATTGCCACAGCTGAACAGCCATTGTGTGCATATCATCTAGATGACTGGATCCATCCTACACAACTGCCAATAAGGTGAAACTCTGATTATATTTTTTATGGCAGATTTTTACTTCTCTTCTTCTCCCTCCTTTTTCATTGTCATTTTCGTGGATTACTTTCCAAGAATATTCCTCAATGAGTCGTGAGTAAACAAAGAAAAGAGCATATTATTAATATTAAATATATTAAAACTTAGAGAAGCCAAATTCTCGCAGCAACATACATAAATGTGAATCTTAATCAGTACTTTCTTATTGCCTATTTTGCCAGATATGCAGGATACTCTACTTGTTTCCGCAAAGAAGCTGGTTCACATGGTCGGGATACTTTAGGTATTTTTCGAGTTCATCAATTTGAGAAGGTAGAACAGTTTTGCATGACCTCTCCAAATGCTACTGACTCCTGGGAAATGCATGAGGAAATGATTAAAAACTCTGAGGACTTCTACAAGGAGGTATTGGATTTTCTTTGTTATTTTTGCTAGAAAGATTGATAATCGATTCTTTAAGAGTGTCATTGATTACTCCCGAATGATAATGTGTTATTGTTCTTGAGTTTCCTCCATGTTGAGAAATTCATTTATCATTTATGTTTTTCTAATATAATCTTTTATTACGTAATTCTCTTGTTACAGCTAAACTTGCCCTATCAAGTTGTTTCCATTGTTTCGGGTGCTTTGAATGATGCAGCTGCGAAGAAGTACGATCTGGAAGCACATTTTCCTGCCTCAAAGGCATACAGAGAGCTAGTTTCTTGCTCAAACTGTACTGACTTCCAGTCTAGAAGATTGGAAATCCGATTTGGGCAGAAAAAGGTATCTTCTTTTTATTTGGCATGATTTTCTTATTGATGAAGCTTTCTCATAGTAACTAGGGACCATTACATTTGAAAAGTTGACTTGATATATGTGTTGAAAGTTTCTTATTGAAAATTTGTTGCAGAGCAATGACCAAGTGAAACAGTACTGTCACCTGCTAAACTCAACCCTAACAGCAACAGAGAGGACCATTTGTTGCATTCTTGAAAATTATCAGAAGGAAGATGGTGTTGAGATTCCAACAGCTTTACAACCCTTCATGGGTGGCTTGACCTTCATCCCGTTCCAAACTCCCCCAACAGTTGAAGGCAAAGGGAAGAGAAAGTAGAAGACATACTGATTTTTGTTTGAGGGAGAGCAACTCGCTAACTTGGGCGATTAATGGTGAGCCCAATTTTATATCTTAAGGACCAAAATTACCCATCGTCAGAATGAGTCATTTTTCATTCAGGCATTCAAGCTCTTGAAATATGCTTTTTGATTACAGTGTTATTGTAACCTTGTTTGAATATTTGTTAAGCCTTTTGAATTTGTTGTTATTTCTTTAGTTAAATTTTAGTGAAAAACAAGGTTTGGGATTTAAATCTTAGATTTGGTTCTAGAAAATAGAACTACCGAGAAAGGGTTAATAGTGTGATTGTAGTGGAATATTAAGATGGGAAATCATATTTTGTGGGTTTTGATAAAATACCAGTTTTGGATAATTCTGGGGTGAAGATGATTTTATTATTATTGAGCTCAACAATCTGCCAATCTGGAATGTTGAATGGGCCATTTTGCTACAAGAGAATAATTCTGGAGACTATCAAAGTCTGACAAGTACCATTCATCTTTGGTGGTCGATTATATGTGTATATAGGTTGTGGATTGGATGACAAAAACATTTTCACAATTAAGAAGGGACGGTTACCATCAGCGTGCCTGGACAACAGAATTGAAGACGACACTGATTATGGACTCAACCTTTTCAAAACCAGATAGCAGCATTTGCATGAACTGGTTAAACTCTAGAGCCAATGACACGGTGGTTTGTCTCTTTTGGGAGCGTGGCTAAACTGAACAATGAACAAATGGAAGAACTAGCAATGGGTTTGATTGAAAGCGATTCTTATTTTGTGGGTGGTTAGGGGGTCAGAAGGGTCAGAAGAGCACAAACTATCACGCAAAATTTTGGGAGAAATCTAAAGTGGAAACAAACGTTTGGTTGTAAAATAGAGTCCTCAGTTGGAAGTACTCTCAATGTAGCAGTTGGATGTTTTGTGACGCATTGTGGATGGAATTCTACGCTCAGGCGTTATCCTTGGGAGTACCGATGAGCAAAGTTTATAGCGGATGAGTGGAGAGTGAGCGTACGTGTTAAATGTCACGGGTTAAGATTTTAGACTAGACAGTGCGGCACTTGAACTCTTCAAGTAAGTCTAAAAGATCACAAAGAGAGAAGAGACTTAGAGATTGTAAGTGGGAGAGAGTATTTGATTATAAGAGAGAGAATGTTACAATTGCTTAAGAGTTTGTTGGTGGATGATTTGAGCAAATGAGCTCTCCACCTTATATAATGTGCTATGGAGGATTCTAGAATATGTTCTAGAATCATCACCTTCTAGAGTATTCTACCATTATCATGAATATACAATAAAATATTATATACACAAGAACATTCTAGTATGTTGTGGACTTCCTTATCTTCTAGGTCCTTCCAATGGACCTAGACTCTTGTCATGGACCAATCCAATATGTGAGAAAATGGGTGGGCCGTGACATTCTCTCCCACCTATTCTCGCGATGTCCTCGTCGCGGCTTGATTGTGAAACTGGTCGATCGCATCCTTGAATTGTCAGAGAGACGCTTCGGGCTCCCATGTTCCTTCTTGTATGGATGCATCTTTCCATTTAACTAAGTATTCTTTGCAAGGCGGCACACCCTTCCTTCGAACGATCCGTTCAGCTAATATCTCGTCTTCCTCGTCTTTGTTGAATGTCTTTAAGTTGCTAACGTGGAAGACGGGATGGATTTTCATCTTTGATGGAAGCTCCACTCGGTAAGAAGCTTTGCCCACTTTGGCTAGTACTTCGAACGGCCCTTCGTACTTGCGTAGTAAGCCTTTGTGTAGAGGCCGGGTGTACTTGAATTGTTGGGGCAAAAGCTTGAAAAATACCATATCGCCAACTTGGAACTTCACATGTCGCCTCTTCTTATCGGCCCACTTCTTCATCTTCTTGCCCGCTTTTATCAATTGGGCGTGTGCTAAGTCCCTTTGCTGCTGCCAATCCTTCGCGGTCTTGTATGCTCCGGGGCTAGCACCTGCATAAGAAGTGGCCAAGGTACTTGGCGTCAAGGGCTGTTGTCCGGTTGCGAGCTCAAATGGGCTCTTCCCTGTAGACTCCGAACGTTGTAAGTTATAGGAGAATTGAGCTATGTCGAGCAACCTAGACCAATCTAGCTGATTAGCACTAACATAGTGCCTAATGTAAAGCTCCAACAAAGCATTCACCCGCTCGGTTTGCCCATCAGATTGAGGGTGGAAGCTTGTTGAGAAGTTCAGCTCAGTACCCATCAGCTTGAAGAGTTCCGTCCAGAATTTTCCCGTGAGCGAACGTCTCGATCGCTCACAATGTTCTTTGGAACTCCCCAATACTTCACCATATTTTTGGAGAAGAGCTTGGATGCCTCCTCTGCTGTACATCCGGGTGTGGCTGCTGCGAACGTCGCATACTTGGTGAACCTGTCCACCACCACCATAATTGTGCCAAACCCATCCGACTTGGGTAAGCATGTGATGAAGTCCATTGAGACGCTCTCCCACGGTCTCTCCGGAATAGGCAACGGCTCTAACAGTCCGCCAGGCTGCTTTTGCACAATCTTGTCTTGCTGGCACACTAGACATGTCCGCACATAGGCCTCTATGTCGTCGCGGAGTTGTGGCCAGAAGAACTTCTCATGCACCAGGGCTAATGTGCGATGATTGCCGGGGTGACCTGCCCACCGCGAATCATGGCACTCCTTAATAATGTCTCTCTGCAAGTTGTCCCACCGCGGCACATAGACCCTTCTCCCCGTGGTGAATAGTAGGTCGATCCAAAACTTCCTTGTCTTGCCGGTTTTGGTAACTCTACCAAACTCTTCGCCGTTGGATCTTTGCTCAACCCTTCCTTCACACGGTCTTTTAATGTGCTGCTGGCTTACGTGAGATTGGCGAACTCTGCTTTTCGTCTAAGTGCATCCGCGACCACGTTCCCTTTGCCCGGCTTGTATTCGAGATCATAGTCGAATTCCGCAAGGAAGTCTTTCCACCTGGCTTGCTTCGGGCTTAACTTCTTTTGCGTTTGGAAGTAGCTCGTCGCTACGTTGTCCGTCTTGACTATGAACTTTGATTCGAGAAGGTAGTGTCTCCATACTCGCAAGAAATGAACTACCGCCGTCATCTCCTTCTCTTGAACGATGTACCTCTTCTCGGTATCGTTCAGCTTGCGACTTTCGAACGCAATAGGGTGTCCATTTTGCATTAACACTCCTCCTATTGCAAAGTCCGAAGCATCGGTGTGCACCTCGAATGGGAGACTTGGGTTGGGTAGCTGCAAGACTGGCTCTTCGACCACCGCCTGTTTTAGCTCCTTGAATGCTTCTTGGCATCGGGTCGTCCATTCCCAACCTCGCCCTTTCTTCAGCAAGTCTTTCAACGGGGCTGCCTTCCTCGAGTATCCTAGGATGAACCTTTGGTAGTAGTTGATGAGGCCTAGGAACGATCGTAACTCCGGCACTTTGGTAGGGGCTGTCCAATCTTGGATGGCGCGGACTTTGGCATCTTCCATCATAAGCTTTCCGCTACTGATCTTGTGACCTAGGAAGGAGACTTCTTCTTGGGCAAAGGAGCACTTCTCTTTCTTCACGTATAGGTCGTTTTCCTTTAGTGCTTTGAAAACAGTCCGTAAGTGACTCTCGTACTCCTCCAAGGTCTTTCTATAGATCACTATGTCATCGAGATAAACCACCACAAACTTGTCCAAGTATGGGTGAAATATCTTGTTCATCAATGTGCAGAAAGTAGCGGGAGCGTTAGTTAAACCGAAAGGCATAACAAGGAATTCGTAAGCCTCATACCTCGTGACGCATGCTGTCTTTGGCTCGTCGCCTTCCGCGATCCTCACTTGGTAGTATCCCGACCGCAAGTCCAACTTTGAGAAGTACCTCGCCCCTCCAAGTTGATCAAATAAATCTGCAATGAGCGGTATTGGATACTTGTTCTTTATGGTCACCTTGTTGAGAGCCCGGTAGTCGATGCATAACCGCATTGCTCCATCCTTCTTCTTCTAGAACAGTACCGGCGCTCCGTATGGTGCTTTTGACGGCTGGATGTAGCCCGCATCCAGCAAGTCTTTGAGTTGCTTCTTCAATTCAGCCAACTCTGGTGGAGACATACGATATGGTGCTTTTGCGGGAGGCTTAGCGCCTGGCTCTAGCTCGATTGCATGATCGATCTCCCTTCGTGGCGGCAACTTCTTGGGAAGCTCTTTTCGCATCACGTCCCCGAACTCTTCGAGAACCTTTGTTATGGCCTTTGGGACTTCTTCCCCTTGGGTTGTTGGCTTCTCCTCCTTTATCGTCGCTATGAAGGTCACTTCGCCTTTCTTGAACCCTTTGGAAAGTTGCAATGCCGACAGCACCGTGGTCTTCTTCATCTCTTTAGTAACCGGTATAAGGTGAACTGATTTGTCTCCGAGTATGCACAAGGAGTCGAAAGGTGGCATGGGAATGGCCCGTTGTGCGCACATGAATTCCATGCCCAATACCATGTCGAAGTCGTCCATGGGGATCACCGAGAAGTCGACCGGTTCAGCCCACCGGTCGAGATGCATTTCTACGCCACGCGCCACGCCTTCTAGTGGCTTTACATCCGAGTTCACTGCCTTCACGGTGCCTCCTCCTTTAGCAAATTTCATGCCTAGTCGCAATGCTTCCTTCTTCGACACGAAGTTGTGCGTAGCACCTGTATCTACTAAGGCGCGGGAGGTTTTCCCATTCACTTGGACGTTTACGAACATACGCGTCTTGTCCTTGCTTTTAGACTTCTCCGTCTTAGCTTGGACGCTGTTTAGCTTTCGGAGCGAACTCACCACGGAGTCTCGTTCTTCTTCAGATCCACTATCCTCCATCAACGCGGTAAGCTTACCCTTCTTCGGGCAATCGCGGACTTTGTGATCCCCTTCACATAAGAAGCAAGAGAAAGAGGGCTTACTTTTATCTTTACGCTCGAGGGATTTATCCTTCCACGAAAGGTATTTCTTTGAGGTATGCTTGTCTCTATCTTCTCTTGCTTCCCCACCTTTGGCATGGTGGCCTCTTGAAGTCCTCCTATCTTCGGAGCTTGTACTCCTTGAGGTCTTCGTTCTTTCTTCAAAGCTTGGCCTTTCGATCAGGGTCTCGGCTACGGCTATTGCTTAGTCAAAGTTTGAACGCGACGACGATCTAGCTCTTGCTTCACCCATGGCTTTGCTCCGCACAAGAAGTTGAAGAGCTTCTCTTCTTCAGATAGATTGGGTATCTCTAGCAGCAAGTTTGTATACGTCTCGGTATACTCTTTGGTTGTACCCGTTTGACGAAGATACTTCAACTTCGCTTTTGCTTCATAAGCCGCATTCTCCGGGTAGAAGTATTTCTTAAGATCGACTTTAAAATCTGACCAAGTAATGATAGTAGCCATACCTTGCTTAATTTCTTGGCTTCGAAGTCTCCAACATGCCAAAGCGTTCTCCGTGAGAAATACTGTGGCTCTTTTTATCTTCCTTGCATCATCCTCCATCTCCAGGTGTTCGAAATACCTTTCGCAACTCCATATGAAAGTATCAATCTCCTTTTCGTCTCTTTTTCCGTTGTACGGTGTTGGCTTGGGAGCATCCTCTCTTGAGAGTTTTCTTGTCCCCTCGTGCATGGCTTGATTTATGGCAGCCCTTTTGCACAATACCAATTCTCCTTTCACCGCTTCTAGCTCTTGCTCAACTGACAGCAATTTGGCCTTCACCTCCTCCACGCTATCATCCATTGCGTCTTGGATCCGGGCTTCAACGTCCATTTTGATACCATCCACCGCCTTGCTTATGGCCTCCTCGAATGTATCTTTCCACCCTTCAAGAGTCTCCTTCGTTAGGAACTCTTCTTCGGCGCGTATAAGGAAGTCGCTCACTCGCTTTTCTATACGTAACATTCGTGCCTCAAGACTTGCTTGCGTATCCTTGGACTTGCCCCTTTTCTTGGCTTGGCCATCAACACCTTTCTCCATGGTGTTGTTGCTATTAACGTCAGCCATTCTTGAGTCTTAAGCTTTGCTCTGATACCAACTGTCACGGGCTAATATTTTAGACTAGACCGTGCGGCACTTGAACTCTTCAAGTAAGCCTAAAAGATCACAAAGAGAGAAGATACTTAGAGATTTTAAGTGGGAGAGAGTATTTGATTATAAGAGAGAGAATGTTACAATTGCTTAAGAGCTTGTTGGTGGATGATTTGCGCAAATGAGCTCTCTACCTTATATAGTGTGCTATGGAGGATTCTAGAATATGTTCTAGAATCATCACCTTCTCAAGTATTCTACCACTATCATGAATATACAATAAAATATTATATACACAAGAACATTCTAGTATGTTGTGGACTTCTTTTATCTTCTAGGTCCTTCCAATGGTCCTAGACTCTTGTCATGGATCAACCCAATATGTGGGAAAATGGGTGGACCGTGACATAAGGTTATAAGGGGATTTGGACAAGGAAGGATTTGGAGGTATCCATCAGGGAAGTTATGGAGGGAGAGGGAGGAAAAGAGATGAAGAGAAATTCAAGCAAGTGGAGGCAGATGGCTCTTCAGGCAGTGGGTATAGGTGGAAGCTCTGATCAAAATCTCGACGAGTTTGTAGCTACACTAATGTGCTAGCACTTGAGTCTCTAATGCGGCTGAATCCTGATGAAGATTATTTTATTTATATCTATATGTCTCAGTGTACTAGAATGAGTCCCCTATAAATGAGCAAGGCAAATGTGCTTGGTCTATCTGTAAAAACCCCGAAAGTATGTGTACCCTCTAGTTAATACAAATCAATGATGATGTTGTGATTGTTTTCTGTTGGCATCTAAAAGCCATTGATTTTACTCAACTTGTTGGGATGGATCAGACCTTAAACTTCTCAGGTCTCGACATTTCCTTGGGCTGTCTGTTACGTTGTCCCTTGAGTTTCATAGTCGCTCCAAAGTATCAATAGATTTTTCCAATTTCATGGGTGCTAAATAGAAACTATGAAACTCAATTAATATTGACCGAGTCAAAGGATACATGGACTCTGTTTTTGGAAACAGGATATTATCAGTTCTGTCAATGAATCAAAAACGTGTACCGCAACGGCTAGTTAATCGGGATTTGGAAACACCGATAATCTTACTCCCAAAGCAATCTCATATACAGATGCAAATATGTGTAGCCATTTTTTAGCTACACAATGACATGGAACTATACTAGCAAACAATAACTTTAAATGGGATAACATTCACTGAATCATTGTAATGAACATGATGATGCCCTTCCTTGATCTCTTACCTAAGTGTTTTACGAAAACTCAAGATCTTTATTAATGGTGAAAATGATTATTAATTTTAATCTTTATCGAGAGTTTTGGTATACACTTTTTCCTGGAGAAAAAACCTTAACCTTCTGCCGGAAACTATCCAAATATATATAGACGAAATTGTTTATATATTTTAATTTGCTATCATATGATGTATATTTTTTGATGATCTATCCTACGTGGAATTGTTGTCCTTTACATCCTTCTTGCACAAATATTTCCTTCGTGATCGTTCATTCTATTATCTTCATATGTCTTCTTCTTTCGCTCGTGCTCGTCTAAGCTCGAATCTTTCTCGATCTTTGTGGGCCCGTGTATCCTCCGAAGCTTATTGTGTTGTCTTGTCGTCTCCCTCTGCCCGAGTCTGACGAAGTGCAGCTCTGCGCGTTTGTCTTTCGCATTTAATGCTCTTGTTCACTAATTCAAACTCATCCGTTGATGTAGTTAAAATGCTTTCTACGTGCCTTGATCTGGTGTTGGCGGTAGATATCTCAAAATATGGGTGGTAACTTCCCATCTCCTTTCCCATACTTCTCGGTATTATTTTCTTATGTTATTAACGCCTTAGGATTACTCCACGTGGCAACCAGATATGTTACTATCACAATTTTACCAATTTTCTTTTCATCTTCTTGGAGGATAAGATGGGACGAAAATTTAACCTTTTTACCTTTTATTGTTGCCACGCCTTAGGAAGTCGCTTCGATAACCGCCACGCAATAACTTCTCCCATGTTTGGTGTCTTTCTAACCTACTTACCTGGTGCAGCCAGTTAATATTCTCTCCTCGGACTTTTGTTTCCTTTATAAGGATCCTTCTTGGATTTCTAATCATAGTTTTTTTTAATTCTCCAGCTCTTCTTCTCCTTCGCTGTTTTTTGCAGAAGCAGTCAGTCTTTCACTCTGATCATCAAGCAAGCACCTTATTTTCCTGTATTATCTTCATTGGCTCATCAACAGAAGGACTCATCATCTTCTCAAAGGTTTGTGATTTTCATCTTTCTTTGTGTTTTTTATCTGTTCCTTTTGCATGTTTCATATTTCTGATGCCTTGATCCTTCTTTCATGTGTTTTTCTTTAGAAAACCATCATCTCGTAAGTTGTTTGCGGCTGACCAAGAACAACAATGTCTCTTACATATTATTGAAACTCATCAACTCCAGAGGTTCAAAGTTTCCTATGTTGATCCCAAAGGTTTTAAGGGTTTGATGTCTTTAGAACTTGCAAAAAAAAAACTTCACTTCGAATAGAATTATTGTCTGCGAAGACCAGTTAAACGCTGGTTTAAGATTTCCTTTGTACGATCCGAAGGATTCATTTCAGTATGAGGTCCTTGCTTGCTTTAACCCTTCACGTGCAGTTTTCCAGTATTCGGGCAACTGGTGGAGATTGCTTCGCGAAGCTATTTGTAGGAGTCAGGTTCGCTGCACTCTCCGAAATGATCGTCCCCCTGCATATATTGCGAGTAGAGATCAGCATCTGTACACCCCTGATAATTTCTTCGTAACTACTGATGTAATTTTAATATAGTGGTAAATAAGGTGATCGTTTCTCGAACTTGTGAAGGTAATGATTTTAGAAAATAATGATTCTAATTAACTCTAGAAAATTCCAGGAGTAAGAAAAAGACTAAATAACCTAAAGATGATTTTTGAATAATTTCAAAAGGACCAGGAATCAGGAATCAGGTAATTCTAACAACCTATGTGATTAATCAGATAATTCTTTTTAAATTAATTGAAGCGCAAGTAATTTCCAAAATTGGTTTCGTTATGCTAACAAACAGAGGTAAATCACAAGCATGGACTATCAAAATTAATTAACCAAGCATAATCCATCAAGCAAAAGCACAACTGTTGAAAGAAAACCGTTTTCACTATTTAAAACTATGCAATTCTAATAACAAAAGAATTATAAATAATTATTAGAAAATAATTAAATCACATAAAATTGAGAAAATTACCTTATCCATCATCCCAGTAAATAAACTTAGCCCATGGTGAAGAAAACTTGCTCAAAAGATCTCTTCATTGCTCAAAATATCAATTACAAAGTTGAATAATGGTGTAACAGCTGAACAGAGATGTTTATAAATGTTACAGAACAGGGTTCAGCTGTAACAGAAAGCTTTAAGCAACAGGAGTATTCAAATTCTAAGGCAACAGGAGCAGAGCTGTAACAGTGGAACAACAACGATTAAAGATGTTGCTGCTCTTTCTTCTCCGATGTAGGCTGATGAAGAACAGTGCTCCTCGGTTGGTCAAGGGGGACAGCGCATAGTCAAGTTCTTTCGTTTCGGAGTTTCTTCGGCGATGCACCAGCAGGTAACCGGCGGTGCCGGAACTCCACTGGAATTGCTCTGAATCGATCTCTAGGCTTTTCTGTTCATTTTTCTTGGAATCTCTTGGTATTTATAGACTTAACAAACCCTAGAGAGAGTTCTAAACCTAATAGACCTCTCTCAAATCACTCCCAATCTTCGATTAAAACTCAAACAGGAACCGAGTCCTGATTCCGGCCAAAATTGGATTTCCCGAGCTGATTTTCCGGGATTTATTGCTGTCTTTCTATTGCTTTGAACTTTAACCGCAATGGGTCACCTTCAATTGACGAAAACAACTCCAAATCTGCAACCAAATCCTTTCCTGTTTGAAACAGGACTTTCCCGATGAGTTAACCAGCGACTCGGTCGAGTTGACTCGCTGGATCGCTGGGTTGACTCGCCGATTTGACTCGTTGGGTTGACACGATCCAGCTCAGCCCGATCCAAGGGTGCCCCAATCCAAAGTGTGGGTGCCTTGATCCATTTTCCCGGGTGCCTTTAACACTTTTTGAGCCAATTTTTCCACAAATCTTTATTCTTCTAATGTACCTACAAAAGCATAAAAACACGTAATATTTGCAAAATCGTATACTAACTTAATAGAAACTAAGGTACAATTTAGACACTAAAATGTGTCTATCAACTACCGCTCTCCTCAATCTCCTCAAAAGTTTCAAGGGTAGGGCCTCAACATCATGCGTAATAGAGACACCTCGTTTACTAGTCCCCTTATTCTCCTGGATGAAGATCCTCTCACCACTACCTCTTACAGAAACTTTAGCAAGTCCAATGATAACAATTGGTTCAAGTGCCCTATTTTTATCAAAGGTCCTTACATCTTTGGTCGGGTCTCTCCGAATAGTTTTGTTCCTGCTCATGGCGTTGCTAATGCTCATGGCCATCTTCCTATTTATCATGCATGGGAACTGGTTTGGACCGAGATTCGTCAGCGAGCCATCACCGATCTTTCTGATTATGAGGAGGAAAGTAAACAGGAGGAGGATGACGAGGAAGATGAGAAGGAAGAGGAAAATATGCCTTTGCTTCACAAGCATGGGAACTCCGTGGAACCTCGTGTTGATAAGGTAGAAAATACTTTGTTAATCCTGTATATATACTTGCCCCTATTTTGTAACTTATCAAGTTTTTTCTTCTTCGAGCAGGATGCTAGTAAAAGATTGAGGGGTACTGCCTATGATCATGTTGAGGATGTATTCCTGGCATGCCAAAGGTTTCCAGTGGCTCAGTTGCTGGTGATGTCTTTGTTACAAATATCAGTGGTATGAGTGCTTCCTTCAAGGTATTGGATATGAATGTTCTCTGTCTTGATGAAAACTTTGCGATTCCTGATGTTGATAATGAAGATGTTGGTGCGAATCAAGATCAGGTTATTGTGCGTCTTCGTGAAAATGTTGTACAGTCTGTTTATAATGCTGGAAATAATCAAGCTCATGTTGATTCTGTGAATGAGACTACTTTTTTTTCCCCGGTGGGTAATGAAAGTGGTTCTTCTTCTTCTTTAAATGTTGCTGCTAGAGAAGTTGTTGTTGGTGGATCTACTTTGGAATTTGTTGGTGATGGTACTCGTGGTGGTGGGAATGTGGGTTTGGGTGCTCTTGGGAATGCTCTATTGTCTCCGATCTTCGCGGAGATGTCTTTTCTGGAGGTTATCGTTATGGTACGCCCAGACGATGATCACGTCGTTGAACATATGCAGCTGATGGTACAACCTAGAGTGCCTCTTTGTGTTTTTCTTAGTTAGTTAGATATTGTTCAGGTTCTGATTGTTTCTTTGTATTTCTCCAGATTTGGAACTTCGGGCAAGTCATGAAGATGGCGTACAAGGTTGAGCGAGATCGTGCTCAGAGCCTCAATGTTCAAGTTGACCATCTTCGCTGGGAGCTGCGTGATGCTCGTGGTGAGTTTCTCCTTCGCCACTGTTTATTCTTTGCTTCTACTGTTTTATTGCATATTTCTCGAGCCAATGGTTTCCGTCACCTTGTATCGATGCAGTTAGGGCAAGTAGAGATTTGAGGCGGAATTCCGATGTTTTTGGAATTGATATAGACCGCCGTGATACTACAATCGTGAATCTTAAATCTGAGAGTAAGTATTTGAAACGAGATATATAGGTCTATCGCCATCGTATTCAAGAGAATAATAAGGTCCTCATCCATGCTCGGTCTATCGTGGGTTCGAGGGATTCTCGCATTCAAGACCCCATGGCTTCGAATAAGGGGATTTCGAAGTGGAAAGATGATCAAGCTTCAATTCTGCTCAAATACGAGCAAGATATGACGACTTTTAGCAGAGCTTAGTATGATATTAATGATGCACAAACAACGCTAGACTTTGTATATAAGGAGATAAAGATACTTCGATGAGCATAATGATCATATTTCCCAATGTGCAAGCACTTCTTCTGGGCTTTCTCTTGATGATAATCGTTTTATTGCATTGGACTTTTCTAAATTGGATACTGAGAGAACTTTGCAAGATGTAACTTTGGAGGCCCAAGGTAGTTGGCCTACCATAGGTTCGTGCTGATTGCTTTCTTTTAGATTGTGTGCTTATGCTTACTTTTATTTTTATTTGTGTATGTAGGTGCACAACTGTCACAGACCGGAAAATTTCCGTCTCCTAGCGCGTTGCGCTGGGCAGGCCAAAACTCCCCGATGCGCGATTAAAAGAGAGTAACCGGACCTTAGAGCTTAACTTCTTACTGCGTATGCAGGTATATTTTCCTTCCCAAGCATTCCTTGTAAGCATTATACTCGAAACGTAGTTCCCACATCATTCAAGCTACGTTTATACCGTTCCACCTCACCCTTGTTTTGCTAAGGGTGCAGTGCCATTAAAGCCCATGGTGAATGCCTTTGGAAAGCATCACATAAACATGATCATTTTCTAGGCCTAACTCATGCCTTGGACTAGCACCTAGGCCATTTCAAGCCTAATTTTTTGCCTTATCAATTCAGCTTCGACTAAGCACTGGGTACATGCACTGATCTTGCTCTTGCCAAGAGTGCAGCAACCAGGCATATTCGGTTCATACCGAATAGCTTGATAGGAAGTGTGAACATCCATCAAATAGAATGTAACTACCTCATCAAGTGCGGCAACAATCATCTCTTGCTTAGCATTGCCGAACTATATGATATGAGTTACCATAATGTCACAATCACCTCTAAATTATATGATATGAGCGACAAGGTGTTGCACCTCAATGCATGCATTGCGGCTTCCTACGTACCCAACCCGTACCTTGAAGGGATAAAGCATGACCGTAGTTCATCAAAGGGTCAATTCGAAAGGAACAAACAACTTAAGCCTATTAAGGCAATGTCAACTTCGATTCCAACTTCATCGCAAGGCCAAAGGAAAAGCAAATCCTAGACCGTATAGGTCGAAGGACTTTCGAAAGGTATGCACTAGCTTGTGCATAACTACCGCTATTTATTATGCAAATATGCATTATCAAGTACGTAGCACGACTGAATGATGCTTTCGCACAATTCAATCTTTATAAGCTAAGTTATTTGCATTTTGATGCTTTAGCATCAAGTATGTTCCAAAGTATAGGCCACATCGCATTTTTATGTGTATTACCGCTCATGCACATTCAAGCAAAGCTCCCTCCCTATATATGTTTTATTCGTGTTTTTACAAATAAATATAAGAATAAGAAGTGACATCCATCGACTGCACAAGGCCGAAAATGAAGTTTTCTTGCCAAAGCCAAGCGAAGCATTGTCAGGTAAGATACAAGTGAACACGCTAATGCATCACGGTGATGCATTCTTGGCTCGGTGATGCATTCTCAATAATGTATCACGGCATAATAGTGCCTTAGCACTATGATGCACTCTCTCTTACGCAGCATTGGCTTAGTGATGCATTGAATCATGCATCATGGCATAATAGTGCAGTAGCACTATGATGCCTCCTCAAACACGCATCACGCGTAATGGGGCCTTAACACTATATTTTGGGATCAAGGAATCAACACCATGATGCAATCCTAAGCGAGCTTTATAAGCTTAGGGTGAAGCTTCAACCAGGCCATGACGCGTCCTTAAGTAAGCTTCATGCAAAATCCGGGTGTTACATTCTTACCACCTTCAAAGAATTTCTTCCTTGAAATTTAACTCAAAAACTATTGTGGACAAGCTTCATCGATTAAGGTTTCCTATGCATATGTCCCATTCTATGATGCACAGAAATCTCGCAAGGGTCCAATGTTTGTTAATGAACACAAATTAGAACCTTCTGAATATGCGTCACATACCGCATATCCCAGAATCCTAATAGGGCCCACAATTGCCATAAACGCCAATTGAGACCTTCCGAATATACGTCCCATTCCGCATGCTCGAGGATCATCAAATGTTTTACAATTCTACTGAGAAAAATCAAATTGGATCATTAAAAATGCGTCCTACCACATGCTTAAGAATGCAAAAGAATTTACTCAACACGAGATCTTAAGTGGACGTCCCATTCCATACACTTAAGAATCCCCAAAGTTCACAGAAGTTGAAAAGAGTCATCACAAATTGATAAGCAGTTCCTAGTGTAGTACTGTGAGGACCAACTCTAATGCCAGTGCAGTCGGATGCAAGACATCGTCCCCGACGATCTTCCACTCGTAAGTGGGTGCTAGCCAACCTGACAACGCACACCGTTCCAGCGACAGGTGGGATGATCAGTCCCGTGCCAAGGGTAGTCGGATACCAGCCACCGTTCCAAACGGGTTTTCTGGAAAACTCACAGAACTAGGTGAAGCTCCTCCAAATCTTAGCGGAGTAACTAGCAAGTTACAATTTCTTTTTGTATAGGCACTTGGCCTGATTTATCCACCCTATTTTCGCACAACAGTTAGCCTACTCTTCCAACTTTTTCTATTTCCTTTGAAGGAAAATTTTGTAGTCATATTATAAATGCTCACTGACGAGTCCAAAACTCACAGTCCCTAGTGTTTTCTCGGAACTTGCTTGATAGACACATTTTATTGTCTAAATTGCACCTTAATTTCTAGTAAGTTAGTATTCGATTTTGTGTCTATTACGTGTTTTTATGCTTTTGTATGTACATTAGAAGAATAAAGATTTGTGGAAAAATTGGCTCAAAAAGTGTTCAAGGCACCCGGGAAAATGGATCAAGGCACCCCAAACTTTGGATTGGGGCACCCTTGGATCGGGCTGAGCTGGATAGGGTCAACCCAGCGGGTCAACCAGGCGAATCAACCCAGCGAGCTGGATCGGGCCGAGTCACCGAGTTGACTCATCGGGATTCAACTGTATCAATTGGGCACTTCAAATTCACGTGAGAAACAAGTTTCTTTTGCTTCTAGATTGTTCCAAATGCTAATAGTTATCTTACGCAAGTCATAAACACCAAAAGATCCCGTGAAATCAGCTCGAAAATCATGTATTTGGCCGGAATTGTGTTTCGATTCGGATTGAAAATTGTGGGTTATTTTAGAGAGTTCTATTAGGTTTAGAACTCTCTCTAGGGTTTCTACTACCTATATAAACCAAGAGAAACCAAGAAAAAGGAGAACGAAAGCCTAGAGAAGAAAACAAAAAATTCCGGCATGTATTCCGTCACCGCCGACTAGCTGCTGCTGCACCGGCCGGCTGTTCTTCATCCATCACCGCCGGAGAAGAAGACTCAGCAACACTTACAACTGTTACTGACTTGAATTTTCCTGTCGCCTATTGCTTCAAACCCTTTGTTGCTTAAAACTCTCCTGTAACAGCTGAACCTTCTCCTGTAACGCATATAAGCGTATCAAATCAACTGTTACAGCGTTATTGACCTTTGTAATTGATATTTTGAGCAATGAAATCAACTTTTGAGCAAGTTTTCTTCACCATGAGCTAAGTCTATTTACTGATATGATGGATAAGGTAATTTTCTCAATTTTATGTGATTTAATTATTTTCTAATAATTATTTATAATTCTTTTGTTATTAGAATTGCATAGTTTTAAATAGTGAAACGGTTTTCTTTCAACAGTTGTGCTTTTACTTGATGGATTATGCTTGGTTAATTAATTTTGATAGTCCATGCTTGTGATTTACCTCTGCTTGTTAGCATAACAAAACCAATTTTGGCAATTACTTGTGCTTCAATTAATTTAAAAAGAATTATCTGATTAATCACATAGGTTGTTAGAATTACCAGATTCCTGATTCCTGGTCCTTTTAAAATTATTCAAAAATCATCTTTAGGTTATTTAGTCTTTTTCTTACTCCTGGAATTTTCTAGAGTTAATTAGAATCATTATTTTCTAAAATCATTGCCTTCACAAGTTCGAGAATCGAACCTTTATTTACCACTTTAAAAACTACATCATTGCTCTGATACCATCTGTCACGGACCGGAAAATTTCCGCCTCCTAGCGCATTGCGCTGGGCAGGCCAGAACTCCCCAATGCGCGATTAAAAGAGAGTAACCGGACCTTAGAGCTTAAATTTTCACTGCATATGCAGGTTTATTTTCCTTCCCAAGCATGCCTTGTAAGCATTATACTCGAAACGTAGTTCCCACATCATTCAAGCTACGTTTATACCGTTCCACCTCACCCTTGTTCTTCTAAGGGTGCAAGGCCATTAAAGCCTATGGTGAATGCCTTTGGCAAGAATCACATAAACATGATCATTGTATAGGCCTAAATCATGCCTTGGACTAGCACCTAGGCCATTTCAAGCCTAATTTTTCGCCTTATCAATTCAGCTTCGACTAAGCACTGGGTACATGCACTGATCTTGCTCTTGCCAAGAGTGCAGCAACCACGCATATTCTGTTCATACCGAATAGCTTGATAAGAAGTGTGAACATCCATCAAATGGAATGCAACTACCTCATCAAATGCGGCAACAATCATCTCTTGCTTAGCATTGCCGAGCCAGATGATATGGGTTACCATAATGTCGCAATCACCTTTAAATTAGATTATATGAGCGACAAGGTGTTGCACCTCAATACATTGCATTGCGGCTGCCTACGTACCCAACCCGTACCTTGAAGGGATCAAGCATGACAGTAGTTCATCAAAGGCTCAATTCGAAAGGAACAAGCAACTTAAGCCTATTAAAGCAAGGTCAACTTCGATTCCAAATTCATCGCAAGGCCAAAGGCTAAGCAAAGCCTATACCGTATAGGCCGAAGGACTTTAGCAAGGTATGCACTAGCTTGTGCATAACTACCGCTATTTATTATGCAAATATGCATTCTCAAGTACGTAGCACGATTGAATGATGCTTTCGCACAATTCTAGCTTTATATGCTAAGCTATCTGCATTTTGATGCTTTAGCATCAAGTATGTTCCAACATATAGGCCACATCGTATTTTTATGTGTATTACCACTCATGCACAATTCAAGCAAAGCTCCCTCCATATATATGTTTTATTCGTATTTTTACAAATAAATATAAGAATAGGAAGTGACATTCATCGACTGCACAAGGCCGAAAATGAAGTTTTCTTTCCAAAGCCAAGCGAAACATTCTCAGGTAAGCTACAAGTGAACACGCTAATGCATCATGGTGATGCATTCTTGGCTCGGCGATGCATTCTCAATAATGCATCACGGCATAATAGTGCCTTAGCACTATGGTGCAATCTCTCTTACGCAGCATTGGCTTAGTGATGCATTGAATCATGCATCACGACATAATAGTGCAGTGGCACTATGATGCCTCCTCAAATACGTATCATGCGTAATAGGGCCTTAACACTATATTTCGGGGTCAAGGAATCAACACCATGATGCAATCCTAAACGAGTTTTATAATCTTAGGGTGAAGCTTCAACCCAGGCCATTACGCGTCCTTGAGTAAGCTTCATGCAAAATTTGCCGGTGTTACAACAACAGAGGGTTAGATCGCTAGAGTCAGACCTAGTTGAGGTAGTAGGGGCGAAAGCCGCTGCTGAGGATCGTCTTGCTACCGCTGCTAAGGATAATGCTAATCTTCGAGAGCAGTATCGTCGATCTTGTGCTCAGTTAAAGACCCAACTTCTAGAGATGAAGGATGATCTCAGGGATGAATATCAGAAGTACATAGAGGCGATATGCATTAAGAGGGTGCTGATGATAAGGCAGAGCAGAAGTAAAAAAGGCATGCTCGCGAAGCTCAATGGAGTAGGTCAACCACTTCACCAGCGGTCCCGATCAATCCTGTTTCTCCAATTGTTCGTGTTGGAATTGAACCTGGTGCTAGTACTGCTTCTCAACCTTCTGCGACCTTGGTAGGCCCGAGCACTACTGTTCCTCCATGTTATTCAGCTGGATCTAAGCCCGAAGCTGCTGCCACCTTCTCTATGATCCTTAACGCATCTCAGACCACTCAGACGAGTGTAATCATTAGAATTACAAGGCTCAGGAGAAGGAGATTACAGGTTGATATGTTGTCCTGCTTGTTGTTTTCCCTGAGTGGAGGTGATGTTTGCATTTCTTTGTTGGTTTTGTTGGGTACTTACCTATCTAATTTTTTATTTTGTGCCACCTTGGATTTTGTAGCACTATTGGAGGGGTGCTGGTTGTGGTGGTGACCCGGTTTGTACATTTTTATCTTTTGAATATAGATTACCTTTTTGTATGTTGTGTTTTAATTTTTTCCTCTTTTTGTTGTTATCGAGACTAAGTAGAAGAATACACCTTTACTGCAAAGTATTAATACCTGCCCCTATTCTTTTGTGATGTTCTGATGTGCTTTTGTACTTTTTGATTCCTTGTGCATCTATAATTCGTGGTCGTTCCTTTTTTCTCCTACAATGTCTTGTTACTTCGCGATCTCCTATCTTCATGCGATGTCTCGGATAATCTGTCTTTTACCTGCATTTTTGGCTCTGTGATATCATATAATCATTCTTATGATATTAGTTTTCCCTCTTGGGCCTTTTAATAGTCTTTCTTCTATCATGCTCCGAGGGAATCGAAGCTTTGTATCTATAAATACATACTGGGACCTATGCCTATTACAGGGTACATTCCCTTATCTCCCCCATCATAGCTTTCCTAAGTGGGGTTCTTATTGGGGGTGGTACCAATGAAAATCAATCGCATCGGGCCTTGTGGATTGACTTTCCAAAGTACATCCATTGCAGGACATCATCCAGTCTTTATCTCGCAGATGACATAGGTATTAAAAGATGCTTGTACTCACTCCTCGGAAGAGTGGCAACATCTTAAAAGATGTCTTAGGTATTAATTATACGCCTGTACTTATCCTTGTGAGGATGGCAACATCTTAGAAGATGGCTTAGGTTTTAATTGTATGCCTGTACTCACCCTTGTGAGGATGAAAACATCTTAGAAGATGGCTTAGGTCTTAATTGTATGCCTGAAAAAATGAATTTACACGATGGGTGGCTCAAAATATTTTATTAAAAATTATTTTTCTAATGCATCATATCAAGGATAGTACTTCTTTAAGTGGGTGGCATTCCATGGGTGTTACAGTTTTCTTCCTTCTGGGTCTAGCAATCTGTATGCTCATTTTCCAGCTTTCTCGATGATCATGAAAGGTCCTCCCCATTTGGCACGAGCTATTTTCATGCTTTGTCTTGCTGGTGCAAAGGAATTTCTCTGATTACTAATTCACCAGGCTAATATTCTCGCTCTCGTACTCGCTTCTCGTATTCTCTCCCGAGTCTTCGCTGATAGTTCTCCATGTGTCAGAGCGTGATTACTCGGTTCTCTTCCAAGTCATCCGTTTTGGCTTGAGGTATGAGGTGAGATTCATTTCCCATGCTTCAGTTTTGGTTGTTGGAATCATCACCTCTGTAGGGAGGATTGCCACGGTTCCATACGTTAGGATAAATAGAGACATTCTTGTTGCCGATCTCTGAGTGGTTCGATATGCCCAAAGGACATTATGCAATTATTCGCACCAGGTTTCATAATGCTCGTCCAGCTTCTTTTTCAGATTACCATTGATTGTCTTGTTTGTTACTTCAGCTTGGCCGTTGCTAGCAGGGTAGATTGAAGTTGACTTAGCTTTTCGTATTTGGTAAGTGTTGAAGAGTAAATCTATGTTTTTTCCTTCAAATCATTTACCATTATCAGACACAATCCTCGTTGGGATCCCGAATCTGTAAATTACATTTTCAAAGATAAAGGTAAAGACATCTTTATCCCTAATTCGTTGTATTGCATTCTCTTCGACCCCTTCGTGAAATAATCAGTTGCGACTATCAGAAATCTTCTTGCTTAGATCCGGGTACCAGTGGTCTTACTATGTTGATGACCCATTTTTCAAATGACCATGGGCTTATAACTAAATTCAAGCTCATGGCTGGTGCATGGATACTCTTCGCATACCTTTGGTAGTCTTTGCACTTGGACATTTCCTTGGCGTCCTCGTTCATGTATGGACAATAATATCCTTGCACCTTGGTTTGTATGCCAATGACCTATGCGAACTATGGTTTCCTCCATCTCCGTAATACAGCTCTGTCATAGTCATATGCCCTTCTTCTCTAGACAAGCATCTGAGCAATGACCCTAAAATGAATTTTTTATGAAGGATTCCTCCCCGAACTTCGTAGTTCACTGATCTGCTTTGAATTTTGTATGTTCCTTCGAGTCTGAGGGAAATATTTTTTTGTAAATATTCACAAAGGGGTGTCCTCCAATCTTCTCCAGGGTTGCTCGTTTGATCAGCCATCATCACCTTGAGGGTATCTTGTATTGGTGTGGATGGCAACATGATTCTTCCAATTCACACTTCTCTGATATCTGGATCACTCATCATGGAGAAAATGCACGCCAAAACATCTGCATGTCTATTATCCTTTCTCCCTATGTGCCGAAATTTGATGTTCCCAATATTTGATATGTGTTCCTGTACTATCTTAAGATATGCTTGTAGGCTCAGATTGGGGGTCTGATATTTTCCTTCAATCTGTCTCACGTCAAGCTGAGAATCACTGGTGAGGCGAACTTCAGTAATACCCATCTCCTCTATAAACCTTAGAGCATGGACGACAGCTACGTACTCTGTTTTGAAAGCCTGCACGATTATCTTTCCTCCTAGTGAAGTGAAACCATCCTGAGGCCAGCTCCTTCATTATTTGTGGATCCATCAACAAATACCTCCCATCACCTTGGATTGCATGTTTCGAGTAAATCATGCTGATCTCTATCATCTTCTCCCATGCCAGGTATTTCTTCGATCTTTTCCTCTTCAAAGAGAGGAAAATCTGCGAGAAAATCGGCTAGAGCTTGGGCCTTAGTGACAATGATTATTTCGTACTGGATTTCGAACTGTTTGATTTTTGCACTCCATTTGACTATTCTTCCATTCTTCTCAGCACTTTCGAGAATTGCTTCTATGGGAGACTTGGTTAATACTTTGAGAACATGCGCCTGGAAATATGTCCTCAGCTTCCGAGTAGCAAAAAGTAATGCTAAGATTACTTCTTCAATCTTTATTTAGTTCCGTTCGATAGCAGTGAGAGTTTTACTAGTGAAGTAAACTAGTTCTTCGACTTTGGATTCCCCACGAACCAGGACAACATTGATAAATTATGATGTCGCAGATAGATACAGGTGGAGGGTTTTATTGGGATCAGGTATTTGTAGTCTTGGAAGGGTTGCTAAATAAGCTTTTATATTTTGAAAAGCATCCTCACATTGATGAACCTTCCAAGTGCTGCTAGCCTTCTATTTAGTTTTTGCACATATTTGACTGTTACTGGTGATGGAATTTCTTGGATTGATTTGACTTTGTATGGGTCTACTTCGATACCTTCTTTGGTTATGACATAGCCTAGGAATTTACCTGATGTGGTGCCAAATATGTATTTTGCTGGATTGATCTTCATTTTGTACTTTCGTATCTGAATGAAGATACCCTGAGATTGGAGACATGATCCTTGGACTTCTTTCTTTTGACGAGCATATCGTCGACATAAACCTCGATGGTTTTATGCATCCAATGGTCGAACATCTTTTCTATGAGACTTTGATATGTTGCCCTTGCATTCTTTAAAACAAATGGCATTTTTGTGTAGCAATACAAACCTCGTGGAGTGAATAAAGATGTATGCTCTTAGTCTTCTTCGGCTAGCGAGATTTGATTATATCCCGAATGCCCATCCATGAGAGAGAGTTTCTCGTATCCAGTTGTTGCATCCACGAGTTGATCAATGCTTGGTAGTGGGAAGTTATCTTTCGGGCAGACTTTGTTCAAATTGGTGAAGTCTATCCATATGTGCACTCCTCTTGTCTTTTTAGGCACAATTACCATGTTTGATATCCATTGAGGGTACTTTGCTTCTCGTATTATTTATGATGTCATCATCTTCTTGAGCTCTTTTTCCACAACCTCGTGGTATATGGGCGCTACCTTTCGTATCCTTTGCCTATGTGGCTTGGCTTTAGGGTCAATTTTCAGATGGTGGCAGCATATCTCGGGATCAATCCCTGGCATATCTTTCATGCTCCACACGAACACATCGATGAATTCTTTCAACGTCTCGATCAGTTCGTCCTCTTAATCGCTTGATATCAAGGATCCTATCTTTAAGATTTTGGGCTCATCGGAGGTGCCAATATCGATCTCCTTCGCTGGCTCTACTGCTGCGAAAGATGACGCTTGTGCCTCTAATGGGGTCACATGTTATAATTGTCATGGGAGTTGTGAGCTTTCTTCTAGGATGTTACATGGTTCATTCTTCTTGTTGACTTGGTCCTCCAAAGACTTGGAAATTGCTGCATCAATCTCTGCTTGTTCTCGTTCGTATCTTATTTTTCTTCGTACTAATCGCTTTTCTTTTTTTGTTCTTTCGTGCATCTGGGTATTCATCTGGTTGCAGTATCTTGCTTCTTCTTATCTTCTAGAACTTCGGTTATCCCTCCAGGCATAGGAAATCGTATTCATTGGTGGTATGTTGAAGCGACCTCTTTGATGTTGGCTACCCATGATCATCTGATGATGGCATGATATGATGATTTGACATCTACTACACAAAAGGTGGTAATGGTTTTCACCATTCGTAAGTCGATATTTAGAGTTATCTCTCCTTTTGGTTTTGACACTGTTCTATTGAACCCATAGATCGTGTATGTTGACGGTATCAAGTCTTCATCTGCGAGCCTCATCTGCTTGAATGTGTCGTGGAAGAGGATTTCGACTAAACTTCCTTTATCTACCAAGATCTTTGGCATGGTGATGCTTTCAACCTTCATCGTGACCACTAATGGGTCATTGTGGCTCTTCCCATTTAAGGGCACATCTTGAGATGAGAAGTAGACTGGCTGTATCATCCTTGGCTTCATCGGTCCATTTGTAACAACACTAAAAATTTCCTCACCTTGACGGTTTCGCTTTTGAATCCTTGTCATGATCGTGCTTTTGAAATTTGGTTTTATCACTTCAGAGTGTGTGATGGTTTTGCATACGAGATATAGGACTCCTCCTCCAATGGTGACATGGTGGACTTGATTATCTTGACTGGGTTTAATGACGAATTGTTGTAGACTCCCTTCATCTAACAGACGTTGGATTTCGTTTTTCAAGTTGTGACAATTGTTCGTGGCATGGCCGACATTCCTATAGAACTCGCACCATCCGCGATCTTGACCAGGAATAAAGAGCATTGTTCCTTAGTTAAAGGGGTAAATCACATTATTCTTTTTCTCCAACTCGACTATAATTTCAACGGGTGATACATTGAGAGTGGTGTATGTTTTGTCTTAAAATCGTTGTCTTTTCCACGTGTGACTACGTCTTCCTCCTCTTCCTTGGAAACTCTGATGAGGCTGATATCCGTCATTTCGTGGCATATAGGTGCCTTGTGTTTGTGGCATGCTCGTCTGGTTTGTCGGAGCTGCTGGAACTATTGGGGATGGTACTACAAGGTTAGCTCGATCATTTCTTGTATTTGACGGGGCTTTTGCTGCTGATGCTTGTATCTCCTCCAGCGCAATATAATGCTCCTGGATCTCTCGTAGAGCTCTTAGCTTGGTTATGATGTCGTTGAATAGCTTGACGAAGATCATATCACCCTTCTTAAGGCTACCTAGGAAACCTAGGATTCGATTTTCTTCGGATATCTTACCTACCTCGGCTCATAGCTTTCTCCATTTATTTACGAGACTTCACAGGCTTTCATCATCTCTCTTTCGAAGCCCATAAATTCGATCAATACCTGGTCTCATTGAACTGTTATGCATATAAGCCTCCAAGAAGGTTTCGGATATTTCCTCGAAACTGGAAATGGATCGTTTTGGAAATGCATCGAACCACGTGAGAGCGTTTTCCTTCATGCCAGAGGGAAAGAACTTACATAGGATCACATCGTGTTCGCTCCATGGATGTAAATGCTGGAATCAAGCACTTTGGTGGAAACTGGGTTTGCATCAGCTCCTTCTTGAATGGAGTTCATTCTGCTTCCGTCATGACTTGGAGAGTCGGTTTCCTTGTTTTAGACCTCGCATCTCATTACACATCGCCTTTATTTTGTCCATTATCTTTCACTCTTCTTCTATCTTCTCATAGGGTTCTTCGTAACATTCTTTATGCATGTATCTTCTTCCTCGTGCATGCTTTGGCTCTCGATCTCGTGATATTTTAGTTTTGATGATATAAACCTGTTCCATTATCTTCTTGCTTCGGATATCCCGATTTTCCTTCTCTAGGCTCTGGTTCTTTGCCTCCAATTTGCAGATTTTTTGTTCTTGCTGTTTTTGAATTTTTGCGGTTTCTTCTACTATCGTGGTTTCTCCAGTGTTGATAGCTTTGTCATTCACGCTTGATGGTGGAGTTTCTAGTATGTTATCATCTTTGCATGTGATCCCATTTTTTTTCATCTCGTGTCGCTATTCTTTGGCTTTTATGGTACATCATTATCTTCTTTATCTAACTCTGCCCCCGAGCTCGTATGTCTGTCCTCGGGTATTTCTCCAACAATGGATTCTCCTGGTTTATTCCCATTATCTTTGTGCTTTCGCTTGTAAGTCTTTATCTTTGCTGCTTCTTTATCTTGATTCATCTCTCACCTACGACACATAAAAGAAAAAGACATATTTATTATATCGTGTCCGAGCTAATCTATTGTTTATACACGTCTTCCAAGAACCGAAAAAATAAAATGAAAAAGCTGCACCATGCCCTTCCTTGTCTGATATGTCAGACTCAGGACTGATTTTTTGTTTCTGCTAATTATATTATTCACCTTTTCTGAGAAGTTAGTTACAGATAAAACCAATAGTCTTTTATTAAATCATGAATGTAACTTCCTTTTTGTCATAAAACATTTCCAAAACATATTTTTCTTGAAAATATAAAAGCTTTTAGCCGACATACGAGCCGCCGTTTTCATTGGTCCCTTCTGCCAAGTTAAGGTTTTTGCTCACCTTTTCTCTCCTGGGGTTTTTTCTTTCTGGAAGTAAATGAGGTTTTACCACAGGTTGCAACTAGACCTGCGCTTTTCTTTGAAGATTCAAAAAACTCACAGGTCTTTGAAACTTAGACGTTTCTCAACGGTGAAGAAGATGTTCTAAATAATGTTTCTCCTATACTCAAAACTCTGTTTCAAATCCTTATAAGTCTTTATCAAGCGTCTGCAAGTATTTTTTTAGTACAATGCTACTCTTTTGATCTTATGTTAAGGATGAATTGATTTCTGAGTTCACTATTAGGGTTAAAAAGATGAACATAGGATCTAGTTGTTTTGGAATATGACACTAAAAAGAAAAGGAGCTAATGACTATTAACCACAATGTACTCCTCAGATTTATAAAACATCCATGTTTCTAGCGCCAAATTATGGTAGCCATTTTTCTATCTACACAATGACATGGATAACATTCATTGAATCATTGTAATGAACATTATGATGCCCTTTTTTGATCTCTTACCTTAGTGTTTTATGAGAACTCAAGATCTTTATTAATGGTGAAAATGGTTATTACAACTTGTAATCTTAATCTCTACTGAGAGTTTTGGTATACACTTTTACCTGGAGAAAAAACCTTAACCTTCTACTGAAAACTATCCAAGTATATATAGACGAAATTGCTTATACATTTTAATTTGCTATTATACGATATATATACTTTTTGATAATCTATTCTAGGTGGAAATTTTATCTTTTACATCCTCCTCGCACAAGAATTTCCTTCGTGATCGTTCATTCCATTACCTTCGTGTGTCTTCTTCTTTCGCGTGTGCTTGTCTAAGCTCGAATCTTTCTCGATCTTTATGGGCTCGTGTATCCTCCGAAGCTTATCGCGCTATCTTGTCGTCTCTCTCTGTCTGAGTCTGACAAAATCCAGCTCTGCACGCTTTTTTTTCGTTTTTAATGCTCATGTTCCCTAATTCAAACTCATTCGTTGATGTAGTCAAGATGCTTTTTACGTGTCCTGATCTGGTGTTGGCGATAGATATCTCGAAATATGGATGATAACTTTCCAGCTCCTTTCCCATACTTCTCGGTATTATTTTCTTACGTTATTGACGCCTTAGGATTACTCCACGTGGCAACCAGATATGTTACTATCACAAAATACATATAAGTACTACTGATCTCCATTAGTTCCAAATCTAGTTCTAATCTCTAACTAGAAGTCACTCTTTTTCTTCGTTATGTTTACTCTGAAATTAGGGATTTCTGTCGATTAGGGTTTTCTGTTTTGTTATAGCGATGGCTAAAAGAAAGATCGAGATCAAGAAGATAGAAGACAGGAAAAAGAGAAGTGCAGCATTCACCAAGAAACGCAATGGTCTCTTTAAGAAAGCTCATGAATTATGTCTTCGAACTGGTGAGAATATTTCGATGATTGTATTCTCCCCTGGTGGTAAACCTTTTACCTTCGGTTTCCCAGATGAAGTCCTTAGTAGATTTCCTGTGAATGAAGAAGAAGAAGATAATGATGGGAAGAGGACGTCCAGGTCAGAAAATGGTGATGTTTATTGGTGGAATGATATAGACATGGACGAAATTAATATTCTCGAGAAGGTACAGGCTGTGAGAGATGAGTTGCTTCAAGTAGGATCTTGTTAACAAAGTAAAAGAATAGTAACTTGCTCTGTCCACTTCTTCCGCAGCGGAAAAAGCAACTAGTAGTAGTGATAATAATAACAAAGAGGATTCTTGTATGTTAGCAACGGAGGAGGAGGAGGAGGAGGATTATTTTTCATGGTTTCCTTGTATAACGCTTGGTGATAAAGATATGGAGGAGTTCAATGAGTTATTCAAAGATTTTGATGTTGCGCAACAACAGCTGCCTCCACTTATTGACTAAGAGAAGCACTCAAATGAGGATTTACTGTTTTATTACTGTATTTAGTTTGTTGTTATTATTATTTCAGGTAACAAAACTGAAATTCAATGTTTTGTTTTTCGGATTCATTTCTTCATTGTCATTAATGTCTCTTGAAGTATTTGATTCTAATAACAGCATATCGTTCATTATTAGCACTGAAACTCATTATAGCTTGTTTCCATGATTTTGCTTATCCAAAATGTAAAACAGAAATCTATATTTTGTAGCAATAAGCCAATAAGTAACCTCATTGCAGCAGTCTGTGTGTATCATCTAAGTTTGAAAGTAATTCACTATACTCGAGTAATTTCTTTTCAAACTCGGATAAAAAATCCTCCATAGTAGACTCGCACCATTCCTAGTATGTGCTAAGCCCAGGCCAAACGCAATTGCCATTAGTCTTGGTTCAAAGCTGTCATAGCTAACCATTTCCCCTCTTCAGTAATATGCTCACCTTCCTTCGACCTACTATATAATCCGATGCTTGTACACGTTACATACATCGTCATTCGCATTGGCTTTTATGAATCCAGAAATTCCAATTAATTTCTGAAGAACAAGTTTGATAATCTGGAGAAGGGGAGTTTAGAAGAGATGAAAGGCATGTGTTGAGAGCATAATCAGAAATATGTTCACCATCCTGTGCAGCGCATTGAGTCCAATATGGAGGAGATACTGGGGTGTCACATTTTTACGGATGCAAAGTTCTTTACCAATAAAAGTTGTAGAAATATTTTGTTTCCAATATGTAGTATGTTTCTTACATCTATAGACACACATGTATGAGCATTACATATCAAAACACAGCATATCAATTGCAAAACAACTTCTCATATATATGGCACCTAACAAACTGAATATGCATAGGACTGATACACAAAAAACTCAGTTCCCTGTTTCATGGTTTTCTACTTGTACTAATTATGCAATGGATCAGGACTTGATGGTATTAGTCTTTTGTTTGTTGCAACAATATCTTCATCTCCAAAATTATTAGCACTCCACCAAACTTTTGTATCCATTCTTCTCTGGCTCATAACCATCATTTCCCTGCTGCCTCCATCGCCTAATAAAACCCTTGTCTCCACAGCTAAAGATAGACTCAATAACAAAACTAGAACAAAGCCAGTCTTTATTCTTCCCATTTCTAACTCTCTGGAATGACCTTATTCTAAGGAATTACAAGTTGGAGAAAGAAAGAATGTAGACGCCTAGAAATAAGGAGTAGAATACTTGAACATTCAATTATGTTAATAGGGGTGGGGTGTACAAGGAGTCAAAGGGGATGCTCATTGAATAGTCTCATCTTTATTATGTTCATGTTGGCCTTCTGGGGGTCCATTGTCCTTGTATGACCGACCCTATTGAGTGAGACGACACACCCCTTAGGGGATGAGAAGAGAGTGTCTCTGCTTTAACTCTTCATTCCTGACGCACTGATGGATGGTAGTTGAGTGGTGTTTTCCATAACACTGTTTAGAATTCAAATTTGTTCACTCAACAAGAACACTTAAGTTACTGTTATAAAAGAAAGTCATGGTTGTTTTGATCAGTCCTCATTGCCGATTTTTGTATAAAATTTGGGTCCCAATGTTTTGATAATAAGTATGATTGCTATTGACGGGATCATACAAGAAAATTTGACAAAAAAAATTCAAAATGACCAATAATTAGAGTGTTTGATTTATCGTCGTCTATCAATGTATATGGTACTGTATAAATTTACACGTTAAGAATGTACACGCGGTACTGTACGGTAGCCATGAATTCGGTAGGGCATAAATAGGTGATGAAAATGTTTGAACCGCACCTGCTTGCCATTGCAGTACCTAATTTTATGTCCCCCTCACAAAGATCACAAATTCAAAATCAATTAGTTGACTATGTACTACAGGCAGGTAGATATGTGTATTCTCTCTTGATTTAACTTGCATTTGGTTCAAGTTAACGGTGGATATATTTGCATGCTTGATATGCTTGTCGGATGATGAGTTGTTGACGGAAAACAACATGTATGCTAGTATTTTATAAAGATGCCAGGGAAGTGTTTATGCTTGGCGGGAAATACCATGTGATGCTCAGTGATCCTGGGAAAATGAGTGTTGAGCTGTATCCCCATATTTACGGAATTCCATGGCAGAGCACAGATGGTTTTGTGCCCATGCTTCTCCATCAGATGATGTTGTATTGCCTTTTGTTTCTCTTGCATGCTTGACTAATAACCCTCTTTTTGAATAATACACTGGCAGTAGTAGACATTTTCTAGCCTCCAATAGAATTAATGTCAGTGATGGTAAATAATGCACTAGCAAGAATGCCATTTACTAAAGTTAACGCTTGGTAAAAATTAGTAGAGAGGTTTAATGTTTCAATTTTTCTTAAGCTAAAGTCCTTGCACTGATCATGAACAACTAAGAACGAATAAATCAGTTTCGTAATACTGCCATATACTAAACATTTGGAGTTTGATTTCTATTGATAATGAATCTCTGCATTGCACTTTCCCAGTCAATGAAAGAGTGTGAAGCATCGGAAAGCTAAAGTCATTCATGTTGCAGCCAGATCTGAGCATTCCGTTATATTAACAGGCATGTCAGGTTTTAGGTTGAATCTGATTCTGTTTACTTCATCATGTTTACAGTTTACCACACCTTCAACTAAATTTGTGTCCCATCCAAAAACTAGTGTGTTCCATTCAAAAACGAGTGTAATTTTCTAGCTATCTTTATTCTGTGTTGTTTTTGGACAGATTGGAACAGATATCGAAGATTTCATAATGGCGAACAATAGAGAAGAATGCAATACAGAGATTGCAGGAGATGCGAAAGGAAGAAAAAAGGATGTGAAGAGAAGAACAAGAAGAGGAAATATGAGATTAAAAGAATTCAGGCTAGAAGTTTAAACGTATAATAATATTATAATATTGATAATGTGTGTAACTTAGAGACAAAGGCCTGTTTATATAGGCTGAAAGCAACTACCTAAAATAACTAGAGTTCTAAAAATAGATGAACTAAAAAAGGAAATAAGAAGACTTCTAAATAAAAAAAAAAAAAACAGAAAACGGACTAAAAATAAAGATGGAAAGAGTCCATCAGTTGGATGTTCTACATAAAATTCTCTCCTTCTTAAAAATAACTTGCCCTCAAGTTGCCCAAACAAAACATTAAATCATTCTCTTCATGCACATTGAAAATGTTAGAGATGTTCCAATTCGAAGGTAGCTCAACCACATAAGATCATCACTAATTTTCTTTAAAATTTTGAAACGACCGTATTTCTTCATCTTTGTCTTGTTGTAAGTACCAACTGGAAAACGTTCTTTTCGAAGATGTACCATTACCAATTCTCCTTCTTGGAATATTTTTAGACGTCTATGCTTGTCAGGTATTTCTTTGTATCTAGCATTAGAGTTTTTAAGTCTTGTTTTTACTTCTCGATGAAGTTGAGAAGCTTTGTCTACCATATGATCAGCTTGAATATTAGATTATAAAAATCTTAGGAAGTACCCCCAAATCAAGAATACATGGCTAGGTACCTTTGAACAAACAATTTCAAAAGGCATTTTACCCGTAGAACAATTTACAGAGGTGTTGAAAGCAAGTTCCATATGAGAAAGAAGAGTGTTCCACTGTTTTTCCTTACTATCAGCTATCTTTTGTCTAACCAAATTTCCTAAGGAACGATTGACAACCTCTGTTTGTCCATCGGTTCGTGGATGTGCAGTAGCACTATATTGTAATTTAGTCCTTAACTTTATCCAAAGAGATTTATAGAAATAACTTAAAATCTTGGTGTACCTATCAGAAGTTATAGATTTAGGAACACCATGCAAACGAACCACTTCTTTAAAAACAAAAAAAAAGAAGCTACATTAGAAGCATTTGTTGTCTTCTTACAAGCAACAAAATGGGCCATCTTGGAATAACGATCAACAACTACCATCACAGAATCATTGCCTCTAGCACTACGAGGTAATCCTAATATGAGGCCATACTAACATCAACCTAAGGAGATTCAGGAACTGGTAATGGAGTGTAGAGACCAGTATTTTGAATTGTACCTTTGGAACGTTGATAAACCATGATATTTGAACAAGTTTTTGTACATTACGCTTCAAAAAAGGCCAATAAAATCGTTTTCCACTAGAGTAATAGTTTTATCACGGCCAAAATATCCACCAAGACCACTACCATGCAATTCATGAATTAAATAAAGACGTAAGGAACCTTGAGGAATACATAGACGATTACCTTTAAAAAGAAATCCATCTTGAATAAGAAAATTATTTAATCTATTAGCTTTAGATCCTCACTGGTCCCATATAGATTTAAAATTATCATCAGCAACATAAATGTCTTTGATGTAGTCAAAAGCTATACTTTCATTACTAAAAGTAACAAGAAGAGTGAGTACGCCTTCTTAAAGCATCTGCAACTTGCTTCAGCTTGCCACTCTTATGTCTTATAGAAAATGTATATTGATTAATTGTAGATAGCCAAGGATTATGCATTCTATTCACCTTAGCTGAAGTTTGTAAAAAATTTAAAGCTTGATTAATTGTAGATAGCCAACGATTATGCCAAATTCACTGTGAACAAGATACGGATGCCATTGTTTCAACGCTTAAACAAAAGCAATCAATTCTAGTTCATATGTAGACCATTTCCTTCTAGCATCAGAATTTTTCTCACTAAGGTAAGAAGCTGAAAGAACATTTTAAGATAAAACAACAACAAAACCCATAACAGAAACATTACAATCAATTTTAAAAGGTTTGTCAAAGTCCGACGTAGCAAGAACTAATGTACTACACAATTTTTCCTTGAGATTTTCTCCTTTTAAACAATAAGTTATACCTTCAGCTATAGTACTAAAATTCTTCACAAAACGTCCACAGAAAGATGCCAATCCATGAAAACTTCTTACATCCTTAATACACGTAGGTGTAGGCCACTCTTTAATTGCTTTTACCTTTGAATCACCCACTGCAATACCAGAATCAGATATTATGTATCCTAAGAAAGTGACTTTGTCTGACAGAAAAGTACACTTTTTCAAATTCACATATAGCACATTATCATCAAGCACTTGAGAAAGATATACAAGATGTTCTCCTTTACTGCGATTATAAATTAAAATGTCATCAAAATAAACAATAACGAAATGACCAAGGAAAGGTTGTAAAACCTGATTCATGAGGTGCATAAAAGTGCTGGGATCGTTGGATAAACCAAATGGCATTACTAGCCACTCATATAACCCTTCACGTATTTTAAGAGCGGTTTTCCATTCATCCCCTTCACGAATGCGTATTTGATGATAACCACTACGAAGATCTAGCTTAGTGAACACTTTAGAACCAGCCAACATATCAATCATATCATCTAGTCTCGGAAATGGAAACCTATATGGAATGGTGATTTTATTTAAAGTTCTACAATGAATGCACGTTCTCCAGCCACCATTCTTTTCTCCTACTAAAAAGTCTGGACTAGCACAAAGACTCTTGTTCAATCTTATTAGACCCTTTTGCAACAAATCATTTATCTTCCTTGTACAATTTTATGTTCTTTTGGACTCAAAAGATACTGAGTCTGATTTGGAAGAGAATCTCCCGAAATAAAATCAATTTGATGCTGAAGATCATGTAAAGGATGTAATGAATTTGGTAACTCATCAGGAAATAAAACATCATACTAGTCAAGTAGATGGTGTACCTATTTAGGAACTACTATCAAAGGCTTAGACACTTCATGAGCATTTAAGGTATGAGAATGTAAATATTTGACAACGGTAACTACTAATGCACTAGTTTTCCCATCATTGTGCTATTTGAAATTGCAGTAGACTTAGAAGGGACAAAATTTTCTTTTTACCATCTTTGTAGAAGGTGTGTGTTATCAAAATAATTGTGAAAAACACGCATATCATATTGCCATGGTCTACCAAGAAGAAGATGTATAGCAGTCATGTTTATCACATCACACAAAACTAAATCCTTATATCCAGGAAAAGAAAACTTAATTAGACATTGATGGGTAATTTCTTGAGAATAAGAACTATTAACCCAACCAACTGAATAAGGATGAGGATGTGATGTAACAGGCAAATCCAATTTATGAACTACATTAGCAGCAATACAATTGTCCATGTTACCACTATCCATGATCATATCACATACTTTCCTCCAATTAAATTTTTTTTATGAAAATATTATTCTTCTGAGAATAAGAAGGTTTGAAAGTAATAGAGGACGAATCCTTCCCATAAAATGGTCACCATAAATCTCATTTATTTCTTGATATTCTTCATTATTCTCATCTTTTTTCTCTGATTTATCCAAGTCATATGAAGTCTTATCAACCAAACCATTGAACTTATGTGTAGCATCTTGACCCTTACAAACTAAACCATGAAACTTTAAATATTCAGAAGAACTATGTCCAGATTGTTGACATTTTTTTGTGATTTAGGTTGGGGTGGAAAAGGTGTTGGGTTTTTACTTGAAAAATGAGAGTTAGAGTTGTAGGTTGGACGAGTAGAAAAGGTCTGTGGTTGAAATATGGTTGGGTCTCAATAGTACTAGGAAGAATAAGAGAGTTATTCTTTAGAATAGATGACTGTGAATTAGTAAAACTGGGTGTTTGATGTTGTTGGCGAAAAGAATTATAAGGAACTTCATCTTGAAAACAAGGAGATGGGTTGGAAGATTTGTAGTTACCTTGATACCTAAAGTTATAATGAGTTGAAGAAGTCCTAGCAGATCGAAGAACACGATGCTCAACTTTAATACTTTGCTGAATTGCTTCTACCATATTAAAATATGAATGAGTCATTTCATGTTGAATTAACATATTCAAACCCTCAGTGAACCGAGCTACTAGTTATTCTTCAGATTCATGTAATTGATTACGTGCTACTAGATTTTAGAATTCAGCAACATATTCATCCACCGATCTTGGTCCTTGCTAAATTTTTTGAAGTATCACAATAAGTTGTTGCTTGTAAACTGTAGGCAAGAACTTGTCTCTGAGAAGTTTTCTCATTCTTTCCAATTACGAACTGGAGGCTTCCCATATTTTTCACGATCCTCATAAAGTTTTTTCCACCAAGTTACGGCTCCTCTATTAAGTTTATAAGCAACCAGTTTAACCCTTGAATGGTTTGGTACCTCCATAAATTTGAAAAAGGCTTCTACCTCATAGATCCAATCCATTAATTCTTCAATTTTGAAACTCCCGTTAAATTTAGGAACATCTGCCTTCAATTTGTACTCCGATAATGAACCATAAGGACTTTATCCATATTTTAGATATTTATGTTCTGCCCGCATCTTCTCTTGTTCTTCCTCAAGGGAGTCATCTTCATCACTGTCAAGTTGAAAGGAAGAAGCTTTCTTATTGTTGTAGCTAAAAAAACTCTCATGTAATTTTTTTCTTTCTTTAATTCTTTTAAGACGTCATATGGTATACATATATTATGAACGAAAGAATTTTCTCCCTTTCCCTTGAATATTTTTTTGAATCTGATGAATCCTCCTCATAATTAGTTTTTTTTTTTCATCTACAAGGTTTAATTGTTTCCTTAGAAGCTTGGTAAGATAATCTAGTTTCTTATCAACTTGTTCATGTTTCGTATCTAATTGTTCTAGATTTTTATCAAACTGCTCTGTTAAATCTTATTCCAATTCCAATAGTTCGGACTCGGTTTCCAAGTTTAGCAAGATCTTCCATAGTAATTTTGTCTCCCATGGTTAACAAAAACAAATATAACTTTCTGTAAAAGAAATGAGAAGAAAATTATTATTTTTATTTATTTATTTATTTTATTTTATTGTGTTTTTTTTTTCATATATGAAATAAGGTATTGAATTGTGGAAGCGAAAACCAATGATTGAAATTTTGGATGAGAATCTAAAATTCGAGGATCTGATGCCAACTAATGGCGAACAATCAAGGAGAATGCAATACAGATATTGCAGGAGATGCGAAAGGAAAAAAAAAAGATGCGAAAAGAAGAACAAGAAGAGGAAATATGAGATTAAGAAAATTCAGGCTAGAAGTTTAAACATATAATAGTATTGATAATCAGATGTGTGTAACTTAGAGACAAAGGTTTGTTTATATAGTCTTAAAAAAACTACCTAAAATAACTAGAATTCTAAAAGTAGACAAACTAGAAAAGGAAATAAGAAGACTTCTAAACCAAAATAAAAAAAACAACAGAAAACAGACTAAAGATTACGATGGAAAGACTATGTGTGTCCATCAGTTGGATGTTCTACATCATTTCAAATGCTCATGGTTGGTCGTCAAGCGCTTGAACTTGTTAATGATGATCAAAACAGGTTACTATATGTAAGAGACCTTTTTTTTTATATATAATTTGTAGAAATAGATTTCAGCGTCTTCCATCTTTCTGAAATTCTGTTTTCAGGAGAACTATGGGAAGGCAGATCCAGGTTGTGTAGAAAAAGTAAAAAGTGAGGTCAGAATTTTCTCCCTTCTTTTTTTTTTTGCTTTCATTTAAGAACTTTTTGTTGGTGATGTTTTTATTATAGGCTAACAATCCATTGCAGACATAAAAAATTGGCTTTTGGCAGTTGTTCATTCATTTGAACAAGTAATTTCATTGTAGCTTTATTTTTTTAATGTTTCTTTGGTACTAATTTTATAAGGTGTTTTTACGGAGTAAGAGCGCAGCCGCTATGGAAATCTCATCTCCTCCACAGAAGCTCACCTGAGCAAAGATGTTCAAGCAGTTTTGAAGTATTTCTTAGCGAAGATATAAGCGTCATTAGTAGGAAACAAAAGCAGTTTGATATTTAGCATTATTAAATTGGAGTAGATCGTAAATCACAAAAAAAATTATTTCCTCACGCTAAATGAAAATGGAATTTATTCTTGTAACTTTTGGACATTTGAATTCAATTTGGACATTCCAAGGCTTCCGCTTGCTCGATGACCTAAATTTTCTAGTCAGCCTCGCCCCAAGATACCCAACACCAGTTGATGTAAATCCAACAACAACTGATACCCCTATACTACCGACTATAAATGCCTTCACAATTCCTTCACCGAGTTCTTGTATAATATCATCTAAACCTTTGTTAAGATCTTTTGTACTTTGTATCTGTGAAGCTTTTACAACATCAATGGTATGTATTTAGTGCATTTAAAAGGCACACCACCAAATAATTTCTTTCAAAAATTGTCATCCACCATTGAAGTACTTGTAGAGGGAGAGAATTATTAATGGAATGTAAATTGTATTTGTTAGAGTAGTACTACAAGTTTTACTTGTTATTGTTTTCTCTGTGTAAGTAAGGTTTCTTACCCTTACATTTCTATCTCTAGTAGCTTAGAATATGCTCAGCTGATGCGTTAAGATATGATCAAATGATGTCTTAGGGATGCGTCAGTTCTGTATCTTATTGTCCTATAAATGTTTCATTGTATCGTCTGTTTCAGACACAATTAATCAATATAACAATTAAATTTTCTCACAATGTAAACTCTTTCATGGTATGTCCTTAAGGATGCCTGAAACAGATACTAACAATGTTGCCCTTCTAAACATTTGACCATGTCAACATATTTTGACTACAAACGTGTAAATGTCCATTTTAATTTCAGATTTTAATTGCCATACTGGTAAAAACATCTGTAATTATGAATTATGCTTTACAAAAAAACATATGTAATGGTGTAATCATGAAAATAACAACTATTTGTTAGTTACTCTAATATTTTTTTTCATGCGTATGTAAAAGTAAATGCACAATTACTTTTACAAAATACAAGTTTTTGTATGAAGATATTATTATAAGAAAAAATCAGCATAAATGATACAATATTATTTAAGTAAATAAGAAACGTAAATACAGGAACATCCATAATACAAATTTTACTAGCTTTTTATAGTCAATGCCAAACATGACTAAAATAAGAAGCAAACATTCTTACCTTGCTACAATTATGTATTAACAAATAAATTATGATGCCCTCCTCCACCTTGACTACAAATGTGGAAGAAAATGCCAAACTAGAATAAGAATGGGTATGGGTATGATTCATGATGAAACAATTGTTAAAAATACAACCTTGCTAACAGAATCTAATAAGTTATTTAATTGTCAGAGTTCTCAGTTGGATGTGCATATATGTACATCCATTTTCAGTTAGGTAGTTAAACATGGTGGTAAAAAGACTTTTTGACAAAAAAGTGTAATGTTTACCTTCTTCAATCATTAATACTACACATTTCTCAGCATCCTTAGGATTTTCATATTGAACCAGGACAACTGCCCGAGGTTGGTCCCACCTACCTCCAAGCAAAACAATAACATGGGTAACTTTCACAACAGTTTTTGTATCCTGATATTTCATATATATGAAATAGTGGAAAACATCATCAGAGTTCTCCTCATACCTCAACTTGATCAAGTGAACCACATTTGGAGTATTCCTGCTCCACATTTGACTTAAGCTAGGTCAAATCATTATCAGACTGCAAAGCGCAAAACAACTCACTAATTCGAAAGACTTCCAACAAAAATTCGAGCTCGGAATGCTAGATACTAAACTCCACCCAACTGAGATATTACGCATAAAACTTCCACCAGATATTTACTTACCAGCATTCTGGTAGGTGTGGGCATTAATTGAATCCTAACAGTATGTCTCTTTGCACGTGAAAGTAAGTTAAGTTAGGTCTTACACTACTACTTAATACTTTTGGCTGAAGCATTGAGACTTACATGTCTTGTCCTTGCTTCTCTTTCTTTTCCTCTTTGGGTGCTTACCTGTTGTAGATTGCAAAACATGTAACATGCCCTTGCCACAATTGAAAATACAAAAATTCCCTTATATTCTTAACAAAACAATATACAAACTTAAACTGACATAGAAAATTTACTAAGGTATATATCGTAAAAAGAAATATCTTATGTTAATTTCTCATCGACAAGTAGATCAAACTAATTGTACGTCAGATTGTTACATTGTTGTTGAGATTGTAAACTAGGATTCCTTGAATCCATTACCAAACAATAAGATTATACGTACATTTGTATGATTATAATAAGACACTCCATAATTGATACATGGAGGACTTGACATATTAATAATGTCTTTATTTGATATATCAGTATGATTAAATTTATCGATAGACGTTTATCTAAAGTGTGAGATACGTACAACCTTGAAAAAACTTACTTATAAAAGAAACCAGTAACACCAAACACATTTCAACATATCTCAGGTGAAGAATGGATTAAAAACTTCTTTTTAGTTAGTGTGTTACAACAATTAAGTTTAAAACTTGAAAAGACAACAACAAAAGAAAATTTAAAATGACAAAAACATCGTTTGCCTCAATCAACGAATCTCACATTTACTCCATTTTACATCCAAAATTCTATTTTGCAAAGACGTCCAGTAATATGATGTGGTTGTAGATGTGGTAAGAATGGGTTTCAAACTCTCGAACTTGTGAAGATTGATTTTTGATTTAACAAACTAATTTTAAAATAGAAAATATACACAAAAGATGAAAGTAATATTCACAAATACTGAGGATATGTATTTCACCATTAACCAATTAAAGTGATTTAATCTAATCAATATTCATGCAATTCTTTACGTTTAAAGTGATTCTAATATGTTGCAAAAGTAGATTTTCAAAGTAACAATTGTAAATCGAAAGTATAGAACATCAAAAACCCTAGGCTAAGCATGCTCTATCAAAAGAAATCACAACTCCTTAATAAAATCCTTAAATCAATTTTTAATCAAAGCAAATAATCATAAAAGAAATTACAAAAATAAATTAAAATAGAAATATACCACTTTTCTTAGAAGAATGGCTTCCTCCGTCGCCTCATCAAAGGGTTTAGCTCCTCATATTAATCATGTTCCCAAAATAATGATTCATGGCTCAAAGTGTTTACAAATGATGAAAAAGAGTAAAAATAACGAAAACAACGAGTTTGCAACTTTTATAAGCGTTACAAACTCACTTTTACAGAGGGAAAAGTGTTTCACTGAAGATAAACGTTGCTAAGTTTAAAGATTTAGCAATAGTTTCTTCACGGTTTCTTCATCTTCTTCATCACGATCATGAACATATTTTCTGATTTTTTTTATTTCTTCTATTCTGGCCAGAA
>JAJJMC010031056.1:4328418-4342184 GCA_023531435.1 Papaver californicum
AGAAGGTAATTTATGAATGTTTTTTTTTCCTTCAGAATTTGCTTTATAAATTTTGGATTTCCTTGATTGACAAATTTCTCGATGAAAAATAACTTAAGACTACTATATGTAAAGGCAAAATAAAAACCGTTGCTCCTTTCAATTTAGTTTTTGGCACTCACGTTTCGATATGGGCTAATTATGTGTCATTACTTGGGATAACATTTTTAGAGTACCTATCTGACCTAAAGAAGTTTTAAGCAACCCCATGGAACTAGGGTCGGCTTTGAAAATTGATGCCTGAAAGTAAAGTTCTCCATTGATGCCCCGAAGTTAAACTCCGGATTGATGCCCCTATAATATTCTTTAAAACGACGAGGCTACCTGGTACACCACAATCTTTTAATATCAACCTATGCAGATACACCTTAATGTTATCTTTAACGAAATTGCAAAGACGAAACAACCAAGATGACCTTGATATAGTTAAAGTTCGAACCGAACTAACTATAGTTACAATCAAGGTATAATTGTTGTACGAGTATGATTACTTAATTATAATAACAATTATAATGCGGAAAGTAAAGCAATCACACAACACAATAAGATTTTGTTAACGAGGAAACTGACTGGTAGCAATACCTCGGGACCTAGTCCAGTTTTGAATACTCTCATAATTAAACCATTATACAAACTGACTACCGCAACTCCGTACAGTTGAGACCAAGTAAACACTACTTTGTTACTCAATTTTTTCAGTATCCATGCGCCTACAACCAATCTGGCCAACACACGTGAATCCCAAGACAGATTCCACTTGTGAAGACTTCCTCACTTAACTTCTTTGGATCATAACCCGAAACACCAAATGACTAAATTTGTTCTAGATATCAACTCACTTATCGATCAGGCAAATCAATATTTAGATCAGTGATAAAGTACGCAGAGTAAATAATCTTCCGTTTATACCGATAAACCCATGTTGGTCTAAAGATCAAACCAAGACACTGATTATCGAAATAATCAATCTTGATGAACAATATCTATCCAAGTAACTTAATGCAACTAGATAGTTTGTGCGATCTTCTACAAGTCTTATGTCTATCAAACACACAGAACGGAGTCTGTTAATGTTGACTAGTCAATAGTTCTATCTCACAGATCTAGAATCAACATATCTGCGCTAGTCAACCTTCAAACAAACTTGAGTTGCCTCGTACCATAAGAAAATGACTATGGAATAAAAAAGTTTGATCAATCGAATATAACTATACCGTTAGTTCATAACAAGTAAATGCTCACGAAAACTAAATAACAATCTAGCTTCCACCAACAGTAAGTCTAGTGCTTATTGATCCCAAAGAAGACTTTAAACGGATGGCAATGCAAGACGTTTCACCTAATTAGATTTTCTTATCTCTTTAACAAGTTGGCTTTCCCACATAATCAATCAGAGAAATGTGTGTTCAAGGGATGAGTTTGTAAGAATACTAGACTCCGTATTTATAAAGTTATAACCAAGGCTTGTTGGAAACAAGATTTACCAATTCTGAAAATACTAAAGATTTGATATTTTTTTATTTTTTTTGCAATACACATTTTTTTTTCGAAATTAGAAAAATAAAATCGTATTCCAACTAAAAAGCGATTTCTTTTTTAGTATGACAACTAAAATTAATTAGCACACTTTGATGTACTTTACTAATATAGTCACAAGAGATATACAAACCTTTGGGATTTGGTAAGAATATATTTTTATTTTGATATCTAATATATGATATTGAAAAAACGATTTTGGGATCTTGCCTTGAGTATCAAAGGAATATACTTGAAAAATAAGATATTAGAGTTTAGCCCATGTTGAAAACATTATGTCGACACTTATGAACATTCCCAATTAAAAATGTAGAAACGTATTAGAATCAGTTAGCATCAGTCATTTCCAGGGATCGGTCTTATAATATGGTCGGCCCTGAATCACCTTTTCAACTAAGAAAAAAGTTTCACAAATCTACATCCTTAAACTATATTTCTGAAATTGCTTTCAAGAATAATTATAAGGTATTGATTCATCCAGAAGTTCAACACACTAAATAATAACAAGTTGCCAATTAGTGTAGTGTCGAGAACACGAAATTTGTAAGTAAACCATAATTCTTAACTCCATATACTTAAGTTGTAGAAACAACAATTGTGTATCATTCCTTAAGATACTTTGATCAGAGTATAATAACCAAGTCACCAAAACTAAAGTCTCTGAAACTAAAGCGAGCTTCAACATTTCTATGTTCCTAGTCTAACCTAACAAAGTTGACTTTAGTAATCGACTCAAGTGACTTAAAGGTTTGGAACTAAATTTTACAACCGAATTTGACATACCAACGCTTGGTAGGTTTAACCGAGCAGTACTCTAACAATCTTCCCCTTTGTCAATTTAATGATAAAACTCTGTGCATATGTTATACAAATTTAAGTACAATAGATAAGTTAAACAAAGTTGATTGTCTGAATCCAAAAAATATTATAATTACTACATAAGATATGACTAAGCATATTTTACTGCCTCATTGGTAACACCAATAATGTGAAAAAAAATATTAAAATTTGAATTAACTTTTTTTCAAAATTAGAATAACGTGTAGATGGTTGATTGTGTTTTCTTGTAGCTAATATCCTGGTTGTAGAGGATATGTGTAGAACTACATAAATCTTCATAGGGTCCTTCTCGTCTATCATGACAATCATGCATTGAATTTTGAGACTGTTGATTGAAATTCCATTGATTCTCCATTTAGAAAAAATGATTGATCATTGAATGACATTGAATAGATTTGCTGGATTAAATTCTCAAATCTTGGATATAGGTAAAACGTGGTTAATGCATCTTGTCAAATCCATTATTTTTCTCCGAAATGATTGTTGAACAATTTTTTTCTCTTCAAATTTAGTATAAATAATATTTATATTTTTTTCTACTTTAATATAAATCAGTATCGGGTTATACTCACACGTACTGGCAGACACGAATTGACATGACCGACATATTGGCAGATGCGGAATTGATATTCGAGGCAAAGATATAGATAAACTAAAAATTTTGGACTAGTGCCAACTGATACGGGTCTGCATCGGTAGATATATCAAACCATGCGTGGTAGACGATATGGTTAGCAACTTAGTAAAGATTGGTCCACCTGTTCCAGCATTAAAAAAAACAGCGTATTTTCCATTTTAAAATGTATCGTTAATCTAACGATCCAGAAAAATCCTGGTTAAACCTCTCTTCTTGACTCTAAACCATCATCCCCTTCTTCCATCGCCTCTTTCTTTCAGGGTCTCAAAACCATTTAACTCTTCCCAGACAGCAACCACTATTGCTCAACCTCATCATACAAGGTACCTATCTTTTTTGTTTCAATAAAATGCATCTCAACTACATCAATTCGTCATCTATTTTAGTTTTAATTAGGGTTTGATAATTGAGAAACCCTAGTATTTTGATGATTGATATGACTTGTTTTGATTTGGTTTTGATGTATATAGAAACTTAACAGTAGGTTATAATTGTTGTATTGTAGTTAGGAAGGTATCTCTGGCAGGCAAGAAGATTTAGGCGCCTCCACAATATTTTGCCATGTCTGTAGAATCTGATATGATAGCCACAAGGAAAGTTCCATCGAGACGGAGGCCCCGTGTTAACAAAGATGATAAGGGGAAAAGGGGAGGGAAAGTGTTTCGGGGTAGTACGGAGAAGAAAGTTCGGGTAGACAAGCAAATGCAAAAACTATTTCGCAAAAGGGCGCGACAGTACAACTCAGATGATGATGATGATGAGGAGGAGTTGTACGAGGAGCCTGCACATAAGCGAAAAGCTATGGATGGAAGACGTGTTAATAATGAAGTGGCAGCTTTAGATGGGAATTCTAGTGGAGAAGAAGGTGAAAATGGTTCAGATGCTGATGAGGTTCAAGGGGATTCTGATGAAGAAGGCGAAAATATAGAGCCAGGAATTACAATGTTCACTGAAGGTTGTAAAGCGTTTAAGATGGCTTTCAGCACAATCATAGGGAAGAAAGTTGCAGACCCTGAATTGGTAAGAACAAAGATGCTTGATCTTTTGGACTTTCTTCTTGGAAAAAGAACCTGTCTAAGATCTAATCTCAATGCAGGGCCCTGTTTTGTCAGGGCATAAGGAGCTTGTTGCTATGAAACTTGCTGAAGAGTTAAGTGAAAGAAAGGCCAAAGGGGAGGCCAAGAAGGACAAACACATGGTAATTCGTTGTTAACTTGCTGGTTGTTTTTTCAATTATACTGCTTGAAAGTAACTGATGTTTATAATTGGTCATTCTAATTGAAAATCTGTAAGTTTAACAGGAGGGGGAGAAGGGCCATGTGAAGCTACCTGCATATTTAGACTCACACGACAAGTTTCTTGTTGGTCTTGCTACTAAAGGAGGTATTGTTGTGTTATCCTAATTTAGAAATTCTTATAAAATGTAATTGGTTTCATTAACTTTCTGCCTTACACTAATCAATTCCTATTTCTCGTGTGCGGTACCAAATTTCAGTGATCAAATTATTTACTGCGGTAAGTCCTTTCCCTATGCTTATACAACGTTTTTCCTCTCCCTTCAAATCAAATACTTATGTGTGTATTTTGTGTACCAACTCAGCACTTGCATATGAATTTGTTGCCTGTTGTTTTCAGGTCAGCAAAGCGCAAAATGCTCAGAAAGGACTAAATCCATTAAAGTCTAAAGACGCCAAAGGTATTTCAGTTGCGCTAGAAGTTAGTCTTGTTGATATAGTTGACGTTGCAATTTACATATTACATACAAGCTAAGAATTGGGTACTTACTTAAAATAGGTTCTTCAGAACTTCTATTTGGAATTATCTATCTGATGGGAAAACTCCCTGAGAAATAAAAAAACTTTCATTGTTTATCCGATTGAAGGAAAAGTCCTGTTTTCCCCCCTTGTTATTATAGTATTTGAGATTGTTAGTACAGTATAGTTTATGCTCAGCTAGATCTTGGTATGCGGTGTATGATGTGCTTATGTTTCGTTTAATATTCTTTATGTTACATTCAACCTTGATAACACGGGAAATATACCCTTCTTTGACAGTAATTGCTAAGCGTAAGAGGCAGGCATTCTTATCAGAAATACGCAAGAAAAGTTCACAACCAGCTGACACTTCCTCCAAGGTGGTGTATATCTTTCTTTTGTTTGTCTTTTCTATTCAAAGATCTTAACAGTGTATAAGAAAATAAGAGAATTGAAAAAAGTTGGTGACTTGTTTGGCATAAGTTATTGAGTTGAGCAGAGAGACAATTAAATCATCCTTCACCAGCTTGCTGTTCAAGTTTTTGTAAGCTTGTATTTACAGAGTTATGAGATGGATGCTGTGAAAACAACTTTGCCTATTGTCTAAATGATACCACTAACTAATGGAAACAATCTAGGTCGCAAATACCTGTTTTTCCTTAGGGAGATTGGGGAGACTGTGTAGGGCAATACAACTTAAAAGGGGTTTAAGGAATTGGTCAATTGGGTGATAGGTCCACTTGGAGACTGCATGGACTATCACATAAAACATCTGATGTTACTTGGTGTAATTCACAAGGGGATTCATGAATGTTTCTTTTTCCTTTTCCAGTTAAATTTAAATCCAATAAAAACTGAATATGCCATAAGATGCACCCAAGGACAAGCATTTTTTAAGTCTATTGAGCTTTATTCATAATTCATAATCTCCGGTCTAAAGTTAACGTTCTTTGATGGTTATTTCATTCTTTAATACAGAACAAATAACCTTTTATGCTAAGAAAACTTTGCTCTCATCTCAGTCATGTCTATGTTTGTTTGCATCAATTTACAGATTTTCACAATACTCATCTTTCCTCTTAGCTGGAGTTGGCACATTTCGTAGAATATCTTGTTCATTGTTTTAAGTGTTTTGCAGGCTGACAATGAACCTGGATGGGCTCCATTACGTGATAGTTATATGCTATCAAACTCAAAGCTGAAGAACTGGGACAAAATGGAGGTATGAACTTGTCTTGCGTGGTACTTATTGATTTTTTGCTAGTCAGATTTTTACAAATCTGAACTTTGTCAATACTTCTTCTATCATGTCATCCAGGATTTAGGTATGACACATGATACTGGGGGGATGACTCGAGATAGTTCTTCTGATGAAGATTGATTTCCATACTCTAGACCCTATTTGGCACATGTAATACTTTTAGCTTGAAATTCCTTGAAGATTGGGAATCTTCATGTCACAGGGCCTTCTTACCTAAGGCATGGTTGAAATTTTTTTCCCTGTCTGAATCTTTCAGTTTCAGTCATTTATATCATAGTTTTAATCAATATTAAGATGTTCCAGTAATTATAGATAAAAAGCTAATCTGCATGATTCTTTATTTTATCTGTGATTTTTTTTTTCTGAAGGAAAAAGGTTATAAATTTATAAAATGAAAGTAGGAAATACAATTAGCACCCCCTTCCAACCATGATTACATACGATATAAGTGAGTTATAACTGACTGACCGAACATATCCTAAACCAGTCTCATCAAGTTAGCAATGTCCAACGTGTTCGATTTTCCTAGTATATAATGTTCCAGCAAGAGTTGACAATTTGATCCTTAATTTTTGCCTTCTTGTTGATTGCCAATCTGTAGAAAAGGTTCTTTAGAGTATCAGCCGTTGCCCACTTGTCTAACCAGGAGTATATAGATGAACCGTCACCTATGTTTGTTGAAGTTTTTTCCACTATATGCTTGTGGTTTTGAATTTCTCTCCACAAGCCTCTTCCTTGAGGTTTTGGAGAATCTTTCACCCAAATATAACTTACTTGCCCTTCCATTTTTTCCTGAATCACCCTTCTCCAAAGAGAATGTCTCTCTTTTGGAATCTTCTTGTCCATTTTGCCAACAGCTCCTGGTTGGTGATCTTGAGGCTTCTTAAGGCCAATCCCTCGTACTCTTTACATATGCACATCCTTTTCCAAGCTACGGTCCCAGGGGTGGAGACAGCCTATAGCAACGGTAGGCAGTGCTAGGCTTGTTCCTAAGACTACATTTTGAACTATTTTTTTTTTTTGGAGACCAACCCATTTTTAAGGGGATCCTTATCTACTTAGGTCATATGCCCTACAAAGCTAGAGGGTATCCTAATAGGATGAAATGACTAAGTTACCTTTTACTAAATTTATCCTAATATAATATAACTATCCAAACCAAACAAATATAAATCTAAATCCTAAAACAAAATCATAAGTTTTCTAACTTAATTTTTTTTTTAAAAAATTATTTTTCTCTTCTTTCCCTCTTCATCTTCCATAAACGATTAAACGTCGATTCATAAACGACTTTCATCGTCGATTAATCTTGTCGTCTACAAATGATCGTGTTAAACATTGTAAAAGAGATGTACGACATAATCCTAGGATTGCGGCGATTGTAAATCAAGTGAATCAAGCAAATCAAGAAGAAGTTGAAGAGCCGATTCTTCAACCCGAAATCGAGCCCCAAACGGAAGAACCAATTCCTAATCAACCTAACATGCAAATTAGAAGGTAATTCCCGACAAACCCCTTCTATTGTATGCATTTTTTATTGTCGATTCGAGTAGAAATCATGATTTTTAGGGTTTAAAATGTAGGTTCAGATAGGAGTTTGGCTAGGAACATAGTTTTTTATCCTTTTCGTCTCAACCGAACTTTCTGTTTCTCAAGAACATGAAGAACAGTTCGGTTGAGAAATAAATTTAGGGACAACCGAACTTTTATTTCTCTAGATTTTTTAGCGGAACTTAGAAGTTTGTTCTTTTAACCGAACTTTTTAGTCCAAAATGTAAACTTAAAGTTCGGCTATTCTCCAAAATTAACATTCCAACCGAACATTACTCTGTTTTTGAGGAAAAATGATGGATGTTAGCCGAACACTTTTCTTGTTGACCGAATTTTTTGTTCGGTTAAATTGGTTTTGCCGAACTCTTTTGTTTTTTATCCTAACTTCATGCTTTGTTGTTCGAATTTAGTTAAGTAGTCTTTGTTTTTAGGAAAAATTTGAAAGGTGAAGCTAAGGATAAGGTGGTGGAAGATTTTAGAACTCCGACCCCTCGTCACGGTAAACATCTAGGGGCAGATAAACGTGAAACTAAAGCTACAAGGAAGTCGGAAACGTAACCGAGAGTTGAAATCCGTGAAGAAGTGAACCAAGAGATAGAGCAGGAAGATGAGGAAGATCAAGAGGGAGGAAAAGGAAAAGGAAGATCCACACAAAATCTTTCTCTTATTGTTGTCAAAGAGAAGAAGACGCCTAAGACATCTTGTGCTAGATATGCACATATTCCTGATAAGAAGTTGTATTTACCTCCTACAAACCCACCTCATGGTACGCCGGAAGATGAAGGCGAAGTGTTGTTCGGATACAAACACTTATGGGCTGCCAAAATCTACTTGTCCAAGGTATTGAATTTTAACTATATATATTATGATTTCTTGTGTGTTAGTTAGTCAATGATTATGTTAATTTTATAGGATCATAACAACGCGACTAAAATTTTGAGACGCCAGAAGGAGGTTTCATGAGATATAAAGGATGAGTGTGAACAAGTGTTGCAGAGAGTCAAGTCATGCATTTTATGGTCTGCTATCCATTATGCACATGCCGAGTTTGAAAGTGCCATCGTCTCAACGTTTGCCGAGAGGTTCTACCCAGAGACGTATACTTTCCACCTTCCATTTGGTGAGATGTGTATTACTCCTGACTACGTGCGCAGGATCACGGGTCTTAGAGTGGATGGGAAATGTGTTGCAGAAGGCTATCAACCTAAGATAAATTTTGAATATCTAGAAGTGTTAGCGGAGAAGACGCTAGGGTGGAGCCGAAGTAAGACCAAGATGGAGTTCAGACGCACTGTTAAGGAACCTAAACTTGGTATAGAGTTGATGGAGGTCGTTGAGAAGGGTCTTCCGTTGAAGAAGCTGGGGAAGTTTAAGTTGGTCGTTTTGAATAGGGAATTTGGAGGGAAAATAAATAAAGTGGAGAGTGGAGAGTTGGTGATGGACGAGGACAAGATTCAGCAACATGTCACCGCTTACTTGTTATATATCCCGACAGTTCTGGAAACATGGTAGATGCTAATTTTCTTCAGCTTTTGTATCCCCTCGAAGAGGTTAATAATTACTCTTGGGCACTGCGGTCCTTGTGTTCTTTCAATACCAACTTAGGAACGCTAATCGGATTAATACTTTACTAATCGGAGGGTACTACACTCTCTATAGGTAATCTTCGACATACCCATTCCAATAAATTGCATAAGAAATATGATTCTTTATATATAACCGAACTTTTGTTAAACTTGATGTTTTCCCTTAGGTGTGGGTGTACGACCACTTCCCTGAGATGAAGTTGCCTGCTGCGAAGAAAGGTTGGCTTGCTGGGTATCCAACGGCCGGAAAGTACGAGTTCCAGCGCACACAACTGAAGGCTAAAGAGAATCCGTTGGCATACACTAGGAGAGTGTTGGATGGTTTGGGTGCATGAAGTAACTTTTCACCCCTGTTTTTTTGCTTAGATTGAGATTTTACCAGTTGCGGCTAACTACGGGCCATTGTTCTTTCCTGGCGGTTACTTGATGTACAACCCTCGAAAAGTATTTCTCCAACTTGCTTGTGTGCAGACTATTCCAACCGTAGAGAATGAAAGGTTTACATTGTTGAAGAGGGGTACGAAGAACACCTCCAATTTCTTTAAACCTTGTCATGACCCACAACCAACGCCAGATATGTGGAACAACATGGTTGAATACCTTATCGATGAAGATGAGTGTATATGTTTGGAGGAGGGTGTCCAAAGTGCCTATTTAGAAGGGTACATGGAATGGTATTTAGGTATTAGTCACCCCTATGAAATCATGTTCAACAAGCTAAGGAGGAGAGGGCGAAAGAGAAGGGAAAAGATAAGGGAGTTGAAATGGGAAGATGCCTACTTGCAGCGAAGATGTGGCGACTGTTGAAGAGTGTGGTAAATAAATAATGGTATTCTCTTTGTGATTTTCGAAGTGTTATAAAATTTGATCTAAAATAACGTATTTCTATGTTTGACTTTGAATAGGTTAAGGCGGGTAGGACGCTATTGAGGAAAGTGATGGCTAAAATTCACAAGGAAGACCCTATGTCGACTGAAGAACAGACATCCCTTTACAACGAAAGGGACAAGTTCATATCGAACAATGAGGTTGAGCCGATCAAAGAGAAGGCGCCCAAGAGGAGTCGTGTACAAACGGGAGGTTCAACTGTTGCTGCTACTACTAGAAGGGGATCAAGTGGGGAAGGCTCAAGTGCGACTGCTGCTACTATATTGGAACCAAGTGGAGATGAGACCCCATCCCACGAAGAAAATTGGACGTGGTAAAAGAGTTCGTCGCACTCGTCGACGTGGTGCATGAATGTTTGAATTCAGTATGCTTGTATTTTAGAACAATTACATGGTTTGAATTTCAACAGTTGGTTTGTATTTGACGTTAATACTTCGTAACTTGGTTTGAAACTTTAGTTAATGAATTTCGTAAGTTCGGTAAAAAAAATCGGTTGATAAAAGCCTATTACATAACAAACCGAGCAAACAGTTCGGTTGTTAAAAAAAGTTCAGTTATTAAATTATTTTATCGAGCTAGATGAACTTTCTACTTGATAAAATTATTTGATATTTTGTGTAATGTTCGGCTAGGGAGAAAAAGTTCGGCTAAAAATTGCACAATCCAAAGTAATGTTCGGCTGCCTGCACTAAATAGATTCTAACTGAACTTCTCGCACAAAAAAACCCTGATAAATTGAAAAAGTTCGGTTAAGAATTACATTGTTCGGGTTGGAAGTCTATTAAAGTCATAACCGAACATCTCAGTTCGGCTACTACCACTAGTATTACTACCAGATAAGTTTGGCTATTACCAATAGTTTTAACTAATAGTTCGGCTACTACCATGAACTCATAGAGTTCGGCTACCTGTGTTCTTCAATGTCCTAGTCGAACTTATGTCGAGCTAGCCAAGCTTATGTCGAGCTAGCCAAACCTAAGTTATAAATTTTTATATTTTCACCAAATTTAAGCCAACTCAAGCAACAAAAACACATTAACAATATACCTAGGTATCCCAAACATTATAATTTTCATCTTCTTCATTGTGGTCTCGGTAATCTAAAAAAAAAACCTAATTTTGGGGTTAGTTTGGGTTTGGGGAAGAACTCTTCTTCTCCTTATTCTAATTCTCTAACACAACGATATTTTATCTCATCTAACACTTAAAATTAACTAAGTTTAATTAACTCTAATTATTACCTTCTAATTAAGTGAGGGTATTTTTACCATTAGTAAAATTATATGGATATGGGGAGCCAGAAATTACTTCCTAATGACCTTAGTAAAATAGAGGAGATGGTCCCCTAAAAAATGGGATGGTCCCCAAAAAATCGTTTATTTTTTTTTGATAATATGGGCTTCAAAGCCCAATTTTTTTTTGCCTCCCCACAGTTAGATTCCTAGCTCCTCCCTTTAGCTACCCATTGATCTTCCTCTTCTCTAGTGCAACCCCATAATAAGTCTCTCATCAGACTAGTTAGAGTCTTTTCTATTGAGATTTGCATGTTATAAGCAGACATACAATAAATGGGAAGTGAAGCAAGAGTATGTTTAATAGGGACTATTCTGCCTGCCTTGGAAGTCTTTTCCTCCAAGGAGCAAGCTTCTTCTGAAACTTGTTGCCTTGGAAGACTAGTTAGAGTCTTTTGGGTAAAAACTAGGTTTTCAGTGTAATTTACGGTTGAGAGTTCTTAATAACCCAACCGTAACTACATTTTCAGAAGATTTTACGTTTAGGTTTTTTAAAAACCCAATCGTAACTCTAAAAAAACTTAAAGGAGCTTTTTACGGTTGGGTTCGAACCATAACTAAGTTACACTTGAGTTTCGGTATATCGAAACCAACTGTAACTGACCAAAACCCAACTGTAACTGGTTTAAAATTGGGAAAAACCAGTTACTGTTAGAAATTCATCATCACATATCCATAAATTAGTTTTACGGTCGAGTACGAAGGGAAAATCCAACCGTAAACAGATCTGAAAAGCTAAAAAAATCAATCTTTGGATGGCTAAATCACGATTTCCATCATGAGGTATGTAAATTTTGGTTTTTATATCATATAAGGATTTACCCAAACTTCTCACTAGAATCACTCATTTTGGTTGAGTGAACCAAAATCTAGTGTTTTCAAAAATCTCCAAAAAATTCTCTCTTTTTTCTCCCTTTTTTCCCACCAAAACAAAATATATAAAAATATGATTTGATTTTATTAAGTATAATATTATTTTATTAGTTTAATTTACTACTAAGTAATTAAATTAATTATTGATAACTAAATATGAATAGTTTAACCATTATAAAAATATAATGGATATAAATATTTTAAATTAAATAACTAATGACCCTATTTTATCCATATGAATAAAAAGCCCTTTAATGAACCCATAAACCCCTGTACGAAAGATGTTGCAAATGATTTTGGCTCACCCTGCGGTTTGCTGCCTCTTTTGGTCAGCACAATATCGTTAAAGCTTATGGGTCACAGTGCCAATGTGAGTTGCATTCATCTTTCCTTTATGGTCAGGGTGACAGGCGTACCTTTCTGCTTTGTAAATAGTAAAATAATCTCTAAACGGAAATTTAATTGACCGTAAAAAGTGAATTTTTTTTATTATACTCCACCAATAAATAATACAATTAATTAATTGGTCATAAAGAATAAAAAAATAATAATAATAATAAATTTCTTAGTAGTTAATAAAAGATGGAGGTTAGTTTAGTTATAGGCTAGATATGTATATCAATTTAACGATGGGTTTACGAAAAAAAAAAAGAGGGTTGATATTTCGATTTCTCAGATATTTTTATAGAAAAAATTAGTGAAAAACATGATATGGAGGTAATTGCATGGAGGTCATTCCGTAGATCTAGTTAAGACTTTATTTAGTATGTCATCCCTCCTATTTTACAAGATCTACTATTATACTCTAATGGCTTGTTAATGTACATAGAAAGGGTCTATATTTATATATTACTACCATATATTCAGCGAATTTTTTGTGCCGAATTAGATATGTGAAACGCGTTAAACACGAATCTATATTTTTTGCGTTTTTCTGGGATCACGCATAATTGATCGAATTATTGATCGAATTTACATATCACCTATCTGATTAATACATGTATTTTTCCCGATCCGAATTTTTACCGCTTGGCGATTGCTAACTAACATTCTACTTTTTAGAATGATTTTTGAGAGTGCATAAATCACAATTCTTAAAAGGTAAAATAAAATCACAAACACAAATACAAGTAGTTGGTAAAAAAAAGAATACACAAATAAATGCAGCAATAGTAATTATTCCAAAAGTGGTTGATAAAAAAAATACACAAATAAATACAACTGATAACAATGTGTTAATGGTGAGAGAATTTTTCTTGTAAATTAAACAAGAAGCTTAGCTTCATATTACAGAATGAATGAGTTAAGCTCAGTATTTATGGGAAGAATTAACAGAACTAACTTGCACACGTACACATGAATCATGTGTACATAACAGAGTTCAATCTTGCACACGTACCACAACACATGTATGTGCTCTTAACAGAATATAACAGACACACGTACACCTCACATGTATGAACTCATAACAGAATATGAGTTTGTCTATTAAGCAGTTGAGACTGTTTC
>JAJJMC010031056.1:4342584-4384169 GCA_023531435.1 Papaver californicum
CAAGCTCAAGGGTGGTGAAACAACTTTGAGCTTGCTTCTTAGCATCATAAACCGTGGACCATGAAGACCCTTGGTGAAAATGTCAGCCAACTGATCCAAAGTATGAACATAGTAGACATCCAGGTTTCTTGATTGCACAAGTTCTCTGATGAAATGATAGTCCAGATGAACATGTTTCATTCTGGAATGCAGCACAGGATTAGAAGCAAGGTTGATGGAGCTAATATTATCACACCTAAATCTTGGAATATCTGTAATAGATAAATTAAGGTCTTTGAGGAGATAACAAATCCAAACAACCTCAGCAGCACTATGAGAAAGATTTCTGTACTATGCCTCTGTGCTTGATCTTGCCACACTTGTCTGTTTCTTTGAAACCAGGAGATAAGATTGGAGCCTAAAAAGAGACAGTAACCACCAGTAGACATTTTGTCATCCACATTGCCAGCCCAATCAGCATCAGCATCAGCATATCCCAGCAAAGAGGTGGAACCTTTAATGAAATGTAGACCATAATGAATAGTCCTCTTGATGTATCTTAGGATCCTTTTAACATCCATAAGATGAGTTGATCTTGGAGTATGCATAAATTGACAGACCAAATTAACAGCATAGAAGATGTCAGGTCTTGTCCAAGTGAGATACTGCAACGCACCCACTAAAGACCTGTATTCTGTAGGATTCCCCAACAAATCTCCAGAATCCTTACTAAGACCTTTAGAAGCAGCAATTGGTGTTTGACATGGCTTAGCACCCTTCATTTGATGTTTAAGTAGTAAATCCACAACATACTTAGTCTGACTAAGAAATAGGGAAGTAGTATTTCTCTTGATTTCAACTCCCAAAAAATAATGCAAACAACCCATGTCCTTGATAGGAAATTGAGTTTGCAAGTGAGAAATGACTGAAAGAAGCAAGTCTGGAGAACTTCCAGTGAGAAGAATGCCATCCACATAGACCAAGGCTATAGTGATTTGAGAACCAACCTTATGAATGAAGAGAGAAGAGTCAGCAGCTGAATTCACAAACTTGAGAAGCAATAAAGTTGCACTTAACTTTTCATACCAGGCCCTTGGTGCCTGTTTAAGACCATAATGGCCTTGTGAAGAAGACAGACATGATGAGGAATGGATTGATCAATAAAACCGGGTGGTTGAGACATGTAAACCCGTTCTTTCAAGTCACCATGCAGAAAAACATCACTGACATCAAGTTGATGCACTTGCCAGTCAAACTGAATTTCCAAAGCCAGAATCACTCTAATAGTTGTTGGTTTAGCGACAAAACTAAAGGTTTCCTCAAAATCAATACCTGATGTTGGTGAAACCCCTTAGCAACTAATCTTGCTTTATATATGGCAATAGATCCATCTGGAGTATACTTAATCCCGAACACCCATTTACATCCAACAATATTGTCAATTCCAGTAGGATCAACAAGAGTCCATGTACCAGCATCAACCAAAGCCTTATACTCCTCAGCAGAAGCAACTCTCCAAACCTCTTCTTTATTGGCAACACTAATACAAGTAGGAACTGAGGTAACTTTTCCAAGTAGAGCAACATCCAGAGGATAAGCAGAAAAAAAGTAAGATTTATGTGTTCTAATGCCATGTTTGCCTCTAGTGGTCATGCAATGATTATTCTTAGTAACAAGGGAAACAATGGATGTTGGTGCAAGAGGAATAGTATATATGGAGGATGGAAAAAGAAAAACAGACTCAGAAACAGTGGAAGATGGATCTGGAGGAACAATAGTGGTGGATGATGACAAAGATACAGAAGGCTCAGAGATAACAGAAGAGATTAACAATTTATATGGAAATGAGGTCTCATTAAAAGAAACATTTCTTGAAATGTAAAATGGTGCCAGTGCTTGGAACTAAACATCTGTAACCTTTGTGCTGAAGAATGTAACCAAGAAAACACAATGTTTGCTTCTTTGTTCTAGTTTGTTTGAGGTGTAAGGCTTAAGCCAAGGGAAGCAGGCACAACCAAAAACTTTTAAAAATGCATAATCTGGAGATTTATTAAAAAGTTTCTATTAAGGAGATGTGTAACTGATGGATCTGGTAGGAAGTATGTTAATGAGAAAGTTAGCAGTTTGAATAGCTTCAACCCAAAATGCATTTGGTAAGCCAGACTGAGATAAAAGAGTTCCTGTGACACGTAGCTGATGCTTATGTTTTACCTCTGCAACACCATTCTTCTCTGGTGTATGAGGATAGGATAACTCATGAGTTATTCCCTTAGAGGAACAATATTCTTTAAGAAATGAGTTTAAAAATTCACCACCATTGTCAGTCCTGATAGTAATGACAGAATGTGACAACAAATTCTCAATTCTATTTACAAAGGTAACAAAAGCATGTTTAAATTCAGATTTAGATGACAAAGGGAGAATCCAACAGTATTTGGTATATTTATCAACAATATTAGCATAGTACAAGCTACCAGACAGAGATGCAACATGACAAGGACACCACAAATTTATGTGCAACAACTCCAAAGGTTGTTGAGCAAAAGTACAAGATATTTAAAATGGAAGTTTTTGACATCTACAAAGCTTGCAGTCATTACAAAAGAAAGGTTTATTTGTTATACTAGATAAGTGAAACAAAGAACAAAGTATTTACATAGTTTGAAAGGATGGATGACAAAATCTTTTATGGAGAAGAACAGTGTCACTTATTGTAAAGGCAAGAGCATGATGAGCATGGCTGAAAGGGATGGGATAAAGTCCATGTCTATGTGGACCTTGGAAAAGAATCCTCCCACAGGTCTGATCCTTCATAGAGAAACCATGAGAATCAAGAGTTAATGAGCAGTTGTTGTCAGATGTGAATTTATGGATAGACAATAAGTTTTAAGAGGACTGAGGCACTATAAGAATGTCAGTAAGAGCAAAAGAATGATCATTAACAAGCCTACTAGAATTTCCTTTATGAGTAATGTGCATACCTTCACCATTAGCAGTATGAATTACTTCTGATCCATCATAAGGTGTAGCTTCCTGAAGTACCTTTGTAGCTGTTGTAATATGATTGGTAGCACCACTATCATCAATCCATTCTTCACCATCAAATATGTCAGCAGCAGCTAGCATTGCACTGAGATTAGCTGGAGGAGATCTTCCTTGATAGGAGAAATTTAATCTTTGAGTACAGGTGGTAACAATGTGACCAGAAGAGTTACATATCTGACAAACAGGCCTGTCACTAGAATTAAAACCTCTACCAGATAGTTGGATTAGGAAACCTGTTACTACTATAGGGACGACCTCTAGAGAAACCTCTTGAATTAGAATATGAATTCCTGAAGGATCCTCTATTTGTGTTGGCCAGAAAGGCTTTAGCAGTTGTTTCATCTTTGAGTACTTTAGATCTCTCAAGAATAACTGTTTCCTCACTTAATAGATTGTTATGTAACTCAATGCAGGTAATAGGTGGATTCATATGTCTCATTAAGGTTGCAAAAGGAATATATTCATCATTCAAAGCTTTGAGAGTAATGACAATAAGTTCCTTGTCAGATATTACCTCTCCAGCAGCTGCTAGTTGATCAGACAAGAGTTTGATTTCATTTATTAGAGTCGGAATAGATTTATTACCTTGAGTAATGGAAAGAAGTTTTGTGCGCAATTGTATTGAATGAGTAGAAGTTGCTTTTCCAAATCTATCTTCAATGCTTTTCCACAGATCTGCAGAAGAAGTAGATCTAGAAAAATATGCAATAACTGAGTCAAAAATTGTAGAATCCTCATCTAGCCAGTCAGTGTAGAGAGGATTTTCAATTCCATTTGTCTGATTTCTTGGACTTGTAAACTGAGGTGGACATTCATAAGTACCATCTAGAAATTTCTTGAGCTTAAACTTCTGAATAACTGCATTCATTAGATTTCGCCATGTAATAAAGTTGTCTTCCTTGAGTTTAGATGAACAAAATTTGTGAGTTGATTAAGTGGAACATTTGAGAGTAAGTTTGATGTAGGATTCTCCATTGTTGATGATGAAGGAAATGTTTCAATCATAAGTAGATCTGAGAACTAACACAGAGCAAATCTTTTGCTGCAATAGCAAATAGAATGAAGATTAAACTGAAAGAATTTATTGGATCGAAGAAGAGTTAAGCATGAACTTTGTGATTCCGCTCTGATACCATGATAACAATGTGTTAATGATGAGAGAATTTCTCTTGTATATTAAACAAGAAGCTTAGCTTCAGATTACAGAATTAATGAGTTAAGCTCAGTATTTAAGGGAAGAATTAACAGAACTAACTTGTACACGTACACAGGACTCATGTGTACATAACAGAGTTCAATCTTGCACACGTACACAACACATGTGTGTGCTCTTAACAGAATATACCAGACACACATACACCTCACATGTGTGAACTCATAACAGAATATGAGTTTGTCTGTTAAGCAGTTGAGACTGTTTCAATAGCAACAATAATACTTATTCCAACGCTGGTAATTAAAGTGAAACAGTTAAAACAAGAACTAATAATGCAACAATAATCACGCGAACACAGTCGGTAAGGTGCACTGGAGCGGCCTTAGATGATAGCCAATTAAGTTTCTCAGTAGACTTTTCATGATCATTGACGTCTATGTAAGCTCCTACTCTCATCCCGTATCTTCTTGTATACGGAAAAAACCCTGAAATATACCCTGAGATAAAACACGCAGCAAAAGTAGTATACCTGACATTGGTGACTAAGTTCACTCGAAACATTGTTGTACTTCCGTTTGACACAACCGATCTAGCATCCTCCCAGGGTACATCAAAAGTTTCAATCGTCTCACTATCATAGAAACCTCTTTACTCTTGATTGCAAATTCAGGTATAGAAGTAGTAGCAATTGGTAAACTTAAGTTCTTACAGTAATAAAACGTAATGTTAACAGCATCACAGTAAACCTCCTTAAGTGACATAGAGTTCCAAAATGCCATACGGAACGATATAGTATTGGCGTTGATGGTTTGGATATTGTGTGAGTGTACGTCCAGTGAAGGAACGTATAATCTCTCGATAGAAAATTTGGGATCGGATGGACCAATGTATAGGATAAATAAAGCGAGTATCGTAGTGGTGACAAGTCCATAGACACATCTGCCACAAGCTTCTGTTGGTTCATCTGCCATTGATACTCTTTTTTGTGTGTACAGATGTAAAAGAATGCTATGAAACTTGGGTTTAAAGATCAGCATTATATAGCCAAACCACATCAAAGACTTTAAACAGTGAGTCCTTTAAAAACGAGTTTACTAATCAAACCACATCGAAGACTTTAAACAGTGAGTCTTCTAAAAACGAGTTTACTAATCAAAACAGAATCAGTAGTTTGCTGATCCAAATATGGCTAACTAGTGCTGATGACTTTTTTTTGTTTTCTTGTGTTCGTTTTTCTTTGGTATTTGGTAAGCAGCAGGCAAATTGATGTATTATAATTTTCACCATTTCTTCGAACATAAATATTTTTCACTTAGGCAGTCTGTGTACATTACCTTACTTGCGAGATCCAGTTGGGTTTATCAGTGAAATGGAATGGCAAGGAAAATCGCAAGAACACTTCTATTTTTTATAATTGAAATAAAATAGTCCCAGCAACATTAACACTTTGCATAAAAGAAATTGGGGAGCAGAACTTCGAGCAACTCTTTGTATATGACTGCAAAATATGCCAGAGGCCAACATTTACTTTTGATGAGTTATATCCCACTTCAGATTACTTCTCAAAATCGTTTAAACTTTTAACCTTATAATGCACGCCATGGTTCTTGGGATTCCTTTGTTTTCTCCGTAGGACTCCAATTCACTTGGTCTTTCGAGAAGCACAAACCTGTTTTGCTTGCTAAGTGTTCTCCCATCTCATATAAAACCTAATGAGAACAATGTGATGAGCAAAAGGTGTGAAAGAGTTAAACCAAAAAAATGCAGTCAACCAGCAAGTTGGCGTATCTGCTTATATTTCAAGACCAAATGTAAAGGTTCTAAATGAAGCAGTAATTTTGCAACTTACAAGACAATCAAAAGAAGAAGAAGAGGCAACTAACGGAGAACTTCTCCAGAAGGGTGATAAAGAACAGGACTAGTGGACTAATATTAGGGTGATAGACTACTAAATTTTATTAATTGTGCCAAAATTTACTTACTGTATTCTGTTAATTTACAACCAAAACCAGTGTTCACCTAGAATTTTTCTCAATTCAATATCTATCAATCTTTATATTGTACCAATAAAGTGTAGCACCCTGACCTTCTAAAAGCTAAATGCGTGGATAAAGTTCTTATCACTATACCATTGCTCCCTAGAATTACTTGATCATTATCTGTTAATTCTTACTGCTTCTATACTGTTTAATAGAAAAATCATAGGAATCACAGAATAACGTTTTCTGCCAACTAATGACAAAGAAGTACCTCAAGCTCTTCACGAATAGTTTTCTTGATCTGATGTCCACTTCTTGGTCCAATGAGAAGAACAGCCGGCAGCTTCAATATACGGACTGAATGAAGCAAGCATGCTAGAGGTTCATAATAAATCTGCAATGAAGAAGAGGACTTCTCGACTCCAGCAAGCATGGCCTGAGTGAAGTCTGTTACTGTGCCTATTTGGGTACAGTAAAGGGTCACCTTTTTGCTATTAAATGTTGAATTTGTGACTTCAGAAGAAAGCTTTGCTGTTGGTACAAAGAATGGAAGTATGATTGTGGGGTAAGATGATGAGTCTTGCCCTCTGATTAATGCTAAAATTTCACTAACGACACAAGCAATAACTGGTGTCTTATAGTTTTGTAGAAGCAGCACGGAAATCTGGAAGAAAAAAAACAATAGCTCAAATAAAACATAAGTTTCAGCACGGTAAGGATTACTCTGAGAAGACCTTTTAAGAAACTAATTGGGGACAAGGTAAAGGAAGCTTGGTGTAGGACTGAGCTGCTGCCTCATTGTAGTAGTTTTAGCCCTTACTCCACGGTGACTATATAAACCAAATGGGATACATGTTGATTGCAGTTCTACAGGTTCTGTCTCTGCCGAAGTCAAGATCGGAATGAGTGGTTGTTTGCCTGCTTATGGCACTAGGAAGTGATGGTTTAAGTTTTCTCGTGGCAAGGTCATTTTGATTATCTGGAATAGGGACCTATAAGCTGGTTCCTGTTACTGCGTACCCATAGTCCAAACCAGGGATCAGATAATTGGTTATGAGCTGACTGTTGGAGAAAATGAGTTTTAAACTAAATGGTTTTGGTCTTGGATGCTCACTCATTTCCTTGAGTGAATGAAACTCTTTAGTTTAGTCCCACATTGGGTATTCTAGAGAAGTATGTCCACTACTATATGGCACTAACCTTTTGAGGAAAATGTAATGACCATACTAGTATTTAGTACATGTATCTTGTATATGCCTTTATATGCTTTACAACCACCTAGAAACACATGTGACTTTTACGATTTGATTGAAAGGCTAAGTTGTTGTAGACAAGCATGATCTAAAGAATCATTGGAACCAGAAGAAATTCTGACGGAAATGGTCTTTGTCAAACTCGATACGTTTAATGTGTGTTGTAAATGTGCAGTGCATTCGGTGTACAAATACATTTGTGACCCCAGAAGAATTATTGGGATGATCTGATCAGAAATTTGCAGTACTTGAGGTACATTTAAAATTGTGTATGTGCATGATACATATTGGACTGACCTTAAGAGATGTTGTGATTTCAGGCTTTGGAGAGTCTTAGCCTATATGTGCGCCCTCTTAAGCTGTATCAGTAGTTGGAAATATTCCAAAAAACATGAGGAACTCGACTGAGATGAAACCAGAGTTCGCTCGCTTAATTTAAAAGTATGAGAGGAAGTTAAATGGATAAATCTTTCTTTTTAAGGCATTCCTCTGTGACCGAAGCCTGTGGCCACCATTGTTGAAACTCAATTGACTATGTGAGTCTAAAGTAAATGAGCAATGGAAAAGTCTAGACAAATTCAGAGAAGGCGGCTAATTCGGTAAGACAACTACTCTCTAATGAAGTGATTTTTGTAAACTTAGTGAAGTCAAGAGAAAAATCAGTGGATCCTTTGACGAAAGGATAATCTAGAGAAATAGTTTGTTATTGCATCGAAGGGGATGGGACTTAAGCTCAAGAAATAAAATTGTCATGAAGGACACTCAACCTTAGTGACTGGAGATCCCAAGATAAAGGTTCAATGAGATAACTAATTTGTGGTAATTAAGGATATGCACTATCAAGAGAATTACATTCTCTGTCCCTCCCTATGGTGCATTGTTGTGATAGTGTGACTGCATGTGAAGGATGAATTTTAGGAAGTCTTAGTGAGTTCTATAGTTTCAATGTTAGATTGAAGTAGGGTATAACAGTAATACTCTTGATAGAACTCACTTATCTGAATGAGGAAGTGGGTGATAAGCACGTAATTCATACATTTTTACCACTTAATCTGTATTTGTTAGTACTTGAATTTGTATTAATAATATATTTTTCTTGTTTTATTAGATGGTTCACATAAATCCAAAGTTATAAATTAATTACGGCTAAATGCAGCTGAATGGACAAACCGTGTGGAGCTTTTCTTTTGGTTTATGCGTGGGCGTACATAAACAGTAGGTGGCTGTGTTGATCAGAAAACGAGAGTAGACTTGGAAGTACAGCTGACGTAAATCATGAACTAAAGAGAAGTTGACGTGAGAAGGGAGAACCGATGCAACATTGATGGAAGACAAGGCTTTAGCTAGCCTAGACACGTGATGGAAGACATAGAGCGTATGGAGTGAAATAAAACAAAAGAAGTAGGCTTAATATAGTAGGATATTGGCTAAAAGAAAGGAAAAAGGACGTTTCGTCTTCTAGCTTTAAGAGAGTAGGTTAGGCATCAGGCTATGTGTGGCTAGTGGGGAACAAGGCAGACGTGAAGTGTGTGGCTGTTTTTCTAAGTTTTCTTTTGATGTTTGACAACACCCGTGAAATAGTATGGAAAGAAGGTTAGTGAAGGACGTTAGATGGCTAGACTGAAAAGAAGGGTAGCTGTTGGAAGGCGTAGACTAGCTGCGTCATGTGGAGAAGAGGCATAAGTAGGTGTTGTTGAAGTAGACGTTAGCTGGCTAAGCGGACAGTCACAAGAGAAGTCAAAGATGACTTTTGGGCTGGACAGTAAAAGAGATAGGCCTGTACCGTGTTAGTAAAAAGAAGACCCGGAGAGACTATAAAAGAAAAGATAGAGAGAAGGAAAAGGGGGGGTCGTACAGGAGTTCGGAATTTGGAGTTTTGGCTCCTGGATACTTCTGTTGTTAGGTTAGAAAAAAACGTACAGAGGCAGACAGACGACGGTGATTAGAGGAGGAGATAGGAGAAAGAAAGCGTTGCTGCTCATTGAGTTTAATTCTTCCTACTCTTTTATTTATTTTTATGGGTTTTAAGAAATCCATCTCCATGTTCTAATTAATATGTAACTAGGGTTTAATGTTGAAACCACTTACAGTTTTAGATCAATTGAATTAAATATTTGATACAGACCATTATGATTTAAATAGATTAAATTCATGACTTTAAACAATTGTATTATCGTTTATGGTGCATGCTTGGCCTATGGTTTTGATGTTCCATGTTTCTGGTATACAGTTGTTATTCTAAAAATATATTTATCTACTTATTTGATATTCCATGCTTAGGTTAAATCTTTTGATGGGGTATACTTAGAATAGCCAAGTATTATTTGTAGACCTTTAATTAGTTTCGAACAATTTTCTCGCTAGCGCAATTTTATGGTGTATGCTTGAGCCTAGGGCTTTTTGATGCATCATGTTTAGGGCGTCCCAGCGATATTTGCGACTCTAAATTCATGAATTAAATAGTGGTGGATACTGAAAAACCCTGGTTACCGACTCTCTCTACTCGGTCACATTTTATTAGTTTAGTTAGTTTATTATTTTATTTATTAATATAAAAATCACAAAAATATTCATGTTGGTTAGTTTATTAGAGATATTAATTGCAGTATTTCCCCGCTCTCTGTGGGTTCGACCCGTACTTGCCGTTGTCTACTAGTTAGACGCCGTGCGATTGCGGTTATTATATTGGGTAATTCCAAATCACATCAGTGGGCCACTTCCTATAAGAATTTGAGCGAATTCTTTAGAGCATTCTGAGAAACGGGATACGTCTAGGGCCAAAATGGACACAACGGCACGAACTTAGCAATGCCAGGAGGATATCATGCGTGGCTGTTATCGCAAATTGCATCAAACGCTAGCAGTTCAAGACATCGTGTCCACTGTCTCTAGCAAGTAGTTTCGGTAACTTCTCACTAAGTAAAGTTTCAAGACCTGATGGACACCTTTGCGTATATGGTATTTTCCGCATTCTGATTTTTTTTTATTTTTACCGAGATTTCATTCATGTGGGGGATTGTTGGAGAAAATGAGTTTTAAACTAAATGGTTTTGGTCTTGGATGCTCACTCATTTCCTTGAGTGAATGAAACTCTTTAGTTTAGTCCCACATTGGGTATTCTAGAGAAGGATGTTCACTATATAACTATTCTCATGTGGATAGTTAGACAAACAAGAGGGTGGAATGGGGTGGGCAACAATACATGGGCTAACTTATGTAATGAGCTAACTTATGTATTGGGCCTACGAATTTGAAAGACATCATCCATGATCTATTATTTTACAAGAAATCCTAAACCCTAACGGTTTCTTTTTATGGTTATCTTGTGAAAACATAATTTACAAGAAATTCGAAACCCTAAAGGTTTCTTTTCTCCTATAAATACAAAACGTTTTCAGAGTTAAAATCTATCCCAGAAGCGGCTACTATCCTGTCTTCTTTTCACCATCTTCTCGCTTTGTTTTGCGTTTTTGATTGTTTATTTCACTTCCTTCCTTGTTGATAAGTTCAAGAGTAGGTAGTTTGTATTGTGCTAATACAAGCTATATCGGGCAGTCTTATCCTGGACACATCTTCGCACGTTGGGGTTTAGCATTTCTCTTCTCGAGTATACCCGCGAACTAATGTGTTAAGGGCAACTTGTTGAACATGTGATTCTGCCCTCGTAGTTTTCCGTGGTACAGTTGTTTTTTCAATTCAGTTCTTTATATATATTATTCTGATACATTTAACGTTGCTTTTCATTGTTGCAAGATTCCAACACTGACATCTTCAGGCATTTGGTTCTTAACTTCTTAAAACATAAAACTAAATAAAAATTCTTTCATGTTTCATCTGATATTGCAGTATCATCAAGTTTTACTACATGATTATCTATGGTACACAGCTTTTATCCTTCCGACAGTAAATATTGAAATGGGAAAAGTCCTTGTTTGGTTCCTATTGATACTGTGAATTAAGCAAGATACATGGGTTAGACCATGATCAAATAAATACATAGATTTATAGTTTTCGCGTAAATCCTGATGAAATTGATACTGAAAAAGCATAAAGTTATGTAAGTTGGTAATGAAAAGCAGAAAGAAAAAAAAATCCACTGTAAACTGATAGCATTATTGGTTTTATATGGTTTTCAAAAGTATTACGTTACCTGATACGATCCTTGGTTATCAATGAAGTGGGAGAGATCAACTGAAACTTGCAATCTTTAATTTCACAATTCTGTAATGATATCTCCAAAGAAGTTTTTCTGTAAAGAAACTTAAATTAGATATATGGGTTATTAAATTGATGATGCAAGTGATATTAGGGTTTCACACATAAGAATGATTTGCAATAAAAATGAAGTTTGATAAAAGTGTTAATGGTGAGAGAACTCTCAAGAATCTTATTAACCGAAAACTTAATCTTCTCATTACAGAAGTTCTGTATTTATAGACTGATTAACAAAACTAACTATCACCTAACTAACACACGTCAATGAGACATGTGTACGCATGACTAAGTCTAATATAACACATGTAGACTGCACAGGTGTTTACATAATAGAAAGAAACAGACTCACATGTATACAGAACTTGTGTGAGCTGATAACAGAAACAGAAACAATTATTCTGTTAATATGTTAAGTCTGTTCAATACCTCCCTTCAAGCTCAAGGGTAGTTCAACAACATTGAGTTTATTCCTTGGAAGCAGAAAGCGTGGTCCATGTAGCCCTTTGGTAAAGATATCAGCCACCTGATCCAAAGTTTGGACATAATAGACTTCAAGATTTCTAGATTGAACCAGTTCTCTTATGAAGTGATAGTCCAGATGAACATGCTTCATTTTGGAGTGCAGAACTGGATTGAATGCTAAGTTTATTGAGCTAATATTGTCACAACCAAGCTTTGGAATTCCTGTAATAGAAAAATGAAGATCCCTGAGAAGATAACAACCCCAAACAACCTCAGCAGCACTATGAGCAAGAGTTCTGTACTCTGCTTCAGTACTGGATCTAGCCATTGTTGTTTGTTTCCTTGAATACCAGAAAATTAGGTTAGAACCCAAAAAGAGACAGTAACCACCAGTAGATCTTCTGTCATCTTCATTTCAAGCCCAATCATCATCAACATATCCCAACAAGGAAGTGGAACCTTTTTTGAAATGTATCCCATAATGCACAGTCCCCTTGATGTATCTTAGTATCCTCTTAGCACCATGAGATGATATGTCATAGGATTATGCATAAATTGGCACACCAAATTTACAGCATAAGAGATTTCAGGTCTTGTCCAAGTAAGATACTGCAAGGCACCCACCAAAGATCTGTATTCTGTAGGATTTGCCAACAAATCTCCAGATTCCTTACTTAGACCTTTAGAAGCAGCAATAGGTGTTTGACATGGCTTGGAACCCTCCATTTGATTTTTAATCAGTAAATCAACTGCATACTTAGTTTGACTTAGAAATAGTATAGTCGAACTCCTCTTGACCTCAAGTCCCAGAAAATAATGCAAACATCGCAGGTCTTTGATAGGAAATTGATTTTGCAAGTAAGAGATCACAGAATTGAGGAAATCTGGAGAACTACCAGTGAGAAGAATATCATCCACATATACCAAGGCTAATGTGATTTGAGATCCAGTCTTATGAATAAAAAGAGAAGAGTCAGCAGTTGAATTTAAAAAAATTAGATAGACTAAAGCAGCACTTAACCTTGCATACCATGCCCTTGGTGCCTGTTTAAGACCATAGATAGCCTTATGAAGAAGACAGACATGATGTGGCAGTGATTGGTCAACAAAACCTGGTGGATGTTCCATGTAAACTTGTTCTTGCAAGGTACCATGTAGAAAAGCATTACTAACATCCAGTTGATGCACTTTCCAATCAAATTGAACAGCCAAAGCCAGAACCACTCTTATTGTTGTTGGTTTAGCTACATGACTAAAAGTTTCCTCAAAATCAATACCCTGTTGTTGATGAAACCCCTTAGCAACTAATCTTGCTTTATATCTGGAAATAGTCCCATAAGGAGCATATTTAACTCTAAACACCCATTTACATCCAAGCACATTGTCAATTCCAGTTGGATCCACTAGAGTCCATGTACCAGCATCAACCAAAGCCTTATACTCCTCAGCAAAATCAGCTCTCTAAAATTCTTCCTTATTAGCAGCACTAATGTAAGTAGGAACTGAGACTACTTTGCCACGTAAAGGAACATTCATAGGATGAGCAGAAGAGAAGTAAGATTTGGGTGTTCTAATGTCATTCTTTCCTCTAGTAATCATAGTGTGATCATTCCTTGTAACAGGAACAACATGAGAAACAATTGGAGTTGGTGCAAGAGGAATAGTGGAAGTTGGCTTAGAAGAATCTATAGCAGTGGAGGATGACAAAGATGCAGAGGGCTCAGAGATTGTAGAAGAGAGTATTGATTTATATGGAAAGGAGTGCTCATTCAAAGAAACATGTCTGGAAATATAAATTGTGCCAGTGCTAGGATCCAGACATCTGTAACCTTTGTACTGAAGACTATAGCTAAGAAAATACAATGCTTGCTTCTTTGCTCTAGTTTGTTAGAGGTGTGAGGTTTTAGCCATGGGAAGCAGGCACAACCAAAAACCTTTAAAAAAGCATAACCTGGTGACTTATTAAAGAGTTTTTGATAAGGAGATGTGTAACCTATAAATCTAGTGGGAAGTCTGTTAACAAGAAAATTGGTAGTTTGTAGTGCCTCAACCCAAAAGGCATTTGGTAAGCCATATTGAGATAAAAGAGTTCTGGTTACACCTAACACATGCTTATGTTTAACTTCTGCAACACCATTCTGCTCTGGTGTATGAGGACAGGACAACTCATGAGTTATCCCTTTAGAAGCACAAAAGTCTTTAAGAAATGAGTCTAAAAATTCACCACCATTATCAATTCTGATGGTAATGACAGAATGTGACAATAAATTCTCAATTCTGGTTACAAAAGTAACAAAAGCATGTTTGAACTCTGATTTAGAGGACAAAGAGAGAATCCAACAATATTTGGTGTATTCATCAACAATGTTAGCATAGTATAAGCTACCATATAGAGAGGCAACATGAAAAGGACCCCATATATCTATGTGCAACAACTCCAGAGGTTGTTGAGTAACACTACAAGAAAGTTGAAAGGGAAGTTTTTGACATCTGCAAAGTTTGCAGTCATTACAAAAGATAGGTTTATTTGATATACTAGATAAATGCAATAGGGAACAAAGTTTATGCATAGTTTGAAAATATGGATGGCCAAATCTTCTATGTAGAAGAACATGATCACTTATTGTAGAGGTAAAAGCATGATGAGCATGGATGAAAGGGATAGGATAGAGGCCATGTCTATGTGGACCTTGGAAAAGAATTCTCCCAGAGGTTTGATCCTTCACATAGAAACCATGAGAATCAAGAGTTAAAGAGAAGTTGTTGCCATATGTGAATTTGTGAATGGACAATAAGTTGTAAGATAATTGAGGCAATATAAGAATATCATTAAGTGCAAAAGAATGTTTATTAACATGCCTAATAGAGTGTCCTTTATGAGTGATGTGCATACCTTCACCATTGACAGTGTGAATGACTTCAGATCCATCATAAGGTGTAGCTTCTTGAAGTACCTTTGTATCTGGTGCAATATGATTGGTAGCACCACTATCAGCAATCCACTCTTCATCATCAAATATGTGAGCAATAGCTAGCATTGCACTGAGATTAGCTGGAGGTGATCTTCCTTGATATGAGAAGTTTAATCTTTGAGTACAAGTTGTAGCAATATGACCAGAAGAATTACATATCTGACAAATTGGTCTGTCATTTGAAGATAACCTTTTCCAGATGAATTCCTTTGAAAAATAGATGGATTTGGAAACCTGTTACCATTATATGAACGACCTGTAGAGAAATTTCTTGAGCCAAAATATGAATTTCTGAATGAGCCTCTATTTGTGTTTGCCAGAAAAGCTTTTGGAGTGATTTCATCTTCGAGTGCTTTAGATCTCTCAATAATAACTTCCTCCTCACTTAACAAATTATTATGTAACTCAATGCAGGTAACAGGTGGATTCATATGCCTCATTGAGGTTGCAAAAGGGATGTAATCCTCATTCAAAGCCTTAACAGTGATTACTACAAGTTCCTTGTCAGAAACTATCTCTCCAACAACAGTTAGTTGGTCAGATAAAAGTTTGATCTTATTGATAACAGTTGGAATGGATTTATTACCTTGAGTAATAGATAAAAAATTTGTGCGCAATTGTATTGAATGAGTAAAAGATGCTCTTCCAAATCTATCTTCAATGCTTTTCCACAAATCTGCAGAAGAAGCAGATCTAGAAAAATATGCAATGACTGAGTCAGAAATTGTAGAGTTTATCTACATTGTAATTGTAGAATCCTCATCTAGCCAGTCAATATAGAGAGGATTTTCAATTCCATTTGTCTGATTTCTTGGACTTGTGAACTGTGGTGGACAGTCATAGGTACCATCCAGAAATTTCTTAAACTTAAATTTCTGAATAAATGGATTCATTAGATTGCGCCAGGTAATGAAGTTGTCTTCCTTGAGTTTCAGATGAACAAAGTTTGTGAGTTGATTAAGTGGAAAATTTAAGAGTAAGTTTGATGTAGGATTCTCCATTGTTGAAGACGAAGAAAATATTTCAATCATATGTAGATATGAGATTCACCATTAACACAAACAAAATCTTTGCTGCAATAGCAAGATTAGAAGAAGAATAAACCAAAAGAAATCACTGGATCGAAGAAGATTCAAGCAAGAACTCTGCACTGCTCTGATACCATGATAATAGTGTTAATGGTGAGAGAACTCTTGATGTGATTTTTATATAGTGGTAAAAGGGTTTGATTCTCGGACTTGTGAAAGTTTAATTTCTAGACCTAATTTTAATAAAAGAAAATAAAACAGATTAAAGTTAAGATGATTTTTAAAATATGGGGAAGAACAGGACTAAGGATTCCACTTTTAATCAATAAATCAAGTGATAAAATCATGTAATTCTTTTTCCGGTTTAATTCAAATATGCCAAAGATAGGTTTTTAAAAGAATAATTGTAAATCCTAAGCATGGGACATCAAGAGTAGTTAACTAAGCATGACCCATCAAAAGAGAACACAACTATTTAAGAATAACCTTTTTTTCTAATTTAATTTCATGCAAATAATAATAAAAGAATTATAAATAAATAAATAAAAATATTGGAGAAAAAGCTTCCTCCATCGTCCCAGTGATGGTGATTAGCTCATTGTAGAGAAAATACGCTCAAAACAATCTTTCATTGCTCAAAAAGTGTTTACAATGGCTTAAAAGAAGTAACACAGCCGATTTGATATAAGTGTTACAGTGAGGTGGTTCAGCGTGTTACAGGAGGAAATAAGCAACAGGAATTTAAGAAGAACTGCAACAGTATCATCAACAGTTACCAACGTTGCGTCTTCTTCTTCTCCGGCTACAGACGAACAGTAGCAGATGACTGGAATTCTCTGGTTTGTTTCGGTGATTTCTCTGGGCTTCCGTGATCGCTTCTCTTCACTCCTCTTGGTATATATAGGGTATACAAACCCTAGGAAGTCTTCTACTCCCAATAGAAATCTTTAAAACTTATCCAAATCCTATTCTAAATCTCTTCAACTCATTCCGGGTGAAAAGGGATTCACCGGCAAAAAGAGTGGCTGTCAACCATTGTTTTCCGCTGTAAATCACATGTTACGTTATCTTAAGAGTATTTCAGCAATTTGGGATACCAAAAACACAATTGAATCCTCAAAACTCGGTTAACCAAATCATCCAGACTTTTCTTTACGTAACCCATATCTTCCCGCCATTTTCGGTTTCAAAATTCAAAGAAGGGTGCCCCCAATCCAAAATGTGGGTGCCTTTATCACTTTCCCGGGTGCCTTTAACACTTTTCGAGCAAATTTTTCCGCAAATGTTTATTTCTCAAAAATACCTACAAAGACATAAAAAGTGTAAAATCGAATACTATCGAAGCAGATATTCGGGCGCAATATAGACACAAAAATGTGCCTATCAAATACCCCCAAACTGACTATTTTGCTAGTCCTCGAGCAAACTAATAAAATAAAATCCTAACTCACTTTCGCAGGAATCACGACTATATTTAGCATATGCATTAAGCCGTTAAACCCCTAGGTGTCCCTAGTGGACGAGTTTTATCTCGTGAGGGTTTACAAGAGGTATACCCACAAAAGCTTTACTCCAGATTTTAGCAACCCGTGAACGATTAAGGATAGACACTAAACAAGCTATTTAGTTGGCTTACTCAATTCTTCGTCTATGGGAATCATTAACCTATATGAGTCCAGTTGCTGTACACGAGTGTTTACTCAAGCATACTAAAATTCATATATAAGACAACAGAGCTCTACTCAGATAATCGCTCAACCACAAGACTCAGAATCTATCAAAGTTCAATCACATGAAAATATTTAGAAGATGGACATGGAAAATGTGAAGGTTGCACGTGTTGACTAAGGTGAACGGTGTTTCCCATATCTGTCTGAAGGTCAGTGCCAGGATGAATCCTAATAGATTGAGATACATGGTCTTAAACCTAATATTAATATCGACTCAACTGGTATTTACAAGGGTCCCAGCGATCGATTTATTGAAAATAAAACGATAAATATATTGACAACATGATTGGATCAAATTGAATCCAAGCGCATGGTTCTTATCAGCATCTTACATGATAGTTCCCATGGATCCTGCGTTCCACGCTTGCTTAGGCGACGGAGACAGGGAGAACACACACATATTGCTATCAAAGTGTCAATTTGACTAAAGCAAGAATCGGGCTTGACCTCAAACACTCTATTTCATCCTAGCGGTGATAACAATTTGATATTGGGCCCCACCAAATCACTTAGAGAAACAAAAAATTGTAAAAATAAAAACAGATAGTGATATGGTCGAGATAGACTCCGAGATGTGGTGACAACTATCATGTTATTTTCTAACACCTGAACCCTGTTCTTTTATGAATAGACCATTTAACTGGGCACACCAATTCCTATAGAAATATAGCTAAGTTTCTATCTACCTAGAATGGTTAGTGTCACCCTGAAGTGTTGACAAGCTTCTAAATTCTAGAGCTTTATTATTTCACTAAAAAGTTTCTCCCTTACCCCCCAAACTTAAATAAAACAGTGTCCTCAATGTTTCTAAAGATGAATGATTAAAAATACGAACCAGGAGAAACTGTTACCACTTCACGAAAAGGAGTTAAGGAAAGATATTACCGTGTTTCATGAGCATGGGTTACCTCCCAAGAAGTGCTAAGTTTAAAGTCTTCAGCCAGACTAAGAAAGAATTAGTCACCTCATTAAATCATATAGCAATAGTCGGAACAACTGTGGGTCGTCTGAATCAAATAATGATATCACAAATAAGAAGAAACTGCAGCAAGCTAAGAAGATAAACGAACCGAGCACACTTTCAACCCTATCTAGTTTTCTGTTTAAGACAACTACTTCTAGATGTGGTTCAGGTTCTATATAAGGGTCTAGATAAAATATTTTCATATGCTTGATTTCCTCATAGACAGGGTCAACAAGATCAGGTTGTAAAGTCTGGAATAACTCAACTAAGAACTTAGAAGCACATAATAATAACCTGAATATTTGTGGATCCTTAAAATCAATCAGATTTGACCCATTTGACTCACACAATTGACTACTATGAAGGTGGTCATTCTTAAGCAAATGTGTCGATTCTAATTTCCTAAAGTAATTAGGCTTAGTCTCAAAACTTAATAACTGACACATTTGAAACTCTAAGGTTCCCACATATGGAAGAAAATATTTTGGTGGGAAAACAAAGTCAATCTTGGTATTACTACCTAGATAAACCACATCGACCAGAGGATGTGTATCTAACAACTGAACTTCTTTCTGGACATCAACAGGCTCATGGAATCTAGTTTGAAGATGATCTTGTAAAATGGTAGAGGTACATATGTCAAGTCCCAAGTTAGGGACCTTTCTAAGAGTTAAAGGTAAAGCACAAGGAGAATGATAGTCACCCTCAAACTTAAAGTTTTAAGTGTCTCTAGATAGACTAATCACAATTTCCCTAATTTCTAGATCGTCAGATTCCCGAAAATGGTCAATTGCTTCTTCTAGGTTATTATCCGGTGGTACATCCTTACTCATATTTAAAATCTCTACGAGTCTATCTTTGTTATCTAAGACTATTGTTTCTAAATCGTTGGACTCTAAAATAGTATTCTCATGATAAACCCGTTCCTCTAAACCATTATCGGTTTCAAAACAAGAGAGTTCTACATCGTCTAAAACAGTGATATCTCTAGTCAAATCCTCTTCCTTTTGAATAGGTGAATAATCATTAAAATTATTTGAATTTGAACTAGAAATAACATTATCATCGTGAAGCACAACTGGAGTGACAATTTCTTGATTTGCCTGTATATTTCAAGTTCTTCACCAATACTATCCTCATCATCATAATAATATGAAGATGTTTTAACCTCGTCTAAATAAGTAGTGTTACCAATTCTATCCTCGTCCTCTTGAGGAGGTGAATAACTATCAAGGGTAGAACTATATTGGTAATTAAGATTATATTGAGCAACATTTTTCCTTGCAGAAATTTCATTCATACTTAATACGAACCTATTTTTATCTTCAATCATCTGTTTGTTATTCTCAGCTATTTGCTTGCTATTCTCAGCTATCTGCTTGAGGGATTCTTCTAGAGAATCAAATGGATCATAAGGGGTACTGGTTTGCAACTGCTCTTGTGATTCTTCTAGAGGCATACTAGGTTCATGGGGAGTACTAGATTGCATCTGCTTTAGGGCATCCCTCCAAGATAACGAACTCAAATAATCATGGGGAGTACTAGATTGCAACTGCTCGTGTGATTCTTCTAGAGAAGGATTTGGACTACTATTTGTTCCTGTCACACTCAATCCAAACCTTTTTGTACTCTCAGCCAACTCCTTGACGGATTCTTTTAGAGAAACAACTAGATCATCAAGATTTCTAGGTCGCAATTGCTCGTGTTCATGTTCATAAGACGGGTGTATGTATGAATAGTAATTGGGACCACCTTGGTATGAGTAATAGCCTCCAAAAGGTTGGTGGTGATCCCGATTACTATCCACACAAAGTTGATAGTATGGATAATGTCTATTTTGAAATTCAGTCGGATATTCATTATATTGGTCCTCATAATACCAGTTCGACATTTTCTAACAAAAACTTCCTAATATATACAAAAATAAACTCTAAAAATAAATCCTACCGGAAGGGGTTCTAAACATACACAAGCAAGGCCGACTCAACCAAATCAAACCTATTGAATCTAGCAAACAAAAAGCATGATGGTTCCACTTAGATTATTTCTAGACCAGCTTCTATTCTTTCAAAAGGCAACTGGTTACAATTTTAGCAAACCTCTTAGAACGATCCAAATTAGATTAAGTCGAAGAGAAATAGGATAAGCTCTAAGGAGCTTTGATAACCCTGTCTCTTTGGCACTTTTCCCTGGGTTACAAGGCGGCTCTAATCAACTTAAAATAATCTTCCTGAACTTCGAGTTAGACTAATAAAGTAACCAGTACAGTCCTTTTGAACGATTTTCCGATAAGCTCGATACCCTATAGGTCTCTTTCTAGTCAAAATTTTAAGGTTTTAGGTTCGCGTTTGGTAACGTGTTCCTAAAGCGGGCAAGAAGGAAACGGTGATGAAATCCGAGTCCTTATCTTGTATGGCCAGTTCTTTCCCTTTACTAGAAAATTAAATCCGTTTTCAATTCCTCAACATATATGCATACGAAGGAATACAGTAAACCCACTTGCAGGGGATTCGTGGGTTGATCGAGTCTTACCTCCCGTACCAGACGAGGGATGATTCAGTTGTAGTCGACTCGGGCCACCGACTCCTGTGTCAGTGTGCGAACCCAAGGGGCCGAGACAATATCGTAATTGTCGTCCTTCCCTGTAGCAGTTTATATTTAATAATACCCTTCCGTAGGGTTTAAAAATAAATAAAGTGTCCAAATGTCCAAAAGAAAGTCCAAAAAGTGTCCGAAAATAAAAGAAAAATTACAGAAATAATACAAATTCCTAATACAATTTTCTAAAAAAAGAATAAAATAAAATCTAATTAATAAAAATCTTCGTCTTCTTTTTCGTTCTTTAAGCTTTATCTTTTAACTCCAAGTATTTAGCTTTAATTCCAAATCTTTGGCGTACTTTCTTTTCGATCCAAAATCCAACATGTAGCAAAAAGAGAAATACCAAAAGAAACGTAAAATAGAACAAAGTAAAATAATAAAACTAAAAATAAAAACCTAAAAATAAATCTAAAAACCTAAGCCTAAAAACAAGTCCGCGTCGGCGGCGCCAAAAATTGATGTGATTTTTATATAGTGGTAAAAGGGTTTGATTCCCGGACTTGTGAAAGTTTAATTTCTAGACCTAATTTTAATAAAAGAAAATAAAACAGATTAAAGTTAAGATGATTTTTAAAATATGGGGAAGAACAGGACTAAGGATTCCACTTTTAATCAATAAATCAAGTGATAAAATCATGTAATTCTTTTTCCGATTTAATCCAAATATGCCAAAGATAGGTTCTTAAAAGAAATTGTAAATATAAAGCATGGGACATCAAGAGTAGTTAACTAAGCATGACCCATCAAAAGAGAACACAACTATTTAAGAATAACTTTTTTTTCTAATTTAATTCCATGCAAATAATAATAAAAGAATTATAAATAAATAAATAAAAATATATTTACCACTTAATTATTGGAGAAAAAGCTTCCTCCATCGTCCCAGTGATGGTGATTAGCTCATTGTAGAGAAAATACGCTCAAAACAATCTTTCATTGCTCAAAAAGTGTTTACAATGGCTTAAAAGAAGTAACACAGCCGATTTGATACGCTTATAAGCGTTACAGTGAGGTGGTTCAGCGTGTTACAAGAGGAAATAAGCAACAGGAATTTAAGAAGAACTGCAATAGTATCAGCAACAGTTACCAACGTTGCGTCTTCTTCTTCTCCGGCTACAGACGAACAGTAGCAGATGACCGGAATTCTCTGGTTTGTTTCGGTGATTTCTCTGGGCTTCCGTGATCGCTTCTCTTCACTCCTCTTGGTATATATAGGGTATACAAACCCTAGGAAGTCTTCTAATCCCAATAGAAATCTTTAAAACTTATCCAAATCCTATTCTAAATCTCTTCAACTCATTCCGGGTGAAAAGGGATTCACCGGCAAAAAGAGTGGCTGTCAACCATTGTTTTCCGCTGTAAATCACATGTTACGTTATCTTAAGAGTATTTGAACAATTTGGGATACCAAAAACACAAATAAATCCTCAAAACTCGGTTAACCAAATCATCCAGACTTTTCTTTACGTAACCCATATCTTCCCGCCATTTTCGGTTTCAAAATTCAAAGAAGGGTGCCCCCAATCCAAAATGTGGGTGCCTTTATCACTTTTCCGGGTGCCTTTAACACTTTTCGAGCAAATTTTTACGCAGATATTTATTTCTCAAAAATACCTACAAAGACATAAAAAGTGTAAAATCGAATACTATCGCAGCAGATATTCGGGCGCAATATAGACACAAAATTGTGCCTATCAACTTTCAAGAATTTTATTAACCGAAAACTTAATCTTCTCATTACAGAAGTTCTGTATTTATAGACTGATTAACAAAACTAATTATCACCTAACTAACACAAGTGCATGAGACCTGTGTGCACATGACTAAGTCTAATATAACACACATACACCGCACAGGTGTGTATATAACAGAAAGAAACAGACTCACACGTATACAGAACTTGTGTAAGCTGATAACAGAAACAGAAACAGTTATTTCTGTTAATCTGTTAAGTCTGTTCAATAAAGTTAAATTTGAGAGAGAGAGCTTACTTCTTCTCAAGTGGAGAATTAGGGTTCGGTTGAATAGCTTCAAAGATTGCAGAGCCAAAACCTTTATCATCTCTGAAGATGATGATTACCTTCGGAGCTACTTTCATCATTCTGACTCACTCTCTCTCTCAAGGAAGACAAGTTTTAATTTTGGAACTTGCGCAAGTGAATGATTGATTTTTCCTTTACTTAAATACCCAAATTACACTGTTCTCAGTTCCCTTGAAAATTACTACTATACTGAAACCGAAAATGTTTGAAAATAAATTTGTCACTGATCTCAAAATTAACTAAAATATGCTCGTAGATATGGATTCATATACAGTGACTCAATAAGATGAGTGATGGTAGTAGCCCCCAATCTCTAGACATTACCACAACGCCAATACCTGAAATTTTATGCTTCAAAACTAAAACAAAAAAAGCAGAAATTTGGGACATGTTAATAGTCTCTACAACATCGACAGAGTGAAATTGGCAAAAGTTTAAAAAGCCTGCTATGTTTCATCGACAGAGTGAAATTGGAAAAAAGTTTCATCAGCACCCTGGTATATAGATGGAATGATTATGATAAATCAAACACAAAATGATTCAAATCTCAAATATACTATCCAACGTAAATATAAGGAAGAAAACCAAGCAGCATATAAACTAGCTAACCATACAACAAACACCATCCTACCAATAACAATTTGGGACATACGACCCAACTTTTATAAAATCAAAAATGTAATGAATGACTCTATCGGTATACCATACCCTCGTACAATCTTTTCTCAATTGAATAAAATATCATGCTAAAAAAATCCTTGTAAAGATTCATATCACCGAATATGAATTGGTAGTATAGGCACTCTGACGACGAAAGAGGGAAAAAAAAAACAATGTACGGGGACTCAAAATATGCCAAGGGATCGAATTTCCACTTGACTCAAGATTTGTACTTGAACAAAAATTTGAAACACGATTATTTTTCATAGTTTGTGGGTTATAACTCCAATGGTGTCCCTATCCATTAACAAAAAACCCAATAAAACAAATTGTTCACAAAAAACCATTTGACATTAACTGTCTAAACTACCCTTCCATAAATTTCAGCCCACAAAAATAACTGCACCTCATTTATCAATTTGCAACAAACACTTCCACATTTATCACTTCGTAACGGCTTATTTTCTCTTAAACCTTCTCTTCTTTTCCCTTAAAAACCAAAATATCAGATCTGAAACCAATTTCAATTTCGATTCTCTCTTCTTCTTGATTCACAAAATAATTTTACGAACTAAATAACCAGAAATCTAACCTAAATCGAAAAAAATCACTGATCAAAATCAAAATGGTGAAGAAAACAAGAGAAAAAAAAAAGATCAAAAGATCAACAAAAAGCTCAAGAAACCGGTGATGAAACAAGAGAAAAACAAAGATGAAAAGATCAACAAAAAGCTTAAGAATACAGTCGAAGATTCTCCAAAAGGTAAATCGAAGTTTTATTGTTCTTCAGTGATTATTTATATTTGAAAATCAACATGAATCAATGATTTTTGGTTTCGCAATTTTGGTTTCATCAGTGAATTTGCATAATTAGGTTTCATCTCTTATCATCTGTTTGTATCATAAATTAGGTTTAGACATCAACTGTTTTGAAATCACTGGTTTCATAATTAGGTTTCACTGATTTTTATCTTGTTTTCATATGTTTGTAGCATAAGAAGGTTTTAGGTTTCATCTGTTTTCACCTTATTTATTCACGGTTCAATTTTAAAACTCTGATTAACTTGTGGTTTGGCAATTATGTTGGTGTTTTTTACTTAATGGCTTCTTTGATGGAACCAACTTTGGTTTCATCATTTTCACTTATGGTTGAAACCAAATCTGTTGGTATTTTTTTAATTAATGGTTTTTTTGGTGGAACCAATTAAGGTTTTATCATTTTCACTTATGGTTGAAACCAACTCTGTTGGTGTCTTTTAATTAATGGCTTCTTTGATGGAACCAATTTTGGTTTCATCATTTTCACTTATGGTTGATTGAAACTAACTCTGTTTGGTGTTTTAACTTATTGGCTTCTTTGTTGAAACCAATTTTGTTTCCATCATTTTCAATTATGGTTGGGACCAATTCTGTTGGTGTTTATGGTTTAACAACATGGAAAAAAAGACTTACAAAACCGTATAGGTGGTCGTTGCATCATTTGTGTACGGAGGAACCTGTCATAAAAGATTTGATACAAAAAAAAGAACAACACATGAGGGCCCTTGTTGCATATCCATTTTGGCATTTCTTCAAACCGTTTTATGAAGGTATATTGAAAAAAGACGAATTGAAGAAAAAAGATGAAACCATTAAGATGATGTTAGGTTCATATTATAAGAGAGGGGAACGTGTGAAACCAGACCGTTTCAAGATAATGAGATCAAAAAATATGATTTTTTTCAAACCACGCAGGAACATTTTGCTGTGATTTTCAGTCTATAAATGATGAAGAAATTAGATACAGATAAAGATGAGGGGCTGAAGAGAAAGGTCAACATGTTCCCGGCTGAGTACTTTAAGGAAGATAAGAAGATAGGAAAACTGAATTCTGAGAGCTATGATGGAAACTGCAGCATATGAAACCAAAGTTGAAGACTTCGTCAAGTCATTCGTTCTCTACCTTTTGTTTATGATATTTGTTCCAAACAAATGTAGGCAGAATTTGACTTCAAAATACTTATACCAAGTACTTGAGATGAATAAGGTGTGTTGGCCAGATGTTTTTCATGAGTATTTAATTGAGTCGATAATAAAATCCAAAGAAGTTGATGATGTATCGGGTTACGTCATTTACCCATTCGTAAGTTAATTTATGTTTCTTTTGATTCATAAGTTTTTTTGTTTTTGTTTTTTTTTTGAGTTTGATTATTAATTTGAATGTTGTTTCTTATTTTTGCAGTATTGGTTTGCCTAGATATCAAACATCACCGAAAGAAAGAATGGGCGCGACATGTACCCAAGCTTCGCTAGATGGAATCTAGATAGGACAATAGCTTGGTTGCATATGTTTTTCGTCAAATAGTGGTTAACAAAACCAAAGTTGGTAATTCTATGGTTTTCTTTGTTGGAACCAATTTTGGTTACATCAAATATTATAACCGAAAACCAAATTTTTTTATGTTTTGCAGATGAATGTGGGTCACCATAAGGGATTGTTCTTATTTCCATATAATGAACAAGAAATACGCTTGGTAGAGGAAGAGGATAATCATGTTGAAGAGTATATTGATCATGAACTGCTGGTTGGTGATGGCAATGATGAACGTATTGCAAGTGAACTGCAGGTTGGTGCTGGCAGTGGATAATGTATTACAGGTGAAGAGAATGTTGGTGCTAGCAATGAAGAGCCTGCGCAAAATGAAGAGATTGTTGAAACTGGAAATGAAGATAACCCTTATAAGTCTAAATATCAGTGGACGAGAATTTTGATTGAAAATCTTACAACCGTTGGTAACAATGGGCTTTCTGAAGAAGATAAATCAGTGTTGACCAGATATAATGTTGAGGAGAGGTTACAACTAGTAAAGGGGACTTACATGAGACGGAAACGTAAAAGAGATCAAGCAGATGTTGCGATGGTACCTCAAACAAAAGTGAATTTGAACTGTGAATTTTAAACGGTACTTGAAACGGTTTCAAACCGTGAAGAAGATGTTGAGGTAGTACGTTAGATCTTACATGTGTTATATATGATCTTGTTCATTAGGATTCGTTATTTTGTATGCTGGTTTACATATGATCCATTTGAATATATTATTAAATTTGTTAACTCCATATGTAAAACATTGATTTCGAGCAATTCCATCGATTGGTATGAATTTCTTTTTGATGAAACCAGAAAAGATTTCACTTAAGAAATATAATGATTTAGATATATTAATATTGTAGGTGATGTTAAGCAATTGTAATAGGGAAGATGCAATAATGGTGGATGATATGATAGAAAAAAAAGGGTTTCGCTGCCTGAAGAAACACAACAAGATGTTGGCGATGTTGTCATTGAAACAAAAAAGGATTTATTGTTTGAAGATGGTGAACCATACCTAAAGTTTGACAATGTTGTTTTTGGAGTTAATGTTGAGGTGATAATTTACTTTGATTTAATTTGTTGGCAGTGAATCTGCTTTTGTTTGATTTTATTTTTTGATTTAATTTGACATGTTCACAACTAGTCCAATGAACGCAGGTGATGAATCTGCTTGAAGAAACACAACAGATGATGCAATGGAACCAAAAATGGTTTTAGCACATGAAAAATAGATTCAAGGTTTGATTAAAGAATTTGAAGTTTTTTTGTTGGAACTAGAAAAGGTTTCAGCATCTGAAGACAAAGTTCAGCAACAACAAGTGATGGAATTAGAAAAGGTTTCAATATCTAAAGATAAATTTCAGCATCAACAAGATGATGAAGTTCAGCAGCAATAGCCTGGCAATGTTCAAGAGGAAGAACACGCGAGTCTAGATAGTAAATTGATGCATATAGACCTTACAAAAATCGTCGAACAAACAAATAAAGATGGCATCGAAGAAGAAGTGCAATCAAAGATTATAATAAAAGAGGTTTCAGAGTTAACTCCGAACACAGCTGAAGAAATCAAGGTTTCTGAGCAAGTTGAATCTGAAGTCAACAAAGCGAAGCAAGCGAAAGAGATAATAATAGAAGAGGTTGAGATAACTTCGAACACAACTGAAGAAAATCAAGGTGGATGAGGAAGTTGAATCTTCTTTATCAAAGCGAGAATGGAAGAGTGTAATAAAAGAGGTTTCTGAGTTAACTCCAAACATAATAGAAGATATCAAGGTGACTGAGCAGGTTGAATTGGAAGCCAAGAAAAGTTCTTCGTCAAAGCCAGAGACCGAGATTGAATTGTCAAGTCAGGGTTCAATTGATGAAAGTGTTATTCAGCAAATGGAAGATGAATATGCAAAGAAATGTTCTACATCAACGCCACAGAGCAAAGACATGTGATACTACTCAGTTGTACGCATGGCAAATGATGTAATTGATTTAGAAGATGATATACCTCATTTCATTTTCGGATTAACGTAAAGTGACAGCAAAAAAGAAAATTGTGAACATGAATCTGAAGACGTCACTCCCGACAAAAAGTTTAGTAACATAATATCAAGAATGAGGAAAAACAAAATAAAGAAACAAGCACCTGTTAAGATGCAGGATTATACACTTGAGCAAGTTAAGAAGAAAAGAAACAAGACTCATTTTGTTAGCAGAAAATACTCTAAAAAGTCAAAGGAGAAGAAAAAAAAAAAGAAAAATGAGGTGAAGTTGAAAGCAATTGACAACTTGAAGATTATGAAGGAACTCGATTCAAATCAGAGACCACCCGTGTGCAGATATTTCAAAATAAATAATGAAAGGTAAGTGGTATTCATGCTTTTCAGTTTTTTAGTTTTATAATTTCAGTGCTAAAACCAAAATGAGTTTCATCATATAATTTTCTTTTTTTCTTCTTTGATCATTGATTAAAAATACATTTCTTTCAGTTTCTTTTCTTCTTTTATGACCATTAATTAGTTTTTCAAACAATCTAACAACAATGACATGGTATGGGAGAAAAAGGAGCTTGGATTGTACATAACGAGAAGAAATATGAATAAATTGATAAGAAAGGGTGACATCGCCGGAGATATGATTGAATTCTACATGCTGAAATTGCAAAAGAACATATCAAAAAAGAGTTAAAACCAGATGGTAGTGATAAGTACAAAAGAGCAGTTTTTCTAAGCACATATGTCTATGTAAGTTTCTTCTATATTCTCTTATTCAAGTGTTTTGATTTAATAAAATTTGGTTACAGTACTTGATTTTTTATTTTTTTACTGAATTTCAGAACTTACACTCAGTCGAGAAACATTGTCACTCTGCAATTGAAGCTTTCATCAAGAACATGGATTATAGTACATAATTTATGTTTGTTTCATTGCTCATAAAACTGGATGAAAATTTGTACCACTGGATATTGCTAGATTTTGATAATGAGACCAAAGAATTCTCTCACTACAACTCCATGGTTTCCACTAAAGAAGAATGCAACAAAACTGCTCAAAAAATGAAAGAAAGAATGGTGTCAGCATTCAAACAACACGTAGCAAAGCTCTCACAAGAGCCGACAAGTCAATCACGAGAATTCGTTATGAACGCCCCTTCATGTTATCAACAAGGTGTATAAGTGTTTTGAACTTGTTATTAAAGATCTTCTTGTTAATTTCAGTCAATTTTTCCAATTTAAAACTAAGATCTTGTTTATTAATTTCAGGAATGATTTCGTCCTTGATGTTTGCTATTAAATAAAGAGCTTGTTGAAAGAAAATTTTTCGTATGAAGCGCATATAAAACGAAAGGTGTAGAATATGAGGCCAAAGCTGGTTTGTAAGATCCTCCTTGACAAAGGTGTAAACTATGAGGCCAAAATAAATGTTCCAATTTAAAGTTGATAATTTAAGATTGCAGTTTTAGTTTTAGTTTCAGTTTAAAGTACCTATGTAATGATTTCAGTTTTTATTTCAGTTGGAACTGGTAGAAATATTTGGTTTAAAATACTTGGAACTTTTATAAAAACATCTCAGTTTGTATGTTTATAGAGATATCATTTGTTCAAATTAAGTTTTAGCGGGAAGAAAATTGTTGGAACCCTTTTTGGTTTCAAGGAAAAAAGTTGAAACCAAAAAGTGTTTCAACATAATGCAGGAAAGCTAAAACCTTAGGCCTGAGGCCTAAGACCCTTAGGCATTGAGGCTTGAATCATTAAACCTTAACCCCTGAAACTTGGAATCCTTAGGCATTGAGCCTTCACCCCATGAACCATGAACCATGAACCCTTGAATCTTTAGGCATTGAACAAACATATCATAGACGTAAACAAAATGACGAAACCGAAAAGAGTTTCATCATATTGCAGATGAAAATAAATGATTGAACCAAAAAAAATTCCATCATATTACAGATGAAAAAAAATACCGAAGCATATTGCAAACTATGAAACCTATTTCGGTTCCAACAAATTATAAAAGCCTGCAAATTAACATGTTTAACTGTAAATAATGTAGAAAGAAGAATTAACGGGAAAAAAAACAGTCAAAAAAATATAAAATGAAATTTGAAAATGTAGATTAAAACCTTTGGTAGTCTAAACGAAAACTGAAACTGAAAGTCGATGAATTATAGTCAAAATGACTTCACATCTGCCGCGCAGGGCATGTTATTCGGTTATGGGTAGTCAAAACATGGCATCCACCACAAGTTCTCATCTTTTTCTTGGGAATTGGACTTGTATTAGGAATTCTCTTATTTTTCCTTGGACGACTTGATTGTGGTAGAGTATCAGGACCAAGAACAAGAGTTTTGGAGACATGGTCGCAGGATTTTCAATTGTGGGGACATGATTAATTGTTCTTCAATAGGATTCTCGGTAGAACTTTATTGTAAAGTAGAATTCAACAAGGACTACCTTTAACACCATCAATAGAAATAACATATTTATGTCATTCATATTTTTCCTATTCCTTCTTAGCACAACATGCGCCAATCCTCAACTTCTCATTACTTGTCGTCTTGAATGAATGCCCAGATGTTGCATGATATTTCAACAAATCAGAATGAACTTGTTGAACACCTCCGGAAACACCTGATTAACACCCTGGAAAATGCCTAACTAAAGCGTAGACTTTAACGGTTCTTTCACTTTATCAGGGACATCAAAATCAACTAAATTTGTAAGTTATGCATGCTCAAAAGGTATAATTCCTGAACTTCGTGGATGCTCAAATGGAATAATTCCTGAACTTCCTGAACTAGAACTAGAAAACTGAGCTCTATGCCTTACATGTAACTCAAGAGATGGAAGCTTATTACACAAAGTAAATAGAACAATCGATCGGAGATCAAAATCACAATGGATAACCTTTTGTTGATCACCAACTTGGTGAAAAATTTCTATAAAAAGAGGAGAGAATTGACACCAACTTGAACATATACTACCCTTCAAATCAAAAACAGATGCTTGTTTACCAATATGAAACGATAAGTTATCCTCTTTGTGAGATATAACCGCGAGAACAAATTCCATAATCTACAAGACAAAAGTATGAAACGAAAAAAGGTTTCACTAAATCTAGATATGAACAACAACAACAACAACAACAACAAAATTTGATTTGAATAACAATAACAATATAACAATTTTCATTCCAATAGATGATAATAAGAACATCAACAACATAACCAAAGATATCGTACAAATAAATGAATTTGAGTTTCATAATGAGAATCAACTCGAAAATTCAAATAAAATCAAAAACAAAAGAAAATCGATTACCTGAAAAGTTGAATTTGAGTTTCCGATGAATGATTCGACTACTAAAATAACTTAATTCGAATAAGATGATCAAATTGGAAGGATAAAATGTAACTTTAATTTGATTGTTCAATTCAATATCTAATTTCAAACTGAAGAGTTGAATTTGAGCCTTTGATGAATGATTCAAAGAACAAACTGAAACTATAAATTCTTTTCTCTTCTTCAATTAAACTGAAACCAATACCGGATATGTTTTTCAATTAAACTTGTAGCTTATAGCTGTTGTTCTCTTATTGAATCAATTTGAGCTTAATAATTACTTTCTGAGTTACAAATGTTGATTAAATCGGCGTGAATCTTTCAACGTTAGAACTGAAACCCTAAAATCTAAGAAAAAAATGAAGACAACGCCGAAAAAGATTTTCGATTCACTCTGAATATAATTTCTCGGATAATATATGTTTTTCTCTCTCTAAATATTCTCTTCCGCCAAAACATTCCTTTCAAATGATTAAGAATATATAGAAAAGGACATTATTAACATAAATAGAATTTTTATCTTATTTTTATTTCAAATAATTTTTATTTATAAATAATAATATATGATGAGTTTTTGTACACCGAATTCGATCTTCTTAGTATTTTACTATTTTCTATGTTTTTTTAATTTATCTAGTGACTTCTAGCTTGTATTACAGCTTAAAAACTGTCAGTATAATATAAAATCCTTCCCATTACTCGTATTGCAACATAACCAAAAAAATTTCAATGATTTAAGATCTGCCACATGGTCATAATATCTCTTAGCTCGATGTCTATGTAATTATCAATGTGACACAAAGTTTACATATTGACGTAAAATATCGTAAGGGACCCAATTTGGTTAAATAACCTAAAATTTATCACGTTGACCTCTGGCCCATAGTCCGCTTCATATGCCAAATTTGTAATGTGGCCCAAAATATGCTTGTGATCCTAAATTACGTAAAATGTTGTGACCCTAAATTTACTCTACCATCCTTGTGAACTAAAATCTTTCTCATGGTTCATGACCCAAAATTCACCAGTATGATCGAAACTCTTTTTAGTGTTTTAAAAGGGGCTATTTAATGATTAGTATCTAGCAAATGTCCAACCCACTAATATGGTACCCAATATTTAAAAAATTAAGGGTTAATATCTAGGTTTGTCGTTGACCGTCAAGGTTAGAGTTTGACAAAATTATCTTTTACTTTCTTAAATTATTATTACAAAAAATACTTGAATTACAAATATAACCTTAACCTTATCTTTTTCCTTTTCTTATTTTGTGGCCTATGTTCAGCAACCATCTTCCTAATTTAATCAATCCACTGCCAACAACCCTTCTTCTAGTTAATATTTGTTCTCATTAGTTTTAGTTTTTCAAGAACAAATAAGATGAAGAAACTAATTCTCGTTTGTGAAGCAACAACTACCATTGAAGCACCAATGTTTTTTTTTTTTTTTTTTGCAATTTTGGGTATTATTGAGTATTCTGAAATTAAATTAAAATTTGTGAAAGACGGTAGTGGTGGTGGTGGTACTGAAGAGGGTGGAGTTTTGGTAGCGGTGGATCAAATTGGGATGATAATAATGATGAAGAAGAATCATCACCATCGGCTGATCCAACTTTTGATTTTTCTTATGAGTTTATTGAATTTGTTTCCAAATTGAAAATTAGGGTTTTAATTTAATTCTTCTGCAAAGTATTTTCAAATGGATCAGGAAAGTATTTTTTGTATTATATACTTCACATCATCCAAATCTAGACAAGATGATGTTATTGTTCCCATGGTAGTTTATCTGGACAAGCAGATGTTATTGTTCCCATGGTAGTTTATCTGGACAAGCTGATGTTATTGTTCCCTTTATTTAGTATTCGTGTTCTCTTGTAATTAATTCATATGCATCTTATTTTGCTTATAATGCAGGTTGATTTTGTGCACCTCCTAGTGTAATACGAATAAGAATTAACCAGTAGCCATGAACTGAATTCGAAGTACACCAGAATAGACCTCACGTAACTCAAGCAACTGTTATATGATTAGGAGATGAAGGAGGAAGAATATTTAGGTTTTGAAATTAGGGTAAATGTGTAAAATCCATTTTTCTTTTGAAAAAATAAAAAATATATCGGGCAACAATTTGATTTAACGGTCAACGACAAGTCTAGGTACCAACCCTTAATTTCTAAAATGTTGAGTATCATATCAATATGTTGGACAGTTGCTGGGTACCAACTGTTAAATACCCTTTCTAAAACCTACCTATTAGACCAAAATTTATCCATTTATCTCATTATCCAGTATTGCTATTATAATACATTTTTTATGCACGATGATGTGTACTAAATTACTAATAAAAAATTTGTTATCCTAATCCAAAGATTGATCTACAAACACAATTTGCAACAATAACCCAGAAATTGTTAAGTCATCCAAAATTAGTCTCATGACCTAAAATTAATCCATGTTATTAAATCTCATTATAATGCATAATCTGTTTTGTGGTAAAATTTTGCATTATATCCCGTAATTTGTCCATGACTTATAACTTACTTCATGACCTGAAAATTTGCGTTGTGAGTCAATATTTCGTGTGATTCAAAGTATGCCATGTGACCCAATTTTTTATTATTATATAAATTGTTTTATGATTTAAAAAGTTGTTTTAACACCTCTGCTCCCTGGCCATGAAATAGGCCACATGAGCAATCATCTACATAGTAATCTAAATTTTATCCCAACTGTCAGACAACCTGTACAATGGAGAAGCCCTCGAAAAAGCTACTAAGCAACGTGTGAGCAAGTTAATTCAACAAAATAGTTATGTCTTTATTTGGAGCAATGTGTCAAGATCGTTTAGAGTTATGTTTTTACTAACGATCCTATTTATACCCGTGCATTACAACTTACAACTAAAATGTTGTTTGTTTTTCTAACTCGACTGACTCATCTAAATATAACTCCTTATATTAGAATTTGAATCACTATATCTGACTACAAAAATTTTAAATATCAGGGTTATAAAAAAACCTTCAGATCCAATTAAATATGTGCCCAATGAGTCAGGTTCAAATACCACCGAGTCATATGTATGAGGTGACCTCAAGTTAAACATCTTTAAAATAAAAAAAATAGAAAGCTTAGCATCTGACTTGAGTCGAGTCGGAATCAGACCCATAAGGACAAGGTGTAACTATACATGTGCCTCGAGTTAAACATCTTCAAAATGAACAAAATAAAAAGTTTGACATCTGATTTGAGTCGAGTCGAAACAGACCAAACAAGGACAAAATGTAACCATACACGTGCACATAAACATGCATCAAGCACAATCACTATATATGTAACGTAACAAAAGCGTATAAGTTGGATCAAAGATCCAATAAACAATGAAAACTAGTGTGAAATCAATAGATTCACAAAAACAATATCAAACTAGATTTTTTTTTAAAGAAAATAACTTTAATAAATCAAATAATAATGTTGGACGTAGAATTTTGTTTCTCTATAATTTTAGGCCTTCTTATATAGGTTTCAATAATTCCAAATAGTACTGGAATTAGGAAAAAGGAAATCATCTAAACTAAAAAAAACAAAACTAAGAAAAGGAAATCATAAATTAATAAGCAAACTATAACTCTGATAAATAAATTTTAAAATAAACAAGATTGCTAATTTATGTACGAGTTTACTTTAATGTGTACCACATTATATAAGATATAACAAGGGTGTACAACGGACTAGGCCGGGCTGCCTGACCCATTTATTTATCCTTTCAAGATGGGTAGGCCAGGCCTGATCCTAAAGTACCCATAAAGTTCATTGGGTATGAGTGAGCAGATTAATGCTAATAATTTATTACCCATTACCCTCCCACGACCCATTAAAATATTCGGGCAGACCATGTCAGGCCGGTTGGGACACAAACTTTAAGTATGTTTACTAATCATTAATATCAATACATGCCAAATCTAACTTATTATCTTCACCATCATACTACAAATTGTTAACAATATTGTTTATACTTATAAGTAATAAAAATACATGCAAAAACGTAATATTATGGCTATGACTGAACATAAACAGACTATCGGAAAGACGGACAAGCCGAACACAAAAATTTGAGCAAAATCCTAGGTCCGCCACCTAAAATAATCGGGCAGGCCGGACAAGTCCATAATAGGTTGTCAGGCGCCGACAGACTCAGGCGATACATCGTAGGCCACAGGCCTACGAACATCTTGTACAACCCTAAGACAAACACCTTTTACCTCTGGAATGGTACATTCCTAAATTTTTTTAGTACTTTCTGTTAATGTCCATGCAATAAACATAGTGGCCCAAGTCCTATGCACTATGGGAAGGCCAAATGGGAAAATTGGCTGGCCGAACCAACATATTTACCTGTTTGCCCAGCGCGGCAGAGTCTTTATGGAACGACCAAATCTTTGTCGCTGAATTTTTATCTCATCCATTTATTAATTTTCCATCCTATATAATTTATAATTTAAATCATGACCTTTTATTTTTTAAATCCATTTTTTTTAACATTAATCATTTCTAATGTATTTCTTAATTTTAGTTATATATATTTTGATTAAAAACGGATAAGCAAGCTGAATAATTTGATTAAATTAACTAAACTAGATTAAAACATTAATCTCCATTACATTACATTCAATTAATTTACTATACTACACTCTTTTACAAGATATAAACTTCGGTACTAATAACTTAAATAAACATTTCAGTAAAAATCGTGGACACCCGGCCTCCTGTTCATCTTCATTTGATGTAACTTCCAATCGATGCGCTCTTGAGAAGATTTTCTTTGGTTTTTGTAAGCAGTAATATGGTTAACTTCAAATTTTCTTTGCCTTCATTTTTCTTGTCTTGAACTCTTCTTTGTATTTTAGCTGTAAAATTGACTTAGTTAACATTTAAAACCTGAAGACCTCTTTTGTTTTTATCATTCTCTGTTTTTTTATAACCATGAACCATCACATATTTTACTAATAGCAACTTCAAGTATGACTCCGGAAAAATAAGTTTAGTTGACAAATCAAATTGGGTTGCAATCTGTCATTTGATTTTTATTTTTATAAATAGTTAAAGGTTTTAATTAGAAAAATTATGTAAAAATTGAGTTTATTTTTTTAAACTTAACGTATTTATAAATGAAGGAGTGTTGACCTAGATCTACCGAGCAATATAATTTAGATCGTTGGCGATCAAAAATCAACACATTATCGCTCGGTAAAATCTTGATCACTTATTAACTTTTTTATAATGACGCGGCTAGTTTGTCATGTCACCTGACATGACAAACTAGCCCATTTGTCCCTATGCATAGGAGAGAAGTACTTGAGCTTGGACAAAGTCAGTTAGATGTGGTACTCTACATCAATATGATTTTAGATCTGAACAGAGGAGTTTTCAAGAAACAAACGACCGTACGTATAAAAGCGTTAACGTTTATTTGAAGGTGAATTTATAATCGCAGTTGTACCAAATACCAATTCCGCAGCAGGAGCAGGCATGGACTGGCTGTGGACTCTCCTCGAGCTTCTTCTCATCCCGGCTCTGGTAACCTTCCTCTCTTAATATTCGTATTATTCTTTCCATCTCTCTTACGTTCTCACTTAACGAATGATATTGTTCATTACCAATCCACAGGTATTGTTATTAGGGTTTATTATATCGCTTCTGTTTGAAGCATTCAGAAGAAGATCAACTTCTAGGTGAGTTTCGAAGAAAACCCCTTCGACTACAATTATTTGTCTCTGAATTGCGATTACAAGCTAATTATTATGCTAATTTTCTTTGCTACAGTCTTCACGATGGTCATCCTTCTTTTGAAGTTCCGAAATCGAAAAAAAAGGTAAACTTTGTATTTTGTGGTCTATAATTAGGCATCTTGAAGAGATTTGTTGAACTCATCTTATTTTATTTTGATTATAATCTGTGGTTATATTTTGCTTTGTTTCTAATTAAATCAACAATTTGAGCTGATAAATGAACTTGTACAAGTACACCAAATTGAGTGGTTGCTAGAGGCTTTTGATATCACGGTTGTCATATGTTCGTAATTCCTAGCTGAAATTGACGTTGAGTTGTTTAAACATCTGTTTAAATCCTCTGGTTCATTTTGATTTATATTTCACCATTATATTCTACTGGACAAGTGCTTCAGTTTAAGCAATTCGTTATACATGGTATTATCTCCACCTTTGAATAAACCATTCGAGACTTTCCCATGTGCACCTCTTCTATACTTCGAGCATATTCCATTTTGTCAACGAATATTATTACTCACAACTTCATCTATGGTCGCATGCAAATGATCTGATGACTGAATTTCTTAGAGACTGATATCTTTATTACGTTGATCAACATTAAATCTTTAGTTAAGATAGTGTTTTAAATTCAATGCTTATAATTATGCACAATGCGGGTACGCTTATTCTTGTTCGTTTTAATGTCTTCGACAATTAAGGATTCAGTCTATAGATCAATAGAACTTCACTGGGTGCTGAAGTTGTGGATTTGTGAACACTGATTTGTTAATTATGATATAACCTGGTAGCATTTTCATTTTTCATGCATACACTGTTGAAATTGAATGGTGACTGCTGAAAAAGAGAACTTTATAATTACACAGAAAGCGAATGGAAACTTTATAATCTTTTGATTGTGTTGGTAATATTTGTGGCAGGTGCCATTCCCCTCGATATTTGATCCTGCCGAGAAGTACATTTCTTTGATAATTCCTGCATTCAATGAAGAGCAGAGGCTTCCTAGCGCGCTTGACGAAACTCTGATGTAAGTTGATTCATAACCGTTATGATGTGCACTCTTTTGCATCATATCTCAATCATCATTTCTTTTATTATTCCATTAGTCGCCTTCTAAAAACGATCCTTCATAGTTCCATTTTTGAAGGAAAAATCTTAGACTTATGATGTTTCTAAATGTGATGTCCACTATCGATAATCAGTGAGAGGTGCTCTTGTATACTTCTCTCAGTTCTTTGTTCTCATTAACATAGCACGATCTATCTTTGGTCCAAGCTACATGCTCAGAACATGCAGAAAATTAGGGAATTGCAGAACTTGTTGCAGATCAACTACAACAAGTTATAAGAAATGGAAAATTGGCCAACTAAACTGTACTTGCCAAAAGAAGAGGAGCACTTATGCAATCAATTGTTTATTTTCTAGTCAGAGGAATAGCCTCTTGTGCTAGGGTTTTGGGTTTGATTCATTTCGACATCTGGAAAGTAGGAGTGGTCACCGCAGTAAATTTACTTCTATCGCTCCTATTTGGTGCCATTGGAAATTTATGCTCTTGCCTATTGGAGCTGATTTTCCGTGACTTGCTAATTCGAAATGATGTGCTGTTAGAATTCCCCACCTAAGTCATGGAATGCTTATTACCGCTAGCAACACCGGCTCATTAAGTAGGTCCTCGACACTCCTTCTGTGAAGAGGTTCACCGTATTCTGTTCCATGAAAGAATATCATAACACAGAGGTCACCCTTTTATGTTATGGTCTTAGTCTTATGACTGTAGCTGATCAGATGCTCGCAATTGAAGTGTTCTCTGTTTATTGTATAAATGAGCATAAAAGGATAAAAAATTATACAAATGTCTGAAACCATGTCAGGTTACTGCGTTTAATCATTATGTTTATGCCATATAGATCTCTACTATTATAATGACGTTATAAAATGGCTTAAATAAGCCACATATGCAATTTTGTAATTTGAAATAAAATAACTGCATAGTTACTGATTTAACAAAAGTCTAATAATCTAATAGCTGAGTGACCCCATAGATTCTTCACCTTTATTCTTGATATAACCTGGTAACATGATAAATTTAGAACCCAATAAGCAATGATAAATCTGTTTCACTGATTTCCGTAGAGTTTTCAATTTTCGGATGCAAAATGTTATCTCTTGCTAATGCACATGTACATGACATGATGCTTGTTCTTGGATTTCCAATGTAAAGTATGCCTCCTTTTGTTTTTCAGTTAAGGTTATAAAGTAGTTACTGTATAGCTAAATCTCTAAAAACAGTTGGTTCTCTAATCTGTAGATATCTTCAACGACGTGCTGCAAATGACAAAGCCTTCTCCTACGAGGTATGTTCCGAACTTTTGAGTTCTGACTGAATGCAGTAATGCATCATTTGGCTCAGAATTATGAGAATATATTTCTCCTTAATTGCTTCTTAATGATGATATTGTCCTACTCATATGCTATACATTATTCTCATATTATATTTCTTTCTTTTAATGGTATATCGGGGAATTAGTAAAATTCAGATTAAGAGCTGAGGGATTTGCATTCTATTTTATACTTCATATCCCAGATATGGAATTCAATTTCACGAGTTCAATCAACTATAGAGTCGGTTATTAATAGTCTATACGGCAGTGCATTGTAAGTGGTGAAAGGTCAACGTTCGACAAAGCTTAATAAGCATACACATATAACGTTTCCCATTGTCAATCATTGAAGCCATTTAAGAGATGCAAATCTGACATGTATAAATGTCAAATACGATCCTACTTATTGAAACTATGTATCTATTATGCTATACAGTGACAAACAGATTAGAGACCATTTACATCAGGTAAAATTGTTGAAACATCGATGTTCGTAGTTAATTTCATAATGTTGTTACATCCCTAAATCTTTTTTGATTTTCCACCACCAGGTGAGATGAATTTAGGTAGTTTGAATTTAATGATGATTAGTGTGGGAATGATTGATGAGTCATGGTATACTAATACGGGAGTTGGGGGTTTCTTTTATCCATCTTGATGTACCATATATTATGTCACTGTAGTTAGGTAGTTGGGTTCTAGTGCTCAACCCTCTGGGAAAATCTCTCTCTGGTTTTTCAAATGAATTGTGAAGTAATGGCTAATCCGCACAAGACCACCGTCGCAGAATATAAGCTAATTCTTTCACATATGAAACTTTGAAAGCTTACCAAGACTTCGGGTTCTAGTCTGCTCTGTGTTTACTTTTTAGCTTTACCTGACAGCCTATTCCAACAAGTTGAAATAAAGTCAGTTGCGGCTTACATCTGTAATGTGTATATCTATGTTGTCAAAGGCGAGGCGTTGGGTATAAATATGGAGCCATGGGTACCTGCGGCTCTGCCACAGCGACAGCTAACAAAACCCCCCCAAAATATTCTCATATTTTCTAGTTATGCAATATTTTTTAGAACAAACCCTAGTCACATGAGATAGACCCAAAATAGAGAACTGGCCTTTGATATTATGTGAACGAAATGGATTCAACTGTAAACTAGAAGCCTAAATGCCTAGTTTAGGGTTTCCTTAAGAACTCTAGAAAAGGGTCCCACCCCCCAGGCTAGCGATGTGCCCCAGGCAAAAAAGATGCCACTTTGGCGCCTAGGCGTCGTCGCAGAAACATAGATATGTATGCATCTTGAGCTACTAAGCGAACTGTTTGGAGACTCAGCAGTACACAATTGATTCATTAATTTATGACATTTTCTCTTTTACCTAAATATACAATCTGTGGCAGATAAGATAACTAAGTGTTTATAGAGTATGCTTATTTACTTTTTTCTTTATCCGTAGGATATGCTTTTTATTTGAACTTCAGACTTGGTCGCTTTTTGAATTAATGAATTACTTCTGAAACAGGTGGTGCTAGTGGATGATGGCAGTACCGATGGTACAATAATGGTAGCTTCTGACTTCATAAAGAATTACTCAATAGACAATGTAAGGGTAATTCCTCTTGGGAGAAATCAGGGGAAGGGGGAAGCTATCAGAAAGGTGA
>JAJJMC010031056.1:4384569-4416914 GCA_023531435.1 Papaver californicum
CAAACATCTTTCCATCCCTATGATTGAGATATCTGTGACCTGGTCTGAAATACCTGGGTCGAAAGTGAGTCTCCGCAGTATTCCACACATGCTTGGAGAACTTTGCCTGATGTCTGTTGGGTATAGGACTCGTCTTTGGAGTATTCGTACCTAAAGTAATTTTTGTAATCAACTTGTGATGAATAGAGATTCACAAATCTGCTCAAATTTCCTGATTACATCGTAGTCAATTGGAAACTAGAGTTGGCTACGTCTGCTAATTGTGTCGGGAAGAAAGAAAAAACAGAAAGAGTTGGTTGTTTTCTATCAAAGTGCAAGGTCGGAAATTAATGTTGGGCAGTCCCCCCTCTTAATAAAGAGTGGGAGGAAGGAAACAATTAGTTGTTTAACTGGAAACTACTCTTTCATTAATCTGAAGTTGGAGGTTAATTACATATTGTTGACAATCAGATGAAAATTATCAACTGCCGTTCTTGTTTATTAAAACCGTGAGTAAAAATGTGACCTCCCAATCCCTTTTAACCCTTAACCAATCCACAGACGAGATAAATGGGAATACTGTCAGAGTAAACAGCAACACGTGAACATTAACAACTCATAGAGTGTAATCGAAGTGTCAATTTATGACTATATTGAAAACATGCACTGAGCAACAAGTGTGTTGCGCCTCCCTTCAAAACCGTATCATCTCACCCTTTGAACGGTTAGAAAGTGGCAACAAGTGACTTGCCGCTCCCTTCAAAACCGTAGAATCTCACCCTTTGAACGGTTAGAAAGGGAATAATACGAGTAAGTAATTTGTCGCTCCCATCCTGGCAGACGAGGCGACAAGTCACTTGACGATTTAGATTGGAATCTGAAGTGTGTTCCACGACCACAAGACCTCTTCCTAACTGCTTACGTGCTGTATCTGTGTTTAAATTTTTTGTTTTTTTTACAGTAAGTACACTTTAATACAGTAGCGATCCCAATCATGTAGTGTCCAAGAACGAAATAAATACCCATAGAGCCTTTCTCTCAAAAGAGAGGTAGACATGTCGCTGAATATGGAAGAATCCTCTGCTCTGTTCCATTCATTTTCTTCATGGATTCTTTAAAGGTAACCTATTCCTTGCGAATTTATCTTCTGGTTCTTAAATTCTCGTATTTGGGTCTTCTATTTTGTCGATCTTGGTGTATCTTTGAGTTCAATATTAATTCAGTTTTGGTTGAAATTGAGTTATTAATTGGACAAAATGGAGAGCCGATCGAATTCCTTTTGTTTATAAACGAAAGATGTTTGTTTTTAAGTAAATATCTTGTTCTATCTGGTTCTCGCATTTTAAGATCTGTGACTGGGTCTTCTTTTAATAATTCAATGTTCAGTTATGGTCATTTGAGATTTTGATTTTAGGGTATTGATATGACAAGAACTATGATAGATGAAATATCTATCTTCCTTTTGATGATATGCTAGTGTCAAGACTGAGGGGACTTGTGAAGTAGCTTTCAGATATGTTTACATCTTAACATATGGGCATGTTTTGAGTTCAGGAGCAGTAAACACAAACTAACTGTATTAATTCTGTCCATTCCTTCTGTGAAGGAGCAAAGTTTTTCCTTAGGTAACTTTCTCAAGGAGTTCGTGTTAGGGTGACTTGTGACAAATCAGTAACATGTTGTAAGGGTGTTTAAGCATATATTCGCTAATTCTCTGTTCTTAAATGACCTAGGATTTCTTGTCTTACAGGTATGGATTGTGTTGACGAGAGTAAATTATCATGGTGCAGTGCCTAGACGGATACAAGCATTTGTGTGCTTTTGTTTTAAATTGTTGTAATTTGGATTTGTATAAGCAACCTGGACTTGAAGATCCTGAAATTCTTGCAAGTGAAACTGTCTGTAAGTCATCTGTTTCTTGTTAAATCGACATACGATGTTTTCAACTACTATAAAGCTAATTGTATCTGCTATTTGCTTCTGAAATTTGATGAAAAAAAATTCTTCCAAAACACACAGTTTATTTGGGTACACTGTTTCATTCAGTTAACTTAGCTTAGTCACCTGACAGCCTTCTTAATATGCTAATCAGAGAACCTCTGTAGTGAACCTTTTGTTACACTGCCGACTCCGATTGTAACTACCACTTGTTTGTTTGGTACCAGTTAGTGTAAGCGAAATAGAAGCACTGTATGAGCTGTTCAAGAAGATTAGCAGCGCTGTTATTGATGACGGACTGATCAACAAGGTAGATTTGTTGCAGTGTTCAGACTTTTGTTCTGCTTACTTTCGGGTCTCCCTAAACTGTGAAATCTGGAAATTTCTTTATTTTTTTGCTGGCTCACGTGCGAAGGTGCACCTAGTCAGTTTCTCTTAGATGCAGTGTTTAACTAAGAATTTCATCTATCATTTTACAGGAAGAATTTCAATTAGCTCTGTTTAAAACGAACAAGAAGGAAAGCTTATTTGCGGACCGGGTAATCTCCTACACCTAACTCATTTTTTACTTTGTAGTATTCTAGTCTCACCATGACACCATTAGTAGTTATGTTTGTAGCGTTAAGATACCTCTATTACTTGAGTTGCCAAATCATGTCGTGTGCTATCTCTTACTTAGAGCTTTAGATGGTAACAAGTCCCTGGGATTTGATTGAAATTACACGAAACAACTTAATTACATCTACGTGCTTTGCTCTTTTTTAACTGACCACCCCTCGATGTTTTACGACTTTTGAGAATCTCATCAGATTGTTTGCCTTGGTTCAACAATTTTCAGGTCTTTGACTTATTTGACACAAAGCACAACGGGATATTAGGTTTTGAAGAGTTTGCTCGTGCTCTTTCTGTCTTTCACCCCAATGCTCCAATTGATGATAAGATTGGGTGTAAGCTGCAATCAACTTCTTTCTTTCTGTGTTATTACATTTAGTTCGCATCATCTCTGTAAGTTAAAGTTCATGAGCAACTTTGCAACGGACTCCAGGCTGCATAACAAAGGCTCGAAATTTCCAGATTCATATAAACATAGAGTTTTGAGAGTATTGGCAGCTTATGTCATCAGCTGAGAGATAGTCCCCAGATAAATCCTTTTTATACTAGCTTGAAATGAAACATAATTTTGGTTGGCAGGATGCATTGGCAAAAGTCGTCAATAATAAATTGTCACCATTGCTACTGTTTTGAAACTGTTTGCAGTAGTTTTCTTGCGCCTCAGTCCCTCAGTTACGTTCTTCTTTATGTTGGCATACTTTAATGTACACTTCTTCGCTTTCAGTTTCTTTTCAGCTATATGATCTCAAGCAGCAAGGATTCATCGAGAGACAAGAGGTAACAATCACTGCGCCAAACATATTTATCTATAAGAATTAACTTCGAGTTAGTGGCATAGGTCCGTAGGAATTAAGAAAATAAATTAGTTTGGTCCTGTAATTCACATTTCATATTCTTGACCACCTCTAACAAGTGGAAAATCCTTCTATAATGTTATCTTAGTGTATCACACTAAACAATAACATCTTGTCTTCTTTTCTATACTTCTGTTTCAGACCCCTAATCCTCTGAAACTATACCTGTGCCCATGGTCTAACAATTTCTTATTTCATTTGACTTCAATGACCAGGTGAAGCAAATGGTAGTTGCCACACTTGCGGAATCAGGAATGAATCTTTCAGATGACGTGATCGAAAGTATCATCGACAAGGTGCTCTATGATTCTAACACAATGAACTCTTCAAATTCCTTTTTCATATCAATGTCAGCTATGTTATCGGTTTCTTTCCATCCAAGGACACTCCACTTTCTAGATTTTGCAGTGTTGGACACACAGACATCTTGTCTTACACTAATAGACCGTTTACCAGGTACTGACACATAGTTATGCTAGGCACCGTGTGACAAAGAAACTACTTTAACTACTGAAATATATTTAACTTACCGTGTCTGACTACTTATAAGCATACGTTCCCATACGTGTTACATTTGGTTATCTTTTCAATCACAGTATAATCGGTGACATTGGATCTTTTAGACTGTTCTTAAAGATAGTTTTTATTGGTCCTGGAAGCTTCTTTACATTAATGATTAACTCTATTGCGAGGCAATTTTATGACCAAGGGGAAGGTATGAGGCCTCTCTTTCAACTGACCCAGAAAATTTAACCACTAAGTTGAACAATTGGGGATATCTTAACATGCATATAATGCTTAAGTTTGAATATACAGTTGCATGTCTGGACTTGTTCCTGCAAAAGCAACTACCTTGAATCAATCTAACTATATGGGAATGAAACGGATATTAATGAGGTGGAATATATAATGAGTGGACTAGTTGATAGATAGAGTTACTGATAGGATATGAGAGAAAAATGCTGATTCTGAAATTTATTTAACATGACTTTGCAAGTCATAGAGTTACAGAACTGAGAAAAGGAGTCACCTACAATTTTTTTTTTTTTTTGTGTGTGTGTGTGTGTGTGTGTGTGTGATAGGCTTAAGTTTACAAAATGTTAGCATTATCTTTAAAAGTTATTCACACTGCTCGAGGTCCATGATTGGCGCCTCCCTAATTCTAGGAGTGGAAAGTATTTGGCTATTTGCCATGAGACCCCTTTTAACTTCTGTATTTTTATTTACGTGTTACTTATGGACTAGCTCAGGCTAACTTTTCATTTATCTGTTTTATAAAAGTTTATTCATTTGCTATGCCAATATTTACAATTGAGATATTTTTGTTCTCTTCCATTGCTGTATCAGACATTTGAGGAAGCCGATACCAAACATGATGGGAAGATAGATAAAGAGGAGTGGCGAAACCTTGTTTTACGACATCCTTCTCTATTGAAGAATATGACCCTTCAATATCTCAAGTAATCTCTTGAATTTGATTTAAATTTAGTTCATTTCTTTTACTTTTTATCTCCATCAATCACATTTACATCTGGAATCATAGACCTCGATCACTTTTCAGTCATATCTGTCTGGTCTTTCTTGCATCTTCCATGTTTTATGTTGGGAGTTTGGGGGTCATGTATTACATTAGCTTTAGGGGCTTCTTCAAAGTCTAATTATACTGACAAATTTCATCTACCTTTCTGAACAGGGACATCACAACTACATTCCCGAGCTTCGTGTTTCATTCTCAAGTTAATGATACTTGAGCTAGTGTGAGTTTATTTGTTGAGTGCTGCTGATAGTGCTTGTTTGATTCTGTAATATTTTGTTATTAAGGGAAATGATAAGAAGTGGGTGATAGTGTGTCAGTAAATGCTGTTTTATCTCCTACAGTTTGTATCAGATCTACGGGGAGGGATTAGACTGACAGAACGAGTCTGACAATTCTGGTGACAAGTATGAGACATAAAATCAATGTTGCTGTTTCTCTTTTATCTTGCGAGGGGAATTATCTTTGTTTTTTGATGCCTTGCAACTGTTCCAAGTTCCAACAGTCTGTCACAACACTCGCATCTATTTCGTTTGGCCAGTAGAAGAAACTTAGAAAATACAATAAATAGCTTTTTGATTCGATCTTTGTAAGGCTGGAGTGTCCTTAAACCGCTTATAATAAAAAACGGAGCCTAAGGTACTACGGTACGGCAGCACGCGCAGCAGTAGGATCGTCCATTAACTAATCAGTCGATCAAGTGAACATGTCTAAGGTACTATAATACGGTAGCACGTGCGGCAGTAGGATCATCCATTAACCAATCAGTCAATCAAGTGAACATGTCGAAACAAAATTCTTTGAATGACTGTGCACAAAAATGAATTTTCGAACCAATGGTTGGACCGCCGTGCATTCGGCTGGATAATTGTTTTGGCTCCCCGGCATGTGTCTTGGCAATTTCAAACTGAGCCAGGTGACTTGACAGAGTAGATTGTTTTTCACAAATTCCGGGGTGGATTTAAGATGGTGGGGTAGAAACACTAAAATCAGTTTTAGAAAAAATGCATATATTCTTTCTTTTTAACAAGGGGAGACCAGAGAGACAGAGCCATAAACCCGTTTCACTTCATTTCTTTCTCTTGGAACTTTCTTTTTCTGAAGAGCAAAGCTGTAGAAGAAGAAGTAGGGCAACAATGGCGGAGAAAGGAGGAGGAGGATTCGGGTTTACACTACCTACCGCAAAAAAATCTAGCATTAAACAACCCGTCGCGAAGTCAGCAGGTTAGATCTTCTTTTTCAAACAAAAAAAAATTGAACTTTTTTAGTGGAATTTCTTTCTACTTTCTTAAATCCTGATGAGAACAAGTTGAAAATGAGAGATACAATTCTTGTTCTTCTTCTTCGTCGTCTTGATTTGCGAAGTTCTCAGCAGCAGCTAGGAACTAGGGTTTTTCTTTTGCAGTCTTACTGTGACTGACTTTTTTTTTGGCTCTTATTGTGAAATGCTTCTAAAATAGTTGGAGGTTCATCAAAGAAATCTAAGACGGTGCAATTTGATACTTCATCAGACTCTGAAGGTTTGCATTTTCTGAAACATGTGTTTGTTTAATTGCATGTATTTTCTGAGCTTGTTTTATGTTTTCCCCCTACCAATTTTTACTGGTTTCAGGGTAGTTAAGTTCATTTATACAATCGGTTGAAAGATTTCTCGATTTGATGATAAATTAATTGCAGGATCACCTAAGGCTAATAACAATGGTTCATTCAAATCGGGTGGGAAAAGTCTCTCTGATTCACCTGTTTCTAAAGGTTCAACTTTTGCCAACTTTTTTCTTTACTTATCCCATTTTTCACCTCTATCTCTCTCTATATCTTTGTAATACTATGGGTTTCTGGACCTAATTTACTTATGTGATGCTACATTTGTTAGGGGATATGAGCAAAGGTGGGAAAGGAGGCAAGACAGGAAAAGGCTGGGGAAAAAGCAATGCAAAATTGCCTGTTGTTGTACAGCTTGAAATTGAAAAAGGTTTGTACATTCTAATAATTTTGCATGCATTAGGCAAAGAGCCTTGGTGCTGTTTTTTTTTTCTTTCCTGAATCTCCCATTTAGAATTTTATCGTACTGTACCTTTTGGTTACTACTGAAGCACTTTGTTTCCAAAGTGCTGCAATTGCCTTGATCGCTTCTGCCATGGTCTAATTTTTTTGGTAGGCCAACTGGCATATTCACTAGAAAGGCATGATCGTTCAATTTGAAGTTCATAGTAATCGTTTCCTTAATCAAGTGTCACCTCTCAAATATTATGTTTAAATTTTTGTACAAAGGGAGAACCAATGGAGAAAACGTTGTCTTCTCTGTAATATTTACAGTGGATTTATTTATGTTTTGTGCCTTCTCCAACCTGTTGTCCATTTTAGGTTACACACTAAAGGAATGTAGTTGTATACCAGACACCATAACATGTCTACTAGCGTAACTTATAGAATTCGATCATGCACTATATGAAGGTGAACATGTAACACATATTTTTTTGTGGTGATTTATTCAATCAGAGCTTCCAAAGAATGCCAAATGCTTGATGGACTGTGAGGCAGAAGCTGCTCTACAAGGAATCCAAGACCAGCTATCCATACTATCACGGGATCCAACTATTAAACTGCCCTTGTGAGCAATGCATTCTCTTAATTCTAGCCGTTAAGCCCGTTATGAAATTGTTTTTTCTTATTTGGACTGGATTAACCAATCATACAATGTCAATGCGATGATTTTCTTTTCCAGGGCATTTAACAAAGGATTGGAGTATGCAAAGGGCAGTAGCCGATATTCAAATCCCTTGGCTGTTAGGCATGCCCTAGAGTATCCTTATTATACAGCTTGTGCCACGCTAATCTAAAATAATAGGATCTAGTAATTCTGCAGTTTTGTACTGTTACAATTCTTTTATATTAGCCATCCGTTTTTGGATTCATTAACCAAAGTTTCAGGAAGCTCAGAGTACTCAAAATTACTGAAAGCGAGGTTTGTATTTCAAATTTTGTATTTCAAATCAAGTAACATTTAGATATATTGGAGTTGTTTTGGTTAAAATAATTGTATCCTCTAGCTGATTTTTTGTTTCTTAAAATTTTTCTTGCAGCTATGCTTGATCTCGAATGTATGTCCTGATACAGTTGACGAAGTTTATGCTCTTATTCCATCCTTGAAGGTATGTGGGTCATCTGTGCGATGCTTACAGTTTGGATAGATACTGACTCGCTTATTTCCTCATTTGGCTTCAACCTGATCTATACTAATTCGAGAGGCTTATCTTAGACTAATACTTAGCGAAATGTGACTAATCGTCAATGTACTCATCATAGCCTCCAGAACCTGGAGATTTTAGGTGCTTCAATATTTCAATTGTAATCTGTCACCAAAGCTAGTTTGACCATAACTTATTTCATCATCATTTATAGCTACTCATTAAAGTCACTGTGTTTTATACTTTGTGTCTATGAATCACACCATCTGAAGCAATTTCTTAGCTATCCTTCTTGTGGTTAAATTGGCGAGAGTGGTGGAGGGTTTTGGAAGCTTATTAGTTAATATGTATTCTAGTTGTTTACATATTCTACATAACCATTATGAAGATACCATCCTTCTCTTTATCAAGTTGATCCATCTCTATTGGAATAAGTTACATTGTAATCCATTTTAGTCATTTTTGTTTGTTTTTTTTCTTCAGACGAATAGGCTCACGACTGAAGGAGCCATCAAGAATCTGCTTTATGAGTTGGATAACCTCGAATCCTAAATGTACAGACAACGGAGGTATAGATCAACAGTACTTGTTTACTTCATCATTCAGTTTTTGATAATATTGTCTCACCTTTTGTGCTCCTGCTGTAGTTAATTAACTACAATTAACTACTTAGCATTCTGATTTTTAGGAATCATCTAATATAGGAGTAGATCAGAACCAAGCTTGTGTCTTAAGGTGGATGCAGTTCTTTACTTCACGTCTTGTTATTTTGTTACGGTATGGTATGACTATGTTGGGTTTACGGAATTTTTATTTTACTTTGGACTTAGGGTTTTGTAAGTTGATGTAAATGGGGGGTGAACCGGAATTATTTTCTCTACTTTTGTAACCAAGTTTACTTCAAATGTGTTCCATTACAGAGATTTTAGTTGCACATCTGTTTTGTACTTGGTTTTATTTTCTATTTAAGACTTCAGCTAAAAGAGAAGAAGTAAATAACATCGCCATGATCTAATTATAAAATTTAGTTATATGATACCACCCACTTTTCCATTCTTTGTTTTTCTTATCATTTCCTGCACTTCTCAATTTTTCTTGTTGGGAAGTACCTCTTTGAACCATGATTCCAGCTAATAAGAATTTGTATTTCTGGTATTCATACCAATACTATTTTGTCTAAAAAGTCTTAGTTTCTCTCTGGTGTTCTTGACAGCTTACAAAAATGTGTAGACCATAGACCGTTGCTTGGTGTTTTTGCTTTATACTTGCATTGTGGGGGAAAGAAGAGTCTGTCAGTGAATGAAGATTTTGTAGTCCTGAATAGGGCACTGCGGGCTGAACAATGTTTTCACCTCGTAATGCAATTTAGCCACTCCTGAAATCTTAACTTCACTGAAAATGGAATCTTGAATTTTTGGGTTCGAACCTTTTCAAAGGCCAACAAAAGATCTTTTGCCACGAGGTTTGGTTATATTTTTCGTTAGTGCTGATTTCTTGGTTCAAAGCTGAAAGTGGCTCATAAACTGATTTTGCTGATCACACAGATTCTAAATTTGTGATTAAGCTGATCGCAGATTTTGATATTGTGGTGTCTAGATGAAGATATTTTAAGCCTTTAGAGGCCACAGATGTGTAGTGGAAAAGCTCGATGTCTGCTTAGTCGATGTTTAATAACTATGCCGATTGGTTCAAGTCGGTATGATATTCAAACATTACACAATACTAATAACAGGTATTCCCCCATGGAATATCTGGTTGGAGATTCTGTCAGTATGGGTATATATTTTATACTCCCTCCGTTTCAGGAAAAGAGTTACTTTTCCTATTTGCACAATTGTTAAGGCAAGATGAGAGAGAATAACTTTTGTAATTTATTTCCAGATTTACCCTAACAAAAAGTTTAATACTACATATATCTTTATAATGAGAATAATAACATTTCTTAAAATAATAAGGGTAGTTTTGAAAGTTTGTTATATTGAAAATGAAAGTAACTCTTTTGTTGGAACAAAAATTTAAAGAGAAAGTAACTCTTTTCCTGAAACGGAGGGAGTATAATACTGACTGACCCCAAAAGTATATCAGGGTTTTCGTGGAAGACAAGTCGGTACAGTTGGCTAGATCTTAGTATGCCGACTAAGTCCAATCGTATGTCCAAAAAGGGTTATTTTTGGATTCACAGTGGGCATAATTTTATGGCCAGTATTTTTCTAAGCTTAGTCGGCATTGAAGATGTTTATGTCTACAATGCCGGCTAAGATCTTTTAAAAATATAAGCCCTTTGAGTATTTATCAGTCGTTGTTTAGTTATTGAGCATGCCTACCGAGTTGAAAAATAGTGAAGAAACTTCCATAGTAAGTCGGTATTGAATGTAACTTTTTCTACAATGCCGACTGAGTCTTTGAATATACTTTTTGCCTTAAAATATTCTATGTCGGCATTGATTTAAGTTATCGAGTATTTCGACTGTGAATCCTCTTTACTTTATCTCTACTAATTTCTTGGTTATTGTGGTTAGATCGTAATTGCACCGATGTGGATACTAAACCTTTGCGGGAGTTGGGTCCAGATATTTCAGATTACTATGCGAATGATTTTGTAAGTTACAAAATGATTTCGAAAGCATGTATCGTCATTTGTTACTAGATATATAATTTGATATGTTTATGTGTAATGTAGGAATTCACAAGTAAAGATGATGCAATCAAGTGGGCTATAGATACGTATTGGATGATGAAAAATGAGAAAACTAGTGAGATGTGTGAGGCTAAATTTCTGAAAACTGACTCCCCCTATATAGAGCTTTAAGGCCCAACAACTAATTTATTAAAAGTCAAACCGTTGGGTACATGATTTTTATAGTCGGCATGATTTGATCATCCAAACAACTATACCGACTGTGTCTGATTCCTCCATAGAGAATTGGGTTATACTGTCGGCATAGTTCCCATGGTTTGATCATCCTACCAACTATGCCGACTGAATGAATTTAACTATGGAAATCTAGGCAGTCGGCATTGAATGTTTCATAACGAGCATACCGAATGTATCATTGAAATTACATAAACACAAGAATATAAGTCATTAATTCACGCTAAAACCAAAATTTTATTGAAAGAAAAGACAATACAATGAAGCAAAAGATATTACAATAAAAGGAAAAGACATAAAAATGATAATAGCGTTACACTTGAATATGGTTATTCTACATTGTAATACGATTCATTCTCTTTGAAGACTTCATAGCATTGTAACTACCTGAATTTTTCACCATAGTCACACTTAAATTATTTAAGAACAATAGTTCTCTGAAAAATTAAACCAATAGTAAGTTAGTATTATTTTCAAATAGGATTTGAATAACATGTAATTGAGATATACTTACTATTTTCTCGCGGTCGAGATTAGGATAATAGTCCTTCGTGTCGGACAAAGTTATTCTAAAATAACCACATGTATCACAGATGAAAAAATATCTTTCCTTAACATCGTTCATCGTTCGTGAATTTCGGTTCCCGTCTAACGCCACAAAAATCATAAATACACGGTTCTAAAAAGGATCTGTGATATCGTCAATACCTAGCGCCTCGTCATGCTTTGTAGTTTTCACCCACACATGAATGATGCCAATATCTTTTTTGGTGGTGAACCTAACAGCCATGCTTATTTCTTAAGATACTTGTTTTAAGATGAAGAAATAAGAAGATATTTGTTGAGAGGAGTAGGAGGAGTATTTGTTGAGAGAAGTGTGAGTGTTCTTTGTTAAGAGAAGAGTTGTTTTTATAGCCAATAGAACCCAATGGCTAGTAATGGATCAATTTCCAAAAATTAAGCCGTTGGGTACACAATGTTATGCTCAAAACACCAGTCGGCATTGATTTAAAATACACAAACGATAACGACATAAACTCATTCAACGTCAGAGAATCATGAATATCAGTCAACATTGATTTTTTAGGTGTCGAGCATGCCGACTAAACATTATTATGTTTCACTAAGAATATAAGTGCTCAATCGGCATTGATTTTTTTCCGACAATGCCGACTGTGCACAACGGTCAGTTTTAATGTCCCCATTGTTATACTCTAACACATATTTACACCAAAATTAATGTTAAATTTATTTTCAAAATTCCAAACCTTCCATTCACATTAGAAGAAGATCTAATGTTTGTGAAAGCGTTCACTCCAACATTTCTCGAGCGACCTAACGAAAGGTATTCAATGTTTTGGAAAGGAGTCAAAAAATTCTTCGTAGATTTAGACGGGAATCCTAATCACCGTAAATGGAAAGTCTTGGCTGATAGATTCGACTATTATACCCGTGGGGAGATGAAAGAGTATGTTAGAGTACGTAGATATGTTGACCAATACCATCCCGACGCTAGACTTGCGGAAAAGTGAGTATATCAACATATTAGGTTAATCTTAAGTATCCTAATTACTTTACATACTTTTCTTATTTCAGAAGAGACGTGCTCTAAGTTTGTTGGAGACACATAACGACCGAACATTTCTCTACTACGATTGTTATCGATACTTTAAGCGTTGTGCTCCGGGATACATTAGATTATTAACCAATGAGATTCATTGATGTTTGTTGTATTCCCTAAACTTTTATCTTATCAATTAATGAATGAAAAAAAAATCGTTTAACTGTTACTAAGTACATGAATCATGACAAATGGTTGTAAATGCTTTTTAGTCCAAAACGATAACTGTCATCGTAGAAGATTTTTGCAACTTCCACTCTGACAAAATTGTAGGTATTGACGTCCTTAGACCTCATCATGATGACTGATGATGAAAAGTATCCAGAAATAACTATGTGAACATCAAAATGCCGACATAAGAGTTAATTATGCCGACAACTCTGTCGGCGTTGAATTGATAAAACCAATACTATGCCGACAGATACAAAAAATAATACAAAAACAAATTTAAAAAAGTTTCAAAATAACTATGTGAAACATAATGCCGAAAAAAAAGTCGAGAATGTCGACAGAAGTATCGACTATGCCGACTACATGAGAATTTTTTAAGGTTAATTGCATTGTTCAAATCAAACATGGTCTTTAAACTAACAACCCTTAGTATTGCGTCCCAGCACCATAATTCAAACAAACCAAACTGAAACCAAATCAACATTGTTTAACGAGACCAAAGTAAATAAGTTTCAAATTGTTCAAATCAAACATATATAAATCACTCCCGTCTAGCCTTCTTCATCGCCCTCTTCTTCTTCTTCTTCTTTTCTCCGAACATCTCCCTCACACCAACATTCTCAACGTTCTTTAGTTTCTCATCGACCTCACACATTTCTTCAGGGGTCAGCGTCGCTCCTTCATCAACTTTGCAACTAAAGAATTTCAAAATGCCATTGATTCGCCTTCACTATTTTTCATATTCATACATACAACATATAGTTATTATACGTACATAACAACAAAACACATCATTTGTCATCTGAATAAGAATACATAGTATAAAAAAATGCATAAGTAAAAGAAAAAACATATGTACCACCATTGATAAAAGCTTTCCGATAGAAGCATGAGATTGAGAAAAACTCGGAGTAGGGGTTGGCTTTTTTTTTTTGCTGGGGAGTGACTACAACCTTTGTCGGGCGTACCACGTAACCATGACCCCTTTCTCTGTACTCTGTGATGTAAAGTTTATCGGCTTCACCATTGACAGCATCAACTCAATCATTCACATTCACCTGATATTTAGTGACCTTTTCCCTCCAATGTAAATGAAGTGGTTAGGTGTGTAAGCTACGACAATTATTTTCGAGGTTGATGTACACACTTTCCATGTATGCCGAAAAATATGGTCAGATAAATAAAGAACCTTATTAATTTGCTTGTACCCTAGCTGCCTCATTATATGGATCAGATTGCACATGACAAACACTACCTCTTCGGTCGTTATAAAAGGCAATATCATTAGCCTTTTGGATGTAGTGGTGCTCTTCTTTATCCTCCTTGTAAGGATCAAACACTACCTCTTCGTTCGTTATCGCATCCAAAGCCAATCACATTTCTATCAATCGTTTATTGTTACATGGATTTGGACCCCCTTTGAACCGGTATCTAATAGCTCTAGGCCTCTCTTGCTCTTGCTCCCAATCATCATTTATAGTCAAATATGGTTTACCCTTGAACAACGTTGGGAAGTGTTCATACGCCCAAATCTATGTCAAGATAATAAAGTTTATAAGAATTAACGTTATACAAATATACCTGGAAAAAAAAGAGGTCAACAACGATTAAATTGTTTCGAGCTTACCTGGATCAGAGTCATATTCCCAACAAAGTCCTTGCCGGTCTCCTTAGAGGACTTCCGCATCTCACTCAACAAATGTGCAACCACATCAGTACCCTACGAGTAATTAGGGACCTGATCCAAAGGATGTAACAATTGAATAAAGTTGGCATTGATCTGGTTTCCACCAGTGTCGGGGAAAATCCTCGTGCCCAAGATACATAACATATAGGCAGCGGTTGTACGACTAATATCTTTGAGACCAGGCAAGCCATTCTCTTCTCTCACCCGTGTCCTCCAAAGGTTTCCTTGAGAATCTTTAGCTTGAAAAGTCTTGTTAGTATAATGGAAACTTTGTTTTGAAATATCGACATCCCAACCGAACAACTCCTTGGTCAGAACATGCAAATGCTCCCATCCCAAGTCCTTCATGTAATTTCATTCGGTAACAGCTTTACCTCGCACTTGAAGGCCTGGAATCTGTTGAGCATCATCGGGGATCGCAGTCAACTCGCCAAGGGAAATGCATGGTATCAGTTTCTCCGTAAAACCGCTCCAAAAAACAATTCACCGTGACACCATCATAGTCCACGTGATTAGTAACCGCAGGTTAATACCGCAATGTTCAACTAAGTCTCTAACACCATCACATTCCAATCCCAAATCCCAAACATGCATCGATTGGTGTCTGCAGACACGGACCACATCCTTGTGATCCTACAAACAAAAAAACAAAACAAACATAAATGAACGATCATAAATCCTTAAAAGAAAACATAAGGTGGATAATCTTACATATGTTGAATATATCGTATGAGCCCACGAGTCTTCTGGAGGATATGAGTTTTTTTTATCTTTCGTTTCTTCTTTTTTGACTCCCACCTCAACCGCTGTCCATTTCCCTTTCCTTTTTGGAGGCGGAACTATATCATGTACATCCTCCTCATCATCAACCGCTTTTCTTTTCCCTTTCCCTTGTGGAGACGAAACTAAATCAGATACATCCTCCTCATAATCATCTTGAGTCCCAGGAAACTCTGCTTTAGTGGGTTCCCGGATTATTAATTTACTCTGGTCCCACAATACATGCTCAATGCCTCTCTTGTCAGCAACTAAACGTTTACGCTGATTACTAAGAGAAATAGACTCAGGAGAGGTAAGAGGATTGTTGCATGTTGAAGCGCCAACTTCCTTGGTAATCTTCTTAGATGCTTTCTTAGGAGCAAGTTCCTTTCTTCTGGATGTATTACCTTTTGATCTAACAATCCATCAAACAAAAACTAAGTAAGCATATTATTTAAAAAAGTCGGAATTGAATTAATCTCAGTCGGCATGGATAAACTCCAGTCAGCATTACGCATTTACAAATCGAGCATGCCGACTGAGAAAAAAATCACTTTCACACTATCAGTCGGCATAGAAAACAAGCCTACAAACTAAACCGACTGATTAGTTTTTTTACATAAAGTTTTCAAAGAGTTCAGTTGGTATTGTCATAATAATGGTAAACAACACCGACAGAAGACATGCAACATTTCTGGATCTAGTCCTATATCAGTCGGTGTGGTCTTCAAACTAAAATTTCAATAAATACATATCGATAGATACATATGCAAAATTTTATGGGAATGTAACCATTCGTTCGGTATGGTACTCAAACTAAAGATTCAACAAATCAATGCCGAGAAACCCATTCGGTATGGTATTCAAATAAATTAATGCCGACTGACACTATGAAACTACAATTGAAGATCTGATTTTTTAATTCTAACCTATTTAACAAGTTCAAATAAAAACACAAACTAAATAAACGATTGTGAACCACTTACTTTCTCATTGAAGTACTTTGAGCAATAGTTTGATTATCCTCCTCTTTTTCTTCTTCCAATTGAGTTGCAATGAAGGTGAGTTTATTTTGAAGGATTTGTGCCGCTTTTCGTTGAGCCGCCGCAACGATTCCTGGATTAGGTTTAGTCTAGAACGTTGTTTCGATCTAGCCATGTTTCATTAATAAATGCAATTAATCGTTGATTCATTTTTGAATTCAACGATTAATCGACGATGAATAAAAACGGTTAGGAAAGTTATGGAGGTTTTAATGGAGTGAGAGAAGGAGGAGAAGAATGTGGAGAGAATAATAGAAGAGTTATAAAAACGTTTTGTTTTTGTAGCTGAAATTGAGGAATACTTGATTAGAAATATTATTAAGATTATGGGTAATGGATATCATAATATAATATCACCACTAACAAATATCTTGAAAAAACCCTTAGCAAGATTTCTAGGTTGGGATAACCCAAAGTATCCCCCAATTTGTGGAGGTATCCCCCAATTAAACGTTCTTGAATAATGGGCCTATCGGGGAAGAAGATTTTATTTTTTTGCTAAATAATTATCAACTCGATTCCCATGAATAGTTGCATCAAAATCACAAATTAGAATGTAAATGATGGCCCTATTATCCTCTATGTTTAGAAATCTCGACCCTCGTTACATAACTCTCTAAATTAAATCAATGATGGAGATTAAAATATTACGTACACTCTTTAAGAAGAATACATAAAATCGGACTCCCCATGTTATGGAAAAATGGAAAACTATGTGAGATTGAAATTGGTCATTTTTTACCGGCATCTTTTAAAAAGTTCTACGATTACCCGTCGCAAATTCTTTATATTAGTATTTACACGTAGAAAAACTTAATAGATCTTTATCCATTTTTCTAGGTATCTATGTATTTAACACCAAACTTAAAAGTATTTTGTATTAAACAATCTTCCAAATTTATCATTCCATAAATCTTCTCATACCCTTACCCAAATATACTTAAATATTTGTTTTTTTGTTTTTAGTATGATTAATTACTGCAAGTATGTTTATATAAAAAATAAAACAAAAGCAAATGTGATTATATATAATCAAAAAGGAAAATAAAAAAAATGACTATCCAAAAATATATATGCAGATTAATTACTACGAGAATGTTTATGCAAAAGAAAATAAAATGATTATGCATAATTAAAAAACCATACAAAATGAATATGCAAAAAAAAGTGTATGCAATAACATTTTTGAAAATGGCAAATTAGTAAAAAAGAATTTAAATAATATGATCTTTTATATATTCAAATTAGCTAGTTGACCGAGTTTAAATTTTCAAAAAGTAGGTAAATTCTAATTTTTAAAGATGAATGTATAAACTCTAATCTGAAGATTCTTATTAAGGTAAATACCTATTCTTTTCTACTTGAAAAAATTATAAAGTGTAGCCTCACATTCTATGTTATGGAACTCAACTACACCATAACCATCAAGGTTAACTCACTCCATGATACACTTAGCATGTGAATTGAAGTCACCGAGAATGAGGTATCAGACAGTTTGGGTGGAGCCTATTTCTGTGCACACTCCTCTATTGAATTATACGATGAGTAAGAGCATAAATTGACATTCCATTGACAGTTATTCAATGAATGCATCAACATAATTTTTACAAGATTGTATTTTCTATATCAATCTGGTTTTTCTTCTGGAAGTGGTGGAAATAAAATAATTTTAGGAAAATATTATTTTTTGTATCATCCTAGATATTTCTCTTTAAGTTGTAATATACATTTGAGTTGTCTTCACAAATTATTGTTGATTTACTGGTAATGAAAGCTAGATGAAAAGAGGTTTTGATGTTGATGTCGGAAACTCCATATATTCTATATTCGCTTCATGTAGAACAATTATTCTAGTGTGATTATAAGAAGTAGATGGCATGCTCTTTTTACAAAAATGACATAAAATTGCGGTGCCACCACTAATAAGTAAAACATACTAACTTTGAAAAAAAATATACGCGTTTGATAAATACTCAACATCCGTGTACCATATTATATGCGAACAATGTGAAGAGTTTTTCGAGTAAAACAATGTTGATGCATATATATGCCTTGTTAAAACCATATCAAGAAAACACTGAGGGACAAAATCCAACACAAAGGAAAATGTGTATATTATCTAACTTAGGATGTTGGACTTGCCTTGAGTTTCCTCATTGACCCTGGCAAGGAAACTCAATGAGGCAAAACCTTATCTAAGGAAAAATAAATAACGTAAAGTGACCGTACAACATAGGAGAAGGACCTTAGAATAAATAAGAATAGACTTTAAAGAAAAACTACAACTATCAAACAAAAGAAACTGAAATCTAATTATCAATTTATCTTCTACCGAAGTAGAGATACTTCCAGACTTCCAAAGAAAACTTACAAAGTCACTTCTTGATCCCAAAAGTTCAACGGAGAATAGACGATTCTTCTATGCAACTTAATACACAAAACTTATAATTACATGAGTTTTTAGTGTTGTAAAAAGTCCTTATTTATAGTTTCAACCATTGTTATTAGCTTAGGAATAAAGCTAACTTTGTTTTGTGTTTTAGCTAAGTAATTTCCAAAAATACAACATAACATTTATGTATATATTCCATACATCTCATTTAGCCATATATTCTAGCATATAATGCTATGGATAACTCCTTGCATTGTTTTCAAAGATAACTTTCCCAATATGGTATTCCTAGAATTTAAACACTTTTTAATGTTTAAGATCTCCTCTATATTTAGTTCCATGCGTAGATGCTTGCATATAATGTATTTTACTAATTATATATATTAGGAATTATGGAAATCCTTGAATGTAGAAGGAAATAATTAAAACATGACAAAAATCACGTTTTTCTGTTAAGTTTCCCAAAATACTAGCAGTTTTTGAAACCATCACAACAACAAAGGCAGATGCTCTCATTGTTTTGTTTATAACTTTTTCGTTATATGTTAGAATCGAATAATTCTTAGCTTGTTAGAATCATCTACTCAACATCTACATAAAGAATTGCATAACACAATTCTTATCTTCAGATTTTGAAAGTAATAAACTATCCTAAAAGTATTTTAGTCATCAGTTTTCAGAAGTTAAAAGAGTTAGTTTCGAAATCTCACTAGTGAAGAGAATCCTTCACACTTTAGTTTTCAGAAACTAGAAAGTCAGTTTTCATAAGCTTGGAAGTAAGGGTGTTATTTCAACTCTGTTTTGATTTTCAAAAACTAGAAATTCATTTTTCAGAATCTATACAGTTTCTCGAAACTTAAATATCTTGTTTTTGAAATTCTAACAGTAAGGTGCAAATATGTATCCTATGTTTTACTTGCCATATGTTTTATAAAACCATACAGAGACAAGTCGTATTGCCTATTCCTTCGACACTTTAAACGACTTTATCAATCTGGTTCGTTCAATGGGTCGGGTAACTATTCGGTTAACGGGTCGTGATTCGGCAATAATTCGGGACGCTATACGTAAGTGTATAATTCGTTTTAGAGATATGAATTTGGAAAGACAAATTCGCAATAAATTAACTTGTAAAATATATGATTTTTAATATAATCTCACTTTTTGTTACCATGCTTTAATGATTTTAATGAGCTTTATTGGCATATCCATGATCACGGGTTTAAAATCCTTCGGTATCCATTTCTTTAAGAAATAGATGTTCAAAGATTAAAATATGATAGAAAACGATGATGTGCTGAAGTATTATATGGTCCATACGGAGAGTATAGTTCGTTAACTCGTAAATACGCGTATAATTCGTTTCAGGTTGAAAATTCGCTAAACCAAGTTGGGACTCCATACGTATGTGTATGATATGTATATAATACGGATTAAGAACAATTTATTTATAGTTTGTAAATTTAGAGAATTACTAACTAGGGCTCAGACTCAATCAATCAAGTGGAATTTAAACTAATACGAAGAACAATAAAATTCAAAAAAAATATAGAGATGAGAAGATTAGCTTTAAGTGTAATATACCATGAGCATGTTCAATCCTATTCTTTATCTTGTCAAATTCTTCTTTATTATACTCAAGGATGGAGTAAAACTCCCCAAAACCAATAGACCTGGGAGTCAGCTTCAGCAAAGAGGCAAGAAAATCTCTAGCTACAACCTCACCAGGGTTATGCATTTGAGTTTTGGAAATTTTCGTGATGGCCTAGGGAATAGGTTGCTAATTACCCTCAATATTTCCCTAACAAACTGTGCCCTAGTTAAAAGTGATCGATGGACTGCTTGGGAAAAAAAAAACTTGATCATTCCCTTTACAGAGTAATAGGGAAACAACCAGGAAAGGGTATTGATCTTTCGAGAATTTCCATATCTCAGCCAATTCATAGTTTAACCAACCACCAACCAACGAGGGATCGATGGAAATTTGGATCACGCTTTATGTCCATAAACCATTTTGCTTATGTTTCCAAATAAAAAAGGAAAAAGAAAAAAAAAAATCATATTTTGCTTGTTATCGTTTTTGCTCGTATGACCTAAAAGCTTTTAAGATTAATTTTTACTTTTATTTTATGGTGATTCACGACTCATGATCTAGAGATATAATGCATCTATGTTTAGTTTCTTTTAATTGAAACTCTTGCATGCCATTCCAGGTTAAAATAACACCACGTAATTTTAGTGGTATCGACCACAAGTTAATAGAGCTGTGTCGTCTGCATTTAAACATCTTTTCTACGATTATAAGTTTTACATTTCAGATATTGAAACTGAGCCAATTCCTATAAATACATAATCAACCGAATGTTCTTTGCAACATTTTAAGATTTTTTGTTTATATATATTTGAACTTCAGGATTTCTACTTTAAACTAATCAATGGGTATTTATACTATAATTTGTTACTTATATTGCTAATTGTCATTGTAGGCTATCTTTCTTTCGCAATTGCTTATCTTCCGGTAATTCCAGCAATTTATTTATTAATTAGCAAGTCCTTATAGGATATGTAACTTATAAGGAGATCTATGCCAATAGTATCTAGATCTTTCGAGAGGATTTTTACAAAGAGAAGAGGATCATCCTGGTCTATTCCAGAGTAATCTATGGTTCTATATTGTGTAGTCAAAGTCGGTCGTAAAAGAGTTTTCTAGATAAGAAAAATCTATAGAAATCTTGAGGAAGTGAAGTTGGTCTCGTAGCCTATAAATAGGCAGATGAACACCATTTGTAATTCAAGCAAGAAATAACTAAAAAGTGGGTTTGCATAGAATTAAGTCTTCCTTCATCTACTAGAATTCTAGGAGTTCTATATGAGCGACTCTATGGCGACAATATACTCGTATATCTCCGTAATATTACTTAGGTGCTTTTAAGTTTATAAAAAATTTCAATATGGTTTTAGAGCCTAGTCGGTCTAATGGGCGTCAATATTTCCGCTAAAATTCAAAGGCGATAATACCGCGTAAATGAAGATAAGAAAATAAGAAGATGCAAGGTATGACTCTCTTAACTACCCAAAGTTTGAAGTTCCGTTAGTAGTGTTAAATCATCTAATAGAAGTTCTCACCCAACTTCAAGTGTAGAAAGAAAAACAAAAAGATGACGTTGCTCGTGAAACTTACTAAGTTGAGTTGAAATGAATTAGGAGCACAAAACGCGAAGGAAAACAAAATAACGAGAGGGAGAAAATATTTAGATTGTTTTTTTCTCCGAGTTTTATCTATTTTGAATAATTATAAAAAATAAAGATTAGTTGAAAAAAAAAATGAAAATCTAGATAAAGCTTTCTTTAAGATCCTTGGTTAGGTATATTATCATTTCTGTTTGTTAGGATTTAGCTATTGGAGATAAATTTTCAGGGTCTAAAGTTCTACGTGGCACAAAAGATAACACTTTTCAAAACTATTGGAGATGCACTATTGTCCTATTGTTTCTCTTCCTGATTTTATGGAGTTAAAATTCATCACTAACACAGAACCTAACCTCTCATTGTTGAAGAAGTTCATTTAAATAATTGGTTAAAAATCACTCTAAAACCTCATTCATGTTCTCCTCCAAAAACAATGTAGAAGAAAATAAAACCCCAAATCAATTTCTCCACCATCGAGATCGACACCGAACAAATCGATCGAGTATATCAATCAATCAAATGCTTCCCGGTCCAAAGAACCCAAACCTAAATTAGTTCAACAATATTAAAAATTAACACTAGAGATTTTCTTAGAAACTTGATTCAATATATTACTCACACTATGCGATGTTAATTCCTAATTTTTTTAATCATTATGATATACTGTTTTCGTTTCAGCTAAGTGTTACTATCAATTTTTTATTTTAACCTATTCTAAAAGTGTTACTATCAATTTTTTATTTTAGTCTAAAAATATATTAAAATAAAAAAGTAATAATAACATTTTTACTGAAACGGAGGGAGTATTATTTTTTACCATTGAAGAAAAATAAAAATAAATTTAACGTATGCTTAACTCACCTCTTAATCAGAAAGCTTAATTTCAAAATGGAGCGTCTTGACGAGGATCAAGCTTGGAGTCTATCTCAACAAAAGGTCAAGCAAGAATCGCTAAATTGTCATCCAGATGTACCTGAGGTCGCCAAAAAATTACGAAAGAACGTCGTGGTTTACCTTTAGATCTCATAACTATTGGTCGAACCATGTCTAGCAAAACCGATCCTTAGCAACGGAAAGACGCGCTACATACTCTATAGGAATCAGCAAAACAGTTTTCAGGTATGGTTTGTCAAGCATTTTACATTACTCAGAACATATTTGTAGTTTCACAAAGTAGCATCATTTTCTTAGCATATATGTGTTAGAGAACATGGACTTAAGATTTAATGTTTTTGGTCTTGGATAAAATGGTCTTAGGACCAAGGGGGTCACTAAGGAAAACTAGCACATTTTCACTTTTGTGAATGAACCTTTAGTCCCACATTGGAGTAACTAAAGATGTTTCCTCTCCGTATTACTTAAAAATTTACATCTAAGGGAAACCCCTTAGGGGTTTAGACTCTTTTGTGTATGGTAGAGGACTAAGGCTATGGGCTAGTTGGTGCAACCATACATTTCACACACACGCGGTGCTTCGCACCGAAGCACGCACGCCGTCGCCGTCCGTCCGGTCGGTCGGTCGGATCGGGTTCGAGTGTGGGTGTGGGTGTGGGTCAACCAAGAGTTATCTTTTTGGACAAAATATTTTAAATTATTTCCTTAAGGAATTTAAAACTAAATTAAATTTTTGTTTTTAATATGGGGGGGCATCTGACCCGACGAGTATAAATCTTGTTATAATGGAAAATTAATTTTTCCAGTTTTATTACCGTTCAAAATTAAATTTCGCACATAAATTTTTGATTAAATATAAAATTTATTTTCTTTGATTAATGCACTGTTTTCACTCCCCATCTCTTTCTATAAAAGAAAAAAGAATTCTTCATTTCAAAGCACACCAGAAACAGCTACTAAACTGCCTTTTTTTCCCCTCTTCCTGCTTTGTTTTGCGCACTGCTTGTTTATTTCCCTTCCGTAACTATCTTGATGTTAAGTTCGTTTGAGGGTGATTTGTATTGCGCTTATACAAGTCATAACGGGCAGTTCTATCTGGACACATCTCCGTTGTGGGGGTATAACATCTCTCATTCTTGAGGAGTACCCGCGGGCTATTGTGTTAAGGACTATTTGTTGAGCATGTGGCTCTGTCCATTTTGTGTATATCAATTCAGAGATTTCATTAACCTTAACATCTTCTTTTGTTTAGTATTTTTATTGTTGCAGATTCAACAATATGTTTTACAACAACAATAACATAATTTTCATTTTTAAAGATGATTATTTATGAAATACATCGTGTAAAAATCTGCATGTTGTTCAAGAATACAATTTTTAACTTTTTCGAGTTTTCAGGATGCAATAAAAGTCAAATCTAATTCTTCCATATTTTTTGTTCGATCACAGGTATGTCCGATAAAGTATTAGCTATTATCAAGTATAGCTATGATAATCTAGAAAACCAAAAGTTGAAGTCTTGTTTCTTGTATTTTGTATTTCTCCTTATACCCAGAATATTATTTGATATATATTTACGAACTTATTGCAGTTTGGATAGGTGAAGGGTTTCTGATGACGTCGTTGATTTTTTCAAAGCTCGAAATGAAAGTCTTGATGTGATTAGATGTCTTAAAGATGCGTGTTTGCTAGATACTGGTGTTTATCTTGAGGTAAACATAACATATTTTTGTAAAAATACATGATGTAGTTCGTGATTTGGCAATTTGGATAACTTCAGATCTTGGGAGAAAAAAAGGAACGTATTTAACATTACAGGCACAAAACACACTAAAGCTCCATGAATGGGAGAAAGCAGAGAGGATTTCTTTGATATGCAATAAAGCAATTTAAAAACTTTATGGAGCACCACACTACTCGAATCTCTCAATTTTATTACTTCCCGATAGTAGTATCTATGCTATATCTGATGAGTTCTTCCGGTTCATGCCCTTGCTTAAAGTTTTAAATATGTATTGCGTCAAACTCAAGAAACCCCCAGCGAACATGTTTTCTCTGCAAAAGTTACAAACCTTATGGTAGATGGTGGATTTTTAACAAGGATAAAATATTAAATTATCTCTCAAGACTCGTGTCTGAGAAATACTAAACTTTAAAGTTCTGCAAAGGAATTATTGAGTAGGCATTTATCCCTACCCTTTCTTAGGCACTTATCCTTGTCCTCTCAAATTGATGAATTTAATCAATACTCATTACTATACAAAATCATCATAACAACACTGGTACTTACTACAACATTCACATATGTTTCATTATTTTTACATAAATCTCAAGCTCCTAGATGGATTGCCCATTAGTATATAGCAACTTGAATGTTATTTTGGTGCTATACTCCACAGCTGAATTCCCAAAAATTACCCATGTTAATATTCATACTCAACTAAACAATATTAACCTACTAAAACACCTATATAGCTCTATATATATGGATTTATTTGATTAAAGTACCACAGTTGTGCTTAAATTCAAAGTCAAAATTGTGACAGACACAATTTCATAGCTTCTACTAGCTAAAAATCCCACCTCTGTCACATTAATCATTTACTTAAGGAGATAACTAATGTGGATGAGTGAAAAGAATTCAATTTAGGGTTTGGAAATGCTTCACAACACTTATAAGCGTGTCACAAGCGTGTCAAAATATATTTTTAAACCCTAATTAGGGTTTGAAAATAGATTCGCAACACTTATAAATGTGTCAAAAGTGTGTCAAAAAGTATTTTCAAACCTTAATTTTGAAAAAAAAGGAGGAAGCTAACCCTAATTTTTAAACACATATTGCTCTTGCTTGTGCGTCTTACATCCACAGGCAAGGTTTGCACGCCTACTCAAAAGCAAGGGGTGAACATCATGCTTCTCTCAAACATGCGAGGCTGAGCACAAGAGTAAAATGAGAGCTTCTTGCCTTCTGGCCAAACAACTTTCAAACCCTAATTTTTGAAGAGGATGACGTCTCTACCTCTCTTGATTCCAATGTGTGCGCCCTAGCAAAGCATTTAAGCTTGTGTGACTATTCTCAAGGCAAAACTCGTATGCATTCAAAAACAAAGCCAAGTTCACACGACTCGCTTCTTGTCAAAATTGACAACTCTTTTACTCTTAACATGTGAGGCTGATTACAAAGAGTAAAATATGAGCGTCTTGCTTCTTGTAAAAAAGATTGACGTCTTGTTTCTTACCAAATTGGCTTTTTACTCTTTTACCCTCAACGTGTGAGGCCGAGTTCAAAGAGAAAAACGTGAGACTCTTTCTTCAAGACAAAAGTTGGGCGCTATTCTCTCTTCCTTCACGTGGATATCTTGACTTGGAAAATTAGATTTTCGACGAGTTTTAAAATCCTAAGTTATACTAGACCTCTCATGTGTATTTTCGTATGAAGCCTTACATATAATTTTTCATGCTCAGTAGCAAACAACTTGTTTTTACGAAACAAGTATGTCAATGCAAAATTGACTAAGATGGACATACTGCTCCTCATACACAAATAAATACATATTTATCTTATTCTAGTCTGCTAGACTCCTCAGCTAGTCAAGCAAGACATATTTATTTTATTTCAGTATGCTAGACTCATCAGTCTAGTCAAGACAGACTCATCAGCTAGTCAAGCAAGACAAGTTTTAGTCAAGACACCCATTGCGCAGGTCTCAATTTATATAATGCAATAGTGCTTAATACTACAATATTATACGAGACATCAAATGTCACAAATAAGGGGATATTCATTAGGGTATTGGTCCGGCGGTCTACGCCACGTGGTGCAACATTATACCCACTAAAGATAAATTCTAGAAAGTTCGATCAACAGTTGAGTAGAGGAATGGTAAGTTGAGTGATGTGTTGTAGAATTGTGGTAAAAAGATTCGTTACTCAGAATTCTGGAGATTTGATTTTAAACCTATTTTCTAATACTAAAATAAAGAAAACTAACTTAAAAGTGATATCAAGATTTTAAAAACAACCAAAACACTGGATTCCACTACTACACATGATTGAATGATGTTATAAATAATTCAAACCCCTAGTCACCTTTTAAGTCATTTTATTTCTAAATTCACTAATAATCAACCATATTTTCAAATATTATTTATAACCATTAAGCGTAGATTATTAACTGATTTAACAAAGTATAACCTATCAAATTGAATCACAAATAATTAGGAAAATCATGCAAACAATTTAAAACTCTGCAGAAGCAGTGATTAAGTGAATTATATAATTAAACTAGAGAAAATAAAATAATTACCCATCAATCATGCGTAAATAGCTTCCTCCATTGCCTTGGTTACATGAGAATTAGCTCATCATGGTAAACATCCTCCCAAAGTATTGATTCATGCTAAAAAATTGTTTACAAAGATGAAAAATAAGAAAAATAAAATTAACAGATAAAATAGCTACAGTTATAAGTGTTGCAATCGTTGTTTCTATGTTACTGAAGAGAAGAATTGTTACAGTGAATAAAAGACTGCTTCTGGGCGCAGTAAAAAATGAAAGAAAAGGTGACAGTATTAGCGGTTGTCCTTTTTTCTTCTTCTTCTTCTTCTTCTTCTTCACTCTGCAACTCAAACTTGGATTCTGATTTTTTTTTTCTCAATTCTGGCTCTCCTCAATCTCTCGATAACCCTTTTAATCACCTCCATTACCCTTTATATACACCACAACTCCAAAAATACTCGACAATAACTCCTGAAATCTTCTCACAGTTAAAGCTTTAACTCGGGAATATTTTATTTCCTTTATCTCCTTCTCACGCGATAAATCGATGCTGACACACTCCAAACACGCTGATACATGTCTCAGATGTAATCATACCCTCTACAGTCTCACACTTCCAAAAATAGCCCAAATAACTCGGGAAAGTACCCGTGCTCTTTTTTATAAAAAAAATCTAAGACACATCCTTTTTTTCGAATTTAAAGGAGTTTCTACTCTGTTTTGTCTTAACAGTTAGTACTAATCCAATCCCGAGAATAAATCTAACCAAAACTCTTCCAAACCAAATCCAGAAACTCTCACAGTTTAAAAGAATTTGAAACTGAATTTTTTTGCCAAAAAAAATCTTTAAAGAAGATGGAGTGCCCTATCCGGGTGAGGGTGCCTTTAGCAATGGAGGGCCCCTATCCAAAATTTGGGTGCCTTTAGCGATTTTTCGAGCCAATTTTTCCCAAAAATGTTTATTTCTCAAAAACACCTACACACACATAAAACACCATAATAAGTACAAAAATGAGCATTAACAATATATAGAATTGAGACAAATCAGACATAAAATGTGTCTATCAAATACCCCCAAACTTATTATTTGCTAGTCCTCAAGCAAATCTAATCTAGAAAATAAAAATCCTAACTCATTGTCGCAGGCATCGCGGTTGCACTTAGCGTGTGCAACAAGCCTTTAAACCCCTAGGTGACCCTAGTGGACGAGTGCTGTCTCGTGGGGGTTTACAAAGAGGTATACCCACAAAACCTTTACTCTAAATTCTAGCTACTTGTGAACGATTGAAGGTAGACACTAAACATGCTATTTAGTTGGCTACTAACTTCTTTGGATATGGGAGGAATTATCGTGCTTTTGAATCCAATGGTTGTACACGAGTTTGCACTCAAGCGTACTAAAATTCATATATAAGAAAACAAAGCTCTACTTATATAGTCGTACGATGAACCACGATACTCGAAACTAACAAACCACAATCACATGAATAGATTAAGAAGATGGATATGGAGAACGGTGTTTTCTATATCTGTCTGAAGGTCAATGCCATGATGAAGTTTGCACATGTTGACTAAGGTGAACGGTGTTTTCTATATCTGTCTGAAGGTCAATGCCATGATGAATTCTAATGGATTGAGATATACTCCCACTAGTCTTAATCCTTATACTAATATCGACTCAGCTGGTATATACAAGGGCCCCAGAGGTCGATCTAAAACAAATATTTACTTTTTTTTTGTCTAAATAATATACAATAATGAGCCTTGATCTCAATCACTCTACCTCATCCTGACGGCGATAACAATTCGATACTAGAGCTCCACCAAATCACTTAGAGAAACACATAAAATTGCAAAATAAAAACATAACGTGACATGGTGACGACTATCATGTTATTCCTAACACCTGAGATCTGTCATTTTATGAATAGACCCTTTAGTTATGTCCCTCAACTACTACAACCAAGACGTTTGTTTCCATCTAGTTAGAATGGTTAATGTCACAAGTTTCTAAATTTTGGAGTTATTTCAACTAAAAGTTTCTCCCTTACCCCCAAACTTAAACCTAACATTATCTTTAATGTTTCAAATTAAAGTGTAATACCAAAAATATTGGTAACTAGAGGAATAAAGAGGTAAGTCGGAAAGATAGTACCTGGGTGAAGTGTAACAATCCTTCTTTGGAGAATAAAACAGAAAATAAAAACAAAAACCAAAACTTACTAATGTACAACCACAGCCTTGATGGTCAATCAAGGTAAGCAGAGTCCTCCAGAGGGACCTCCTCAACAACACCTGTAGGAAAAGGCTCTAAAAAGGGTTTCAATCTTTGACCGTTAACCTTTGAAGAACTACTACCATCCAGTGTCTCAATCTTAATAGCACCATGAGGAAGAACAGTGCAAACTATAAAAGGTCCCATCCACCAAGAGCGTAACTTCTCGGGGAATAGATGCAAACGGGTATCATACAAAAGAACTTTTTGACTACAGTAAATTTCAAATTCAATCTTTGATATTATAATCTAATGAAAATTTTGTTGGAATTTTATGGATATTTCTATTAGTAGTTGGTTTTTCTATCAATTTTGTGTTTTTTTAGTTTGTTAGATCTTTTCATTTTAATAACCATTACCAAAACGAAATTTCGGACGATATTAGCCGAGTTTTGACAATTCCGGCGAGATTTTCGGCCAAAAATCGTTTCGGCAAAAATAATGATTTTGTCTCGTCCCACAACCGAATCCGAAAATCTCGTCGATATCTCGGTCGAGATGGTCGAGATCGACTACACTGGGTAATACCATATTTATTCATCAAAAACCTAAACGGTCGATTACAAAACTGTGACCCTCCATCACTAATTATAGCTCGAGGTGTACCAAAACGTGCAAATATGTTATCGTTCAAAAACTGGACCACAACCTTGTGGTCATTTGTTATAAATGAAACCGCCTCAACCCACTTAGACACATGGTCTACAACGACAAGGATGTAAAAATAACCAAAAGAATTAGGAAAATGACCCATAAAATCAATGCCCCGCACATCAAAGACCTCAATAACAAGAATAGGGTTCAAAGGCATCATATTTCTACGGGAATGGTTCCTAACTTCTGGCAACGCTCACAAGTAACACAGTAACGGTGGGAGTCTTTAAACAACAAAGGCCAGTAGAATCCACACTGCAATATCTTAGCAGCATTTTTCTTAGTACTAAAATGACCCCCATAAGCATGATCATACCAAAAGGAAATAATACTGGACTGGTCACTCTCAGGTGTACATCTCCTAATTATATGGTCTGGACAATATTTAAACATATAAGGATCATCCCAAAAGAAATGCTTAACCTCGGCTAAAAACCTAGAACGATTTTATTTACCCAATGTTGGGGCATTAGACCAGTAGCAACATAGTTCACTATATTCGCATACCAAGGTAATCGAGAAACAAGGGAAATTTATTCATCAGAAAAACTATCCCACACAGGAGGGGAATCATTAGGGGTATCAAAAACAAGCCTAGACAAGTGGTCTGCTGTTAAATTTTCTGCACCCTTTTTATCTCTAATTTCTAGTGAAAATTATTGTAACAAAATGATCCATCTAATCAATCTAGGTTTAGTATCCTTCTTGGACAGAAGATACTTCAAAGCAGCATGATTAGTAAAGACTATGACCTTAGAACCTAAGAGATCGGATCTAAACTTGTCTAAGGAAAAAACAATGGCTAACAATTGCTTCTCTGTGGTGGTATAGTTCAATTGGGCATCATTCATAGTTTTTCTAGCATAGTAAATCACATGATGAAATTTGTTTTCTCGTTGATCTCAAAGGGTAGGTTCTAGTTAGGTGCCTGGACTATGGGGGCATTAGTGAGTAAAGTCTTAAGCTTCTCGGAAGCCTCCAAACAAGCATCATCAAAGAAAAAATTAACATCTTTTGCAAGAAAATTGCAAAGAGGTCTAGAAATCAAGCTAAAATCCTTAATGAATCGGCGATAAAACCTGCATGCCCTAAGAATGACCTAATATCTCTTACAGTTTCGGGAACCTGTAAATTCTTAATAAGGTCAACTTTGGGTTTGTCTACCTCTATACCCTTAGAAGATACGATATGCCCTAAAACAATTCCTGATCGAACTACGAAATGACATTTCTTCCAATTAAGCACTAAATTATTTTCCTTACATCTAGTCAACACTAATGTCAAATGATGCAAGCACTCATCAAAAGATGAACCAAACACTGAAAAATCATCTATAAAGACCTCTAAGAACCGTTTTACCATGTCAGAAAATATGTTCATCATGCAGCACTGAAAAGTAGCAGACGCATTACACAACCCAAAAGGCATGCGTCTATATGCAAAGGTACCAAAGGGACAGGTAAAATTAGTTTTCTCTTGGTCTGCTGGGGAAATAACAATCTGATTATAACCAGAGTAGCCATCTAACAATAATGACTATGTCCTGATAATCGCTCTAGCATTTGGTCGAGGAAAGGAAGGGGAAAGTGGTCCTTCCTTGTGACCTTGTTCAATTTTCTATAGTCAGTATAAACACGCCACCCCGTGGTCACTCGAGTTGGGATTAACTCATTTATCATTATGGACTACAATGATACCTGATTTTTTGAGGACCAACCTGAACGGGGATGACCCACTTACTTTCTGAAATGAGGTAGATAATACCTGCATCTAAAAACTTAAGCACCTTAGTTTGAAATACTTCTTTCATTTTAGGGTTCAGTCGACGTTGGATCTCCCTAGAAGGTTTGGTGTCATCCTCTAAATGAATCTTATGGATACAAACAGTAGGACTTATACCCTTAATGTATGCTAAGGTCAACCCTAAAGATTCCTTGTTGTCTTGAAGTATGGTCACTAGCCTACTTTCCTGATCAGTATCCAAGTCAGATGCTACAATTACAGGCAAAGTATCATATGGGCCTAAAAACACATATTTCAGAGTATTTGGCAATGGTTTGAGGTCCAACTTAAGGTAGAATTAGAAAATGGTAGTGGTTCGAACTTAGCTTTCCATCTATTAGTATCTAAAATAGGGGTAGAGTCTAACAGAGCATTCCCTTGATCAATGATGTTACCATCGTTAAAATCTAAGACAAAATGGGATAAACTACTCTCTTATGGATCTTCGGATAAGATGTTTGGTAATGACTCCTGAACTAATGTTCCTATCATTTTCACCTCTTCAATACACGTGTCATCTGGCTCAGGGTTTTTTTTTACTAATATTGAAAATATTCGGCTCAATAGTCATGTTACTGATAGACACATTTTAGTGTCTAAATTGCACCTTAATTTCTAGTGAG
>JAJJMC010031056.1:4421914-4466646 GCA_023531435.1 Papaver californicum
ACCCACACTTTGGATTGGGGCACCCTTGGATCGGGATGGGCTGGATCGGACCAACTCAGCGGGTCAACTCAGCCCAGTCAACTCGGTCAAAGCCAGTTGACCGAGTCAAACCCAGTTGACCGGGTCAAAGCTTCATCGGCAAACAGGAACCCCTCTGAATCAAATCAAATCGCAAATTTGATGGGATTTCAGCCAAATTGATAGGTACCCAATCTAATTAAAGGTTCGTAAAATCGATTGGAAGCTCTAGAAGCCGAAGATAAGGGTCAGAGGAGCATGAATTTGGACGGGAATAGGAGTACATCCCTGTTTTGGATTGCTATCGATTTCTCGTCAAATCACCGAGTTATAATGGGATTAGAACATCCTAGAAGACTCACAGGGGCTATATAAAGAGTTTACAATCTTCAGAATTAAGGGACGGAGCCTAGAGAGCGATTCAGAGAAAAACCGGTGAAGTTACGGCGCCGCCGGTGACCTGCTGGTGCATCGCCGGCACTGTTCTTCACCCACCATCGCTGAAGAAGACGACTCAGTAACATTTATAAGTGTTGCTGTTCCACTGTTACAACTCTGCTCCTGTTGCCTTAGATTTTGAACATTTTTGTTGCTTAAAGCTCTCTGTAACAGCTGAACCCTGTTCTGTGACACTTATATACGTATCTGTTCAGCTGTTGCACTATTCTTTAACCTTGTAATCAATATTTTGAGCAATGAAATCAACTTTTGAGCAAGTTTTCTTCACCATGGGCTAAGTTTATTTACTGGGATGATGGATAAGGTATTTTTCTCAATTTTATTTGATTTAATTATTTTCTAATAATTATTTATAATTCTTTTATTATTATTTGCATGGATTTAAATTAGAAAAAAATGGTTTTTATTAAATAGTTGTGTTCTCTTTTGATGGGTCATGCTTAGTTAATTACTCTTGATGTCTCATGCTTAGGATTTACAATTATTCTTTTAGGAAACATATTTTTGGCAAACTTGAATTAAATTGTTAAAAAGAATTACATGATTAATCACATGAATTGTTAGAAATAACTGAATCTTGATTCCTGGTTTGCCCCATATTTTCTAAAAATCATCTCTAGTGTATTTTCCTGATTTATATTAGTTTAGGTTAAGTATAATATTTTCTAAAATCATTACCTTCACAAGTTCGAGAATCGAACCTCATTTTACCACTATACAAAATTACATCAGTTACCAAAAGATAAATTCATAATACCATTTCGACAGTTAATGATCACATTAGATGTAGCTAAAAACGGGTGACCTAATATCACATGTATCTGCTTTTCTGGGTTAGGGACAGGTTGGGTATCTAGGATAACAAAATCCATAGGATAAATAAACCTATTGACCTCAATAAGAACATCCTCGACAATACCACGAGGAATTTTCATAAACCTATCAGCTAACTAAAGTGTTATCTGGGTAGGTTTTTAGTCACCAAGTCCTAGTTGGAGGTACATATTCTACGAAAGTAAGTTCACACTAGCTCCTAAGTCAAGTAACGCTTTCTCTACACGGTAGTTACCTATTGTGCAAGAAATGGTAGGGGAACATGGGTTTTTGTACTTAGGAATTGTGTTGTTCTGAATAATTAAACTCACATGACTATCTATAAAGGTTTTTTTCTGTACACTAAGCTTTCTCTTTGGCATACAAAGATCCTTAAGGAACTTGGGTAAGTAGGAATCTGCCTAATTGCATCTAATAAAGGAATATTGATGTTGACTTGCTTAAAAATCTCTCATATATCATTAAAGTTGGACTCCTTCCTAGTTGGTACTAGAAGTTATGAGAATGGGGCTCTGGGATAAAAAATGGGCTCATCGGGAACCACATTGACTCTTTAGAGACTTTATCACTCTTTCAACTACAGGCTCAGAAGGGTGAACTATAGCATGTTTACTATCGGGCATGATCACCTTATTGTCTACCGCTCTACCACTCCTAATGGTTTTAATTGAATTCACATGATTTAATGATTTCTCACCAGAAGATAACTCATGAACTCCTATAGGGTTGGGTTGTGTTTGACTAGGAAACTTACCTTTTTCTCTCAAAGACTCATTTATCTGACTAACCTGGATTCGAAGATCGGAAACAACCTATTTGTTTTCCTGTGCAATCCTATTATTAGCCTATAAACTTTGTTCAACTGATTGATGAAACTTAGTAGTGTTCTGAGCTAATATGGTGAGGGACTCTTCTAAACTCATGATCTTTTTATCTGAAGGGCTCTGAAATTGTGTTCGTCCAGATGAATTCTTAGTATAACCAAAACCAAGGGGAACCTGAGGGTTACTAGACTGACCTTGATTATGGCCCTTGGACCAAGAAAGGTTTGGATGGTTTCTCCAACAAGGGTTATAGTTTTCTGAATATGGGTCAAACTTCTGACGGTTATCAATAATCTACTGTTATTGTAAAGAGCATGGGCTTGCTATTCAACAGTTTGTCCTTCCAAAATGACTTGGGTTATATTCCACAACTAGATTGACTCAATTCTAAGGCTTCTAACCTTTTTTGTTATAACTGTAATTTTGGCATCTAATTCAAGAATTTCATCTACCCTATTGACATTACCTCTGCTTAGTAAAAAATTTCTCTGGGGTTCCTTACTACATTCCCATTGCTGGGTTTTTTCAACAATTTTATTTAAAAATGTCATTGCATCATCAACAGTTTGACTATCAAAACTCCCTATACACAATGACTCGACAATGGTCGTTGATGGATAATCTATCCATTCATAAAGGATCTGGACTAGTTTAACCTTTTTTAAACCGTGATGGGGATATTGTATCAATAAATCATTGAACCTCTCCAAATACTTATACAAAGATTCTCCCTCTTGTTGCACAAATGTGGAAATCTCGTGCCTAATAAATGTTGTTTTATGCCTAGGAAAAAAATTAGATAAAAAAGCAGCGGTAAGCTGTTCATATGTTTCGACGGATTCAGATGGAAAACTATATACCCAAGATTTAGCCTTATCTCTCAGGGAAAAAGGACTTCATCAGTCAGGTTGTGAATTCTTAGGGTACTACATATTTCTTCAAATTACCTAATGTGAAAGTAGGGGTTTTCATTTTATTTTCCTAACACTACAAGAAAATAGGCCATCAACGACGAAATTTCGGGCGACACATGAGATTTTGTCGCTATAGATAGTTAACGACGACCATTCAATTGTGGTCGCAAAATAACAGTTTCAGCGACATGGTTGAAAAATCGTAGCTAAGATGGTCACTAAATCATATAAACAACGACCAAGTTTGATATTGTAGCTAAATCATACAAACAACGACCTAAAGCAATGTTATCGCCAAAATTATATTTTAGTGATAATATTAATGGTCGTCAAAATATAATTTTAGGGACATATTTCATTGAAGTCGTTGAATGGTCGTGCTTTTAACGATGAGTTAGACTTGTGTTAATCAACAAATAATTAGCATATAATCCTACACAATATTGTTGATCTTATTGGTCTGGTTTTTCTTGTTACTTTCAGGTATACTATTCAACTGCAAAAGCTCAAATGATGTAGTGTAGTTGTAGTTTGTGAGCCAAAGAAAATGAGACATGAAACTGCTAAAATTTGTTGATTAGACAGAAAATCTTCATTTCAAAGCTATTAGCTTTGACTGGTGACTGTAGTAACTATTTAGTACTCATGGATGATGTTTAAACTAGGGCTGCACATCGGATCGGGTGGGTCGGGTTTGGCCCCACCCGCACCCGACCCGCCAGTTGGCGGGTGACTGAAGTATTCACCCGCACCCAAACCGCCGTAGGACGGGTCGGATCGGATCTGACCCGCCATTTCGACGGGTCGGGTACGAGTGGGTGGGGGTCACCCGCCCTGATTCAATACAAAAAAAAAACTGATTATTTAACATTTTTCTGTAGCCTTTCTTGGGGTTTAAAAGGAGAACAAATAGAAAGTAGGATCCTTTGAGTATTTAACTTTTCTCTTTTAGACTTTCTTGGGGTTTAAAATAACACTTCTGAGCCTATTAAGGTCGGGGTAGTTCAACTTTAATAATGTATTGATCCATGGAACACAAAAAAAAATAGCAGAAATCCGACAACATGCTCAGTCAAAGATCTCACCTGCAGCTTTGAGGGGCCGCTAAATGTAGGGAAGAAACTCAACCCCAGATAACATCTGCAAACTGTACATCACCCACTTCCCTATATATATATAAGATAATAGAAATAAATAAACAAACATAAAATAATTTTGAGTGTGGGTTTGTTTGTAAATTAATCTGATATAACATGAACAAAGAGAAAAGGAGATATTAAGTGCGAGAGTTTAATGAGCTCTCGGCAGACTAAGATGGATGCCAACTATTTACACAAGGCGTCAAATTCTTTAACGCAGAATCATGTGCCTTTTTTCAATTTAGATGGTTGTAAATCTTGTCATTCATCGGCCTCGCAACCAACAAATGATTCAAACCTAGAGAAAACAAAAATGAAGGGCCAGGAGTTACATCTCATTTACAGCCCTCTGTAGGACATAGACATAATACCAACGCAATGATCTCGGGGCTAAAAGGAATTAATACAAATCTATAACTTTAAATGAAATTACATGTTTTGTAGTGACATGATTTTCTATTTAGATGTTCTAAGTGGCCTAAATGCTACATAAGAAATCACTTCCAGGACATCTCCATATCAACACATTAAGCAGGTGTCAGTGACACATACCAGTAAGTGGGGCAATAATAGATGCAACTAAACTTCCCCATCAAATAGGTAATCTCATCAATTAGGGACCTGGCTGCCTCTTATCCCCATACTAATACTTTACTAAATCAACTCAAATAAAGGAGTTCAGTAAAGAGCATACATTATCTATGTAAAAGTAAGATCTGCATACCTGTTATAAGTTATAACATGTAATACTTCAAGGCTTTGCGAAGTTTTTTTCTGTTCAGGCAGTATTTCCCTCCGTGTTGTGGTGACTAATAGATTCAATAAAAGATCCGGGATTTAGTTGAACCAAACTAATGCTTCTGCTTCTACAGAAAAAAAACACAATCTCTCGTATTATTCTTTTCTTTCCATGGGGATTTTTTTTAATGTCACAGCTTCGAGTAAAGATTCTGCAATTGAAACAACGAGATCTGTTATTCACATCATATAAAGTTACAAACCCTAACTTTATGAAACATATAGAAGCAAAAAAACACATTAACACATCTTGCAACTACAAAAATCATCATCAAATAACGTAAAAAAAACAAATAAATTAAGTTAGGGTTTCATAAATCTCACCTGGAAATAACCTTCTTCTTTTTTTCCCCTCGGTTTCCTTCATCTTCTCATTTTCCTTCATCGTCCAATAAAGTGAAAAACGAAAAAACCAGTCTCGATTTCACTCTAGATTTCATTCGATTGGACTCTAGATTGGTATTTTACTATCACCTCCGTCTCTTCCCACAATTTTTCTGAAATCCTAAAACTAAAGATGAGGAATGACTCTCTGAAACTAACTAAAGATGATTTTCTGGCGGGTGGGTCGGGTGTCACCTATATCCGACCCGCCAGAAAACGGATAAAGAAAATTATCACCCGCATCCGACTCGTTTATCGACGGATCGGATACGAATCGGGTCAAAATTAACGGATACAGATCGGATGATAGGTGTGGATCGGGTATGTGCAACCCTAGTTTAAACTATAGTTTTGGTCTATTGTCGGGAACATAACGAGCCGTGGGTACTTGACTTTTGCTGAGGCTTAAATTTTGTTTTTTGTTTTCCGAATTACAAGGCTTAGTTATTACTATGTATAACTTACATAGTTACATGCCACGATCCACGATCCGATTAAAAAGAAAATATGAAACCAAAGTAAGAAACCTCATCCTCATCTCGTTTTCTTTAGCTAACTCTAGCCATTATTATTTTTCTTTCTTTTATTCACAAAAATCTTCAGTTTAGGGTTTTGATTTACGGAGAAGGCATAGAAGTTAGGGTATTGACAATTAGATCACTTCAATTGGAATTCTTTGAAATTCAATTCGTGTTATTTTGATTTTATGAGTTTTGGGTTTTGTAGTCATATCATCACGATATCAATGGCTTCTGATCTGGTTTTTTCCAACTGGGGGATGGTAAAACGAGACAGAGAAGAAGGAAAGGAGAGAACATAAATAGAGAAATATGGGAAACTCGTTTTCATCATAAGAGAATTGATTGTCACAGATAAGGGTTTTGATTTATATCCATTGTTTAGGAGGTGGATCTTTATTCAGGTAAAATGATGGTCTATGTAATTTTATTCTCTTTTAATTATTGTTGGTTAATTAATCCCTAAGTATTCAAGCAATTGTTTTTTGTTTGATAATCTTGGTGACGAAGTTTAAAATTTGGCTTTAGAGTATTTTGTTGATTTGTGAAATTGGTTTCATTTGAATGGCAGGGTTTGTATACAGGAGTTGAACTCTATTAACAATAAGAGGGAAGAATATTTAATAAAGATATGTTTGTATCTTATTCCTCCTATTATATTCAATGTGAAGTATGTATTTCTTTTTACCTTTTTTTTACTATGTTCTCTACTCCGTACAATTTTTATATGTAATTGAACCTTTTCGCAATCCTTAGGAAAAGTATGCTTTTCTTTAATTGTATCTACTTCTCCTAGTTTTTTCCACTGTGTTTGTGTATTGAGACTGGAATGGTAATTTTGTGTTGAATATCTAGCTTACAGGTTGATTGCCTTCGGTATTTGTGTGGTGAAATTATTCTAACGAAGAATGATTCATCCCTTAATTGGGAATACAAATTATTTCATCGAAGAGTTGTTCATCCCTTGCTTCTTATTTCCATGGATTTCTCGAATTAGGTTGTTACTTTTGTTTTAGGATGGTAGCATATTGGTGTGGAAATTGTTACTGTAACTAATGGTTTTGAGCCTGCAGCTGCCCTCAAAGGTCATGGTGTTTTTGTCGTTGCTTTAGTTGTAGGCGGCTAGGCGCTAAAAAACTCTATTCGGTATCTATGGATAACACAATAAGGGTATGTTTGGCAAAGTCTGTTTCAGTATTTAGCCACTTTACTTCTGAATTTCATAGTTCAAAATTTTATTTGTGGGAAGTCAGCTGTTTCAAAACCGATAGTGAAGTTGGTATATGTCCTCATTTTAAAGAAAAATGATCACAAATTCGGTTTAGGTAAGATTACTGAGTATGATTGCCTGACCACTTACTATTATTCTCATTATTATTTATTTATCTTTTGATCTTTTATGGGGAACAGTGATAAGCAAAATGCAGAAGTTGTCTAAGGAGGGTCTTCAACGTACTGACAAGAGAATCGGTTTTTTGAGTAAAATTTTGGTTGCAATGGACACTGTTAAGTATGATCTTAGATAACTGTTACTCGTCAATACTAATTACGATTGTTGGAATGATTATTCTGATTATTTATCTGGATCTCTTAATAAATGCTATGCATAAGAGGGGAGCTTCCAATCCAAAATTCAAAGCACCCGTGACGATGAGTTGTCATGATTCTGGAAAGCACAACTACTATCAGCGGTAGGGTAGAAAACTGGTCATGTCTAATCTCATGCCAATATTGATGGATTTTTGTTTCAGATATGAAATGATATACATAAGGATCGAACTTAGTCATAATAACTTGGGTTTCTGTTGGTTTGACTTTCCTTGTGTTTTATCAAAATAAATTGGGTATTTAAGGGTATCATAAATAGCTTTTTTTTTGTATATGTATAGGTCTTAGTTACCGCATTCATTTGCTTTACTACATTGCTCTTAATTTATTTATTTTCTTGCAGAGTAGTATGTTCATCTTGAACAGCATGCCGATGGTGGTTACGGTTATCTTGTTTGGGATGTTCATTTAACACCGCGAGGGCATTTATATCACTTTCACTGTTTCCAGTGTTAAGATTCCCTTTATTCATGTTTCCTAATTTGGTAACTCAGGTGCTGCCTCTTATTCTTAGATTGTTTCTCTTTTATTTGTGTATCTTGTGGTTTTGGGACCAGAGTTGTGGCTCCCACTCTTTTTCAGTTGCTAGTAATATTTCCAGACCTTGTTAATTTAGTATCTCAACACATTAATTGGAGAAAGAGACTTCTCTTAATACCGTATAGTTAAATCTTAGGGTCCATAGAGAAATGCTTTACACCTTATGCCATGTATTAATTTTTGTTGGTTAGATACCCTTTCCGAGTATTATTGTTGTGAGAGATGTGTCATTTTTCGGTATGATCTAATGTATTTATAGGCATTGTTAAGGACGCAAAACTGTTTCAAATATGTTCGATAGGTTGTCATTGCAGATGTATTACTGAAACATCTTGAAGAATTTTTCTTAGCTTAAGAGAGTCTTCTTTTGCCTAACCCACCAGTCGAGCAAGTTTTTCAGCTATATCAATCAAGAATGACAACTTTTCCTGGGATTCAAAGGTTTGGCTTCGAGTTAATTTATATTGGTTGAAATTTGTGTTGTGCTTCTAGGTTTGCTTTGATGACTCTGTAGTCAAGTTCAAACCATGGATGGATACATTTCTTGGGTCCAAAATTTTAGTTTTATATTTGGTCTATGTTTACTTTTTTACTGTAATGGCTTATTTTTTCATTTGAATATGTTTAACTTTTTTTAGGTTTTCTCTTGATGACTTACTTATAATGGCTTATTTTTTCACTCTAACGAAACAACAAATGTTGGTTATTTTTACTTTTATTTGTTGACCATAATTATTTTCGTGTAAAACTGTTAGCTTACCCCTCATTCAGAACTATTTTTTTAAATCAGGGCAAGAAGTTCCAGTATCAGTAAATGAATTAAGGTGAAAAGAAAGAACATAGACAGATGGAGATATCCTTGCTCTGGCAATTTAGAGTTCTGTACCGTCAGATAAGTTAAGGTGTTGAGGAAAAAGAACTTTCACTGTGGGAAAAAGATATTCTTTTTTTGGCATTTTTGATATTTTTGTAGGCAAAAATGATAGTCGTATTCTACTCATTTTGAGTGATTATAGGTATCCACATGGAAACTCCTTTCTCCAACAGAATACTGTTTAGCATTCAAAAAATTTGATATTCCGAATATAAGTTGGGATAATAATGTAAAGTTGAATTCATCTATTAAATGCAATATTAATGTATATCCGGTTTCAATCATCTTTGCACTTGAATCTATTTTATTTTAATTAAAGTTGAATTCATTTTGTAAATGCAATCAATGTATATTTAGATATTGATATTTTGGTCCCATTTGTACGATTTGGCTACAAAATATTTGGTCGCTCTAAGAATTAATTTACCGATAAAAAAATGTTTAGTCGCAAAAGAAAAAAAATCCGCGATAGAAATATATCGTCGCTATAGATTTTATATTTAGGACAATATATTTCTGGTCGGTAAATATGTTTTTCGGCCACAAAACTTTATTTTGTCGCCAATAAACATTTTGCGATGAAAAAGAAATTAATGTTGTTGTTACCTTTAGCGACACATTATCACCGACAATTCCCACGACAAGAAAACTCGTTGCCAAAAAAAATTAGCGACGAAAGTTTAATGTTTTGCGACGAAGTTGTTCGTCGCTGATGACCAATTTTCTTATAGTGTAAGAAGATTGGGAGCATCTGTATGGTCCCAGGTTTTAACTCATAGTTTGCTTGAGTTGCAGTTAACCTGATACATGATAGACGAGAAGTCCTAGTGGGATTCAACAAATGTTTCAAAGTTGTCATTTCTGGCACAGCTGGAAAACTAGTAATAACTTCCTCACTAAGAGACAAATTCTCAAAACTAAAGTCTCTAAAAATCGGGCTCCCAAAAGAATGGTTTCCTAAATTCTTAATTTCAAAGACAGAGTGTCTATTCTCGTCACTGATCGAACAACCAATAGAACCTCTTCTCCAGACACGCTCACTTAAGGCTTTAGGCGACCTGCATACAATAAAATAACTCCTAACTGGAAGGGAATTCTAAAAAAACACAAACAAGGCTAACTCGAGCAAACAAACTTATTTAGTCCAGCAAACAAAAAGCATGATGACTCCACTTAGATTGTTTCTAGACCATCTTCTATTCTTTGAAAAGGCAACTAGTTGCAGTTTTAACAAACCTCTTAAACCGATCTGAATTAGATTAAGTTGATCGAAGAGAAGCAAGATAAGCTCTATGGAGCTTGGATAATCCTACCTCTTTGGAAAACGTTTCCTTGGGTTACAAGGCGGCGCAAATGATGTGATTTAATATAGTGGTAAAAAGGGTTTGATTCTCAGACTTATGAAGATTCGATTTCTAGACCTAATTTTTAATGACTAAAAATAAAGAAGATTAAAACAAAGTTGATTTAAAATTGATGGGAAGAACTATGGCTAAGATTCCACCATTAACCAATATTTCAAGTGATAAAACCTTACAATTCCTGTATTTAATTTATTCTAAGTATTGCCAAAATTAGGTTTTTGAGAGAATAATTGAAAATCGAAAGAATGAGACATCAAAAGTTTAAAACTAAGCATGACCCATCAAAAGCAAACACAATTATTTGATAAAAACCATTTTTTTCCAATTTAATTCAAAGCAATTAATAATAAAAGAATTGTAAACAAATGGATACAATAGAAGTTACCACTTAATCATTGGAAGAATGGCTTCCTCCGTCGCCCCAGTGATGGTGATTAGCTCATTGTATTGGAAATACCCTCAAAAATATATTTCATAGCTCAAAAAGTGCTTACAATGGTGAAATAATAGTAACACAGGAGAACAGAGACGCTTATAAGCGTTCCAGAGAGGTATTCTCCGCGTTACAGAAGAAAGAAAAGAAAAACGGAAAGAAAAACGGACTCCAGGCGCTGTTGAAATATGACTGTATAAGTGACAGCTTCAGCGACAGTTTCTGGACGCCTTATGTTCTTCTTCTTCTCTACAGCAGCAGAAAACTTTTTTTCTTCCTGATTTTTTTCCAGTGGCTCTGCCTCTTTTGTTTCTCGTTTCTCTTGGCTATATATAGTATTAGTGAACCCTATAAACCCTAGAGAACCGATAAGGACTACAAAACAACTCCCAATCAAATTCAAATTACGTGTAAATCCTAAACAGGATCGAATTCCTTTTTTCGGCTTGATTCACTTCTGCAGCCATTTTTTTCCGGGTGAAACACGTTTTGTGATGTGTATTGATCCTATTTTGGTTGTTTACTTCCCTTGGGTAACTCATATTCACTTCCAAATCCCTTAGAATTCGATTCCAACAACTCAGGAGATTTCACGTGAAACCCAAACTTCCCGCCATTTTCGTGATTTCAAATTCAAAGGGAAGGGGTGCCCCTATCCAACAATGGGGTGCCATTAACAATTTGTCCTGGGTGTCTTTAGTAATTTTCCGGGTGCCTTTATCAACTTTTTGAGCCGATTTTTCCACAAATATTTATTTCTCGAAAATACCTACAAAGAAATAAAAAGCCATAATAAGTACAAAATCGAACACTACCAAAATAAATAATCGAGCGCAATTTAGACAAAAAAATGTGTCTATCAAATACCCCCAAACTTACTATTTGCTAGTCCTCGAGCAAATCTAATCTAGAAATAAAATCCTAAATCACTTTCGCAGGAATCGCGACTATATTTGGCATATGTAATAAGCCTTTAAACCCCTAGGTGTCCCTAGTGGACGAGTTTTGTCTCGTGAGGGTTTACAAGAGGTATACCCGCAAAACCTTTACTCCAAATTTTAGCTACTCGTGAACGATCGAGGATAAACACTAAACAAGCTATTTAGTTGGCATACTAAATTCTTCGGCTCTGGTATTCATTACCCTATATGAGTCCAATTCCTGTACACGAGTTTTTTACTCAAGCATACTAAAGTTCATATATAAGAAAACAAAGTTCTACTCAGATAGTCGTTCAACCAAAATACTCAGAATCTATCAAAGTTCAATCACATGAAAAGATTTAGAAGATGGATGTGGGAAAAAATGAAGTTTGCGCGTGTTGACTAAGGTGAATGGTGTTTCCCATATCTGTCTGAAGGTCAGTGCCAGGATGAATCTTAATGGATTGAGATACGCTCCTACTGGTCTTAATCATTATACTAATATTGATTCAACTGGTATATACAAGGGTTCCAGCGATCGGTTTATTGAAAATAAACACTTATAAATGTACTGACAACATGATCGATCTAATTGAATCCAAGCGCATGGTCCTGATCAGCATCTTACATGTTATTTCCCATGGATCCTGCGTTCCACGCTTTCTTAGGCGACGGAGACAGGGAGAACACACACATATTGCTATCAAAGTGTCAATACTCGATTTTTATTTTATTTTATTTTTTTGAAAAGAACTAAAATTGGGCTTGATCTCAACACTCTATTTCATCCTGGCGGCGATAACAAATCGATATTTGGCCCCACCAAATCACTTAGAGAAACATAAATTGCAAAAATAAAAACAGAAGGTGATATGGTTGAGATAGACCCCGAGATATGGTGACAACTATCATGTTATTTCTAACACCTGAACTCTGTCCTTTTATGAATAGACCATTTAACTGGGCACACCAATTCCTATAGAAAAAGAGATAAGTTTCCATCTACCTAGAATGGTTAGTGTCATCCTGAATTGTTCACAAGCTTCTAGACTTTGGAGTTTTTATTATTGCACTAAAAAGTTTCTCCTTTACCCCCAAACTTAAATCAAACAGTGTCCTCAATGTTTCTAAAGATGAATGATTAAAAATATGAACAAGGAGAATTTGTTACCACTTCAAGAAAAGAGTTAAGGAAAGATATTACCGTGTCGCTGAGCATGGGTTACCTCCCAAGAAGTGCTAAGTTTAAAGTTTTCAGCCAGACTTAGAAAGAATTAGTCACCTCATAAAATCATATAGCAATAGTCAGAACAACTGTAGTCATCTGAATCAAATAGTGCTATCACAAATAAGAGGAAACTACAACAGGCCAAGAAAATGAACAAACCGAGCATACCCTTATCTAGTTTTATGTTTAAGACAATTACTTCTAGCTGTGGTTCAGGTTTAGGCTCTATAAAAGGGTCTAGATAAAATATTTTCATGGGTTGGATTTCCTCGTAGACAGGATCAACAGAATCAGATTGTAGAGTTTGGAACAACTCAATTAAGAACTTAGAAGCACATATTAATAACCTGAATAATTGTCGATCCTCAAAGTCAATCAGATTTGACTCACACAATTGACTACTATGAAGGTAGTCATTCTTAAGCAAATGTGTCGATTCTAAATCCCTAAAGTAATTAGGTTTAGTCTTAAAACTTAATAACAGGCATATTTGTAATTCTAACGTTCCCACATATGGAAGAAAATATTTTGGTGGGAAAACAAAGCCAATCTTGGTATTATCGCCTAGGTAAACCACATCAACCAGAGGATGGGTTTCTAACACCTGAACTTCTTTCTAGACATCACCAGGCTCAGGGAATATAGTTTGAAGATGATCTTTTAATATGGTAGAGGTGCATATTTCAAGTCCCAAGTTAGGGAATTTAAGTAGGGATAATTGACAATCACAAGAATCATCGGTACCCCCAAACTTAGGGTTTTCAGTGTCTTTAGATAGACTAGTCACAATTTCCCTAATTTCTAGATCGTCAGATTCCTGAAAATGGTCAATTTCTTCTTCTAAATTATGATCAGGTGGTGATGAATCTAACAAAGTATTCACCTTATTAATAACACTATCATTATCAACATCAAATCTAAAGTGGGTTAGGAATTTCTCCAATGGATCTTCTAATAAAGTGTTTGGCAATGACTCTTGAACTAATGTTCCTATCATGTTCACCTCTTCAATGCATGTGTCATCCAGTTCAGGTGGTTGGTTACTAATATTGAAAATATTCATCTCAATAGTCATATTACCAAAAGATAAGTTCATAATACCATTTCAACAGTTAATGATCGCATTAGATGTAGCTAAAAATGGTCGACCTAATATCACAGGTATCTGGTTCTCTGGGTCAGGGACAGGTTGGGTATCAAGGACAACAAAATATATTGGATAAATAAACTTATCGACCTCAATAAGAACATCCTCTATGACACTACGAGGAATTTTCACAGACCTATCAGCTAATTGCAGTGTTATCTGAGTAGGTTTCAAATCACCAAGTCCTAGCTGGAGGTACACATGGTACGGAAGTAAGTTCACACTGGCTCCTAAGTCAAGTAACGCTTTCTCAACACGGTAGTTACCTAGTATGCAAGAAATGGTTGGGGAACCTGGGTCTTTGTACTTAGGAGTTGTATTGTTCTGGATAATTGAACTCACATGACTAGCTAAAAAGGTTTTCTTTGGTACACTAAGCTTTCTCTTTCGCATAGAGATATCCTTAAGAAACTTGGAATAAGCAGGAATCTTCCTGATTACATATAATAATGGAAGGTTGATTGTGACTTGCTTAAAAACCTTCAATATGTTGATAAAGTTTGATTCCTTCTTTGTTGGTGCTAACAGTTGCGGGAAGGGAGCTCTGGGCACAAAATCTGGTTTATGAGGAACTACATCGGGCTCATTAGAGACTTCATCAGTCTCAACAGCTACTGGCTCAGAAGGGTGAACTACAGTATGTTCACTATCAGGCATAGTTATCTTGTTGTCTACCATTTTACCGTTCCTAAGGGTTCTAATTGCGTTCACATGATTTGGTAGTTTCTCACCAGAAGATACTTCATGAATTCCTCTAGGATTGACTAGGAAACCTACCTTTTTCTGTTTCTCTTAAAGACTCAGCGATTTGACCAACCTGGGTTCGTAAACCATTAATAGCCTGAGAGTTAGCCTGGATCATCTTTTTATTATCTTCTAAATTTTGTTCAACCGATTGCTGAAACTTGGCAGTGTTAAGAGATAAAAATATGAGAGACTCTTCTAATCTCATGATCTTCTTATCTGACTGGTTCTGAAATTGTGCTGGTCTTGAAGGATTATTAGTATAACCAAAACCTGAGGGAACCTTAGAATTACTAGACTGACCTTGATTCTGGCCCTTAGACCAAGAAAGGTTAGGATGGTTTCTCCAACCATGGTTATAGGTTTCTGAATAAGGGTCAAACTTATGATGATTATCAAATCTAGTGTTATTATAAAGACCATGGGATTGCTCTTCGACAGTCTGTCCTTCCCAAAATGATTTGGGCTCAATTCCACAACTAGATTGACTCAGTTCTAAAGCTTCTAACCTTTTCGATATAGCTGCTATTTTAGCATCTGATTCAAAATATCCTTATACCTTATCGACATTTCCTCTACTTAGAAGAATTTTTTTCGGAGATCCCTACTATTTTCCCGCTGCTGGGTTTTTTCGGCGATTTCATTCAAAAATGTCATCGCACCATCGACAGTTTGATTTTCAAACCCACCTGTGCATGAAGACTCAACCATGGTTGTTGTCGAATAATCTAAACCCTCATAGAGGATCTGAACTAGCCTTATTTTTTCTAAACCATGATGAGGACATTGTGATAGTAAGTCATTGAACCTTTCCAAATACCTATATAAAGATTCTCCGTCTTGTTGAGCAAATGTGCAAATCTGCTGCCTAATAGATGATGTTTTGTGTCTAGGGAAAAACTTCTGTAAAAAGGCAGATGTAAGTTGTTCATAGGTTTCAATTGACTCGAAAGTCAAACTATATAGACAAGATTTGGTTTTGTCTCTTAGTGAAAAAGGAAACAGTCTAAGTTTCAGTCCTTCATCATCTAGGTCCTTAATCCTGATGGTACTACATATTTCCTCAAAATCCCTAACATGGAAATAGGGGTTTTCATTTTCTTTCCCTAATAAGATTAGGAGCATCTGTATGGTCCCAGGTTTCAACTCATAGTTTGCTTCAGTTTCAGCTAACTTGATATATGATGGACGAGAAGTCCTAGTCGGGTTCAACAAAGCTTTTAAAGTTTCCATTGCTGGCGCTATCAAAGGACTAGAAGTGTCAAGTTCTCAAAATTGTAATTTTCAAAAACAGGGCCCTCAAAAGAAGAGTCTCCGAGGTCCTCGTTTCCAGGGACAGAACTACTAGGTTTCTCACTAATCAAACGACCTAGAGTGTCTTTTTTCCAAGCCCGCTCAGTGATGACTTCAAGCGGTCTTGGCATACACTAAAAAAAATAAAAAAATAAATCCTAATTGGAAGGGAATTCTAACAATCACAAGCAAGGATGACTCAACCAAATCAAACCTATTGAATCTAGCAAACAAAAAGCATGATGGCTCCACTTAGATTGTCTCTAGACCAGCTTCTATTCTTTCGAAAGGCAACTAGTTACAATTTTAGCAAACCTCTCAGAACGATCCGAATTAGATTAAGTCGAAGAGAAACAGGATAAGCTCTAAGGAGTTTTGATAACCCTGTCTCTTTGGCACTTTTCCCTGGGTTACAAGGCGGCTCTAATCAACTTAAAATAATATTCTTGAACTTCGAGTTTGGCTAACAAAGTAATCAATACATTCCTTTTGAATGAGTCTCTTATAAGCTCGTTACTCTATCGGTCTCTTACTAGTCAAAATTTTAAGGTTTAGGTTCGCGTTTGGTAACGTGTTCCTAAAGCGGGCAAGAAGGAAACGGTGATGAAATCCTAGTCCTTATCTTGTATGGCCAGTTCTTGCCCTTTACTAGAAAAATAAGTCTGTATTCAATTCCTCAACATATATGCATACGAAGGAATACAGTAAACCCACTTGCAGGGGATTCATGGGTTGATCGAGTCTTACCTCCCGTACTAGACGGGGGATGAATCGGTTGTAGTCGACTCGGGCCACCGACTCCTGTGTCAGTGTACGAACCCGAGGTGCCGAGACAATATCGTAATTGTCGTCATTCCCTGTAGCAGTTTATATTTAAATTACCCTTCCGTAGGGTTTAAAAATAATAATAAAGTCCACATTCCAAAATAAAGTCCAAAAAGTGTCCAAAATAAAAATAAATATACATAAATAATAAAAATTCCTAATACAATTTTCTAAACAAATAAAATCTAAATAAAATAAATCTAATTAATAAAAATAAAATCTAAAAATAAAAGTCTTTGTCTTCTTCTCCGTTCTTTAAGCTTTAACTTTTAACTCCAAGTCCTTAATCTTTAACTTCAAGTCTTTAATCACCAAAGTCTTTGGCTTTATATCCTTTCAATCCAAGATCCAAACATGTAGAAAAAAGAGAAATACCCAAAGAAACGTAAAATAGAACAAAATAAAAAATAATACTAAAAATAAAAATAAAAACCTAAAAATAAATCTAAAACTCTAAACCTAAAAACAAGTCTGCGTCGGCGGCGCCAAAACTTGATGTGATTTAATATAGTGGTAAAAAGGGTTTGATTCTCAGACTTGTGAATATTCGATTTCTAGACCTAATTTTTAATAACTAAAAATAAAGAAGATTAAAACAAAGTTGATTTAAAATTGATGGGAAGAACTAGGCTAAGATTCCACCATTAACCAATATTTCAAGTGATAAAACCTTACAATTCATGTATCTATTGCCAAAATTAGGTTTTTGAGAGAATAATTGTAAATCGAAAGAATGAGACATCAAAAGTTTAAAACTAAGCATGACCCATCAAAAGAAAACACAATTATTTGATAAAAAACCATTTTTTCCAATTTAATTCAAAGCAATTAATAATAAAAGAACTGTAAACAAATAGATAAAATAGAAGTTACCACTTAATCATTGGAAGAATGGATTCCTCCGTCGCCCCAGTGATGGTGATTAGCTCATTGTATTGGTAACACCCTCAAAAATATATTTCATAGCTCAAAAAGTGATTACAATGGTGAAATAATAGTAACACAGGAGAACAGAGACGCTTATAAGCGTTACAGAGAGGTGTTCTCCGTGTTACAGAAGAAAGAAAAGAAAACAGGAAAGAAAGACGGACTCCAAGCGATGTTGAAATATGACTGTATAAGTGACAGCTTCAGCGACAGTTTCTGGACGCCTTATGTTCTTCTTCTTCTCTACAACAGCAGAAAACTTTTTTTCTTCCTGATTTTTTTCCAGTGGTTCTGCCTCTTTTGATTCTCGTTTCTCTTGGCTATATATAGCATTAGTGAACCCTAGAAACCCTAGAGAACCGATAAGGACTCCAAAACAACTCCCAATCAAACTCAAATTATGTATAAATCCTAAACAAGGTCGAATTCCTTTTTCCGGCTTGATTCACTTCTGCAGCCATTTTTTTCCGGGTGAAACACGTTTTGTGACGTGTATTGATCCTGTTTTGGTTGTTTACTTCCCTTGGGTAACTCATATTCACTTCCAAATCCCTTAGAATTAAACTCCAAACAACTCAGGAGATTTCACGTGAAACCCAAACTTCCCGCCATTTTCGTGATTTCAAATTCAAAGGGAAGGGGTGCCCCTATCCAACAATGGGGTGCATTTAACAATTTGTCCTGGGTGCCTTTAGTAATTTTCCGGGTGCCTTTATCAACTTTTCGAGCCGATTTTTCCACAAATATTTATTTCTCGAAAATACATACAAAGACATAAAAAGTCATAATAAGTACAAAATCGAACACTATCAAAATAGATAATCGAGCGCAATTTAGACAAAAAATGGCGTACCAGACGGAGGATGAATCGGTTGTAGTCGACTCGGGCCACCGACTCCTGTGTCAGTGTACGAACCCGAGGGGCCGACAAAAGATCGTAATTATCGTCCTTCCCTGTTGCAGTTTATATTTAAATTACCTTTCCGTAGGGTTTAAAAATAAAAATAATATCCAAAGTCCCAAAAAAATAAAGGCCAAAAGTGTCCAAAAATAAAAGAAAAATTACAGAAATAATAAAAGATTTCCTAATATAATTTTCTAAAAAGAGAAACAAATAAAATCTAAAAATCTAATTAAAAATAAAATTCTTTGTCTTCTTTTTCGTTCTTTTAGCTTTAACTTTAACTCCAAGTCGTTAATCACCAAAATCTTTGGCGCAATTTCTTTTTAATCTAAAATCCAAAACCTGTAGCAAAAATATAAATACCCGAAAAAACGTAAAATAAAAATTATACTAAAACCAAAAATAAAAACTTAAAAATAAATCTAAAACTCTAAACTTAAAACAAGTCCGCATCGACGGCGCCAAGAATTGATGTGTTGTAGAATTGTGGTAAAAAGATTTGTTACTCAGACTTGTGGAGATTTGGTTTTAAACCAATTTTCTAATACTAAAATAAAGAAAAGTAATCAAAAAGTGATATCAAGATTTTAAAAACAACCAAAACACTGGATTCCACTACTACACATGATTGAATGATGTTATAAATATTTCAAAACCCTAGTCACCTTTTAAGTCCTTTTATTTCTAAATTCACTAATAATCAACCATATTCTCAAATATTACTTGTACCCATTAAGCATAAATTATCAACTGATTTAATAAAGTATAACATATCAAATTGAATCACAAATAATTAGGAAAATCATGCAAACAATTTAAAACTCTGCAGAAGCAGTGATTAAGTGAATTATATAATTAAACTAGAGAAAATAAAAATAATTACCCATCAATCATGCGTAAATAGCTTCCTCCATTGCCTTGGTTACGTGAGAATTAGATCATCATGGTAAACATCCTCTCAAAGTATTGAATCATGCTAAAAAATTGTTTACAAATACGAAAAGGAAGAAAAATAAAATTACACAGAAAAATGCTATAATTATAAGTGTTGTAATTACTGTTTTTGTGTTGCTAAAGAGAACAATTGTCATAGTGAATAAAAGACTTCTTCTGGGAACAGTAAAAAATGAAAGAAAAGGTGACAGTATTAACGGTTGTCCTTCTCTGCCTTATGTTCTTCTTCTTCTTCTTCACTCTGCAACTCAAACTTGGATTCTGATTTTTCTTCACTCTCAATTCCGACTCTCCCCAATCTGTCGATAACCCTTGTAATCACCTCCATCACCCTTTATATACACTACAACTCCAAAAAATACTCGACAATAACTCCTGAAATCTTCTCACTGTCAAAGTTTTAAATCGGGAATATTTCTTTCCTTTATCTTCTTCTCACGCGATAAATCGATGCTGACACACTCCAAACACGCTGATACACGTCTCATATGTAATCATACCCTCTGCAATCTCACGCAACTTCCAAAAATAGCCCAAATAACTCGGAAAAGTACTCGTACTCTGATTTATGAAAAAACCATAAAACATCCTTTTTTTTCGAATCTAGAGGAGTTTCCAGTCTGTTTTGTCTTAACAGGCTAGTACTAATCCAATCCCGAGAATAAATCAAATCAAAACTCTTTCAAACCAAATCCAGAAACTCTCGCAGTTTAAAAGAATTTAAAACTAAATTTTCCCACTAAAAAAATCTTTAAAGAAGATGAAGTACCCTATTCAAGTGAGGGTGCCTTTAGAAATGGAGGGCCCATATCCAAAATTTGGGTGCCTTTAGCAATTTCTTTAGCAAATTTTTCCCAAAAATGTTTATTTCTCAGAAACACCTACATAATATAAAACACCATAATAAGTACAAAAATGAGCACTCTTCAGAAATTGAGAAATAAGAGGTAGTTTACTTACTTGACTTTCTAAGTGAAGGGAGGCACTAACGTAATAAGGATTTGGGCAAGGACTTGGAAACCACCTATTTTCCAATAGAAATGTTGGCCTACTTCCACACCGGATATATCGTATAGCCCTTTTAATATGTTGACGGAACATGGTAGCACATTCATATTGTCCTCTGGCAGAAATAGAACTAAAAAAGGAATTATTTTGATTCCACTATCTCTTTCTCAACTCGTCTACTTGAATCATATTTTTCGGATATCAAGTAATCACATAATATCCCCAGCTTTTTTATCTCTTTTTTGGTATGCAGAATATAGTAATCGATTCAAAAAATCTATGAAGTTCTTAACAATATATAGAATTGAGACAAATCAGATACAAAATGTGTCTATCATCGAGTAACTGACTATTTTGCATTAATCGAAGTGGATAACAATTGTCAACACCTTCTCCACTTCATCACTACTCAATCATCGACAGTTTCTTCCAGAAAAAAGGTCGAGTGGTCACAATAGTTATGATATAAATAGATTCTCAATCTATTGAACAACAACAAGTTTACAACAACTGAACAAGTCTAACACAGAACAATTCAATTCGATCAACCTTGATCATTCAACCTTCTCACACAGAAGAGCATTGTTCATAGCTATTCTTACCAATCACATCCCATAGAGTCTGATTCTCTGACCTCGTCCTTCTCTTGCTTCCCTCCCTAAGACCAACCCTTCTCCTTCTCATCATTTTGTGGCTGAAGCAAGAATGGAACGACCATTGCCTGGTTTATGCCAGGATTGTACAGATTGATCTCTCGAATCTAAACAAAGTACTTTAACAGTACAAATGTTTAAGGATTGACGAATTATCACATCCTCACCCCATGTTTTCTAAATTAGCCTTCAAAAAAAAATTCCCCACAAATACTTGTATATGCCATAATATGACAGAGATATCATTCCTACACAAGGGAGTTTAGCTTCTCTTATAAAAATTAAAGATCTTATGCTTACCTGATTCTTGTTATCAGTGGGAAGTAGAAAGTGGACCAAGTTGTGAATTAGAAATCTCACAATATTTGATAGGTCTTATGATCACAATTAGAACTGGTCTTTCTCTTCAAAGGTTAGTAACAAGTCCAAAATTACAGTTGTGCACAACATACTTAACCATTAAATATTGTCCTAGCGTCGCATCCCTCACCCTTTCACCATCTTTACCATCGTCACCGGTGTCATTACTTAGTATTGTACACATGATTCGACTTGAACCGCAAAACTGTGATGAATTAAAAGAGTTAAGAATCATGAGTTGACTTTGTTCACAAATTTGAAGACCTTATACCTTTATTTCATGCCAAAGTTAAGGATTGTGCGGGATGTGCCTCCACAATCATTCTTCTCCTTGAACCTTAAACATACAACAATTAAAGTGATGTAGACGAGCAGGTTATAACCTATTTGGAGGCTAAAAACCCGAGTGTCGTAATTTATCTCAAGAGAGGTCCATTTTAATGGGAATCGGGTCAACGATCAAGACTTGTTGATCTATAGATCTACAAATCCACATAGTCTCCATAAATTAGCAAAATACCATCGTTTAGGGCTTCAACCAGGCGTTTTTGCTATTTTAGGAAAGATTTTGTTTTATTAATAACTTCTTCGTTAGCAGTCAGTTTGGTCGTCATTTGCGGAAAATAGTTTTATTTTAAGAGTACTCTCATTATTTTAGTTCGACCAAAATTTGCCAAAAATAGCAAATTAGGGTTTGAGTCGGTTTATTGGGTTTTTTTCATCCTTTCTTGTTGCGCAAGTTAGGATTTTTCCCAAAATCTATTTAAGAGTCTTCAAGTTATTATTCTAGACAGTTGAATTTGATTAATAAAATTGTTTCCTTAAATCTTGATCAAGTTTAATTCTGATTTTTTATTTATAGTCGGGAAACCGTGGTCTAAATAATTATATATGTTCATATTGGTTATTCCTAGGAATAATTCGAGGTCTGAACAAAACTATATTTTTCTTTATTTTCAGTAATATCTGCTGCATCAGTTGGTTACCAGAGCAAAGTCAATTCTAGGGTTGATAAGATGCCACCAAGATTGGAAATCGGTCGTGGTTGAGGTCGAGGTCGAGGTCGAGGTCGAGGAGGAGTTCCAAAAGATTTCAATGCATGGGGAGAAGAATTCATTGAAGAAATCCAAGCTATGTTGGATCAACATAATATTTGGTGTGAAGAAGATGAAGGAGAAGAAAAGGGTGATGACAACCCTTTTGCTAGAGGACGTCGTGAAGATAGAATAATCCAACGAGAAGATTCTGATCGTTGGAAGGTAGGAATAAAATTAGAGATTCCAGAATTTCATGGGGATTTAGAACCAGAAGAGATTCTTTCTTGGTTGAATATGGTTGAGGAAGTCTTGGAATTTAAAGATGTACCAGATAATAAACGAGTTTCGTTGGTAGCAACTATGTTCCGGGGGAGATCTAACTCGTGGTGGACAACACGAGCTAGAACACAGTCGTAAGGGAAAAGAGAATTTAGTCTCATGGGAGAAGATGAAGAAACACATGAGAGTAGAGTTTTTGCCACATAACTATATTGCTTGATGTATCAGTAGTTGCAAAACCTATGCGAAGGAGCATGTTCTATTGATGAGTACACCAAGGAGTTTTATCAACTACTAACTCTTAACGACTTGTCAGAGTCGGATGCACAAACAGTCGCTCGTTATGTTGGTGGACCCCCTCAACAATATCAGGACACACTCAACATGTTTGACTGTAGTACTATTTCAAATGCATATCATAGATCAAGGCAGATAGAGAAACAATCGGGGTGTAGAAGCTCAAATTGGGGTATCAATGTGGCAGCATCTCCAACAGGTAATCGTAGTACTTCAACACCTAGTACAACTAATAAACCTAATTCTTCGTCTGCACCAATAAAGCTCCATTTAACACTTTTGTAGGTCGATGTCATAAGTGTGGTGAATCTGGACACAAAGGCAGTGACTGTCACAAAGGAGAACGGGAAAATAAGGTGATATTTTATGATGAGGACAGTGACGGTGATGGTGAACCGCAATTTGATGATTGTCCTGAAGATGCTGAACCTATTGATGAACTTTTTTCTGGAGACCAAGGAGTGAACTTTGTGGTGTGAAGAAGTTGTCTTACTCCGTGTCAAAAAGATAACGATTTATAGTTACGCACCAATATATTCTAGTCAACCTGCACGATAGAAAGAAAGGTTTGTCGACTAGTTATTGATCCTGGTAGTTACAAAAATCTGATTGATGAAGAGGTCGTGAAAAGATTCAAGATTGAAACCAAGGCACATCCACATCCCTACAAGCTTTCTTGGCTTAAGAAAGTTAATAAGGTAAAAGTAAATAAACGTTGCTGATTTCTTTTTCAATTGGTGATAAATATAAAGATAAAGCATGGTATGATATCACGAGTATGGATGCATGTCACTTGTTATTGGGTCGTCCATGGGAGTTTGACAGGAAAAGCAGTCATGATGGGCTTAAAAACATCTATAGTTTTTTTTTGGAATGACGTACGTACAGTACTTGTACCTATTAAGGAGACTGTTCCTAAACCATCTACTAGAGAAGCTACCAATCTCTTATCATTCAAGAAGTTTAAAGATGAGATAGAAGATGCAGGTGAATTGTATGTGTTGAGGAAAAGAAGAACAGGATGATAGTAGTATCCCCATTACAGCTCAACCTTTAATTAAAGAATTATGGAAGTCTTTCCTAATGAATTTCCTAATGAGTTACCTCTACTCCGGGATATTCAACATCGTATTGATCTAGTTCCTGGATCAAGCTTGCCAAACAAAGCGCATTACAGAATGAATTCTAAAGAGCATGAAGAACTCCGTCATCAAGTAGAATACTTGTTACAAAATGGACTGATCCGACAGAGTCTTAGTCCATGTGTAGTTCCGGCCTTGCTGACCCCAAAGAAAGATGGTACTTGGAGGATGTGTTTTGACAGTCGCACTATCAACAAAATCACAGTTAAATACTATTTCCATATTCCAAGGTTGGATGACTTGTTAGATCAGTTGAGTGGAGGGAAAGTGTTTAGAAAACTAGATTTAAAAAGTGGATACCATCAGATAAGGATTCGTAAAGGTGATTAGTGGAAGACTTATTTTAAAACTCGCGAAGGTTTGTATGAGTGGATGGTTATGCCATTTTGTTTGACCAATGCACCTAGTACATTCATGCGTACCATGAATCAAGTACTGAGACCTTTTATCGGTATTTTTTTGGTTGTTTATTTTGATGACATTATCGTTTATAATGCTAATATGGACTTACATGTCCAGCATCTTCGAGAAGTGTTTTCTATGTTACGCAGAGAGAAACTATTTGCAACCATTAAGAAGTGTTCCTTCATGAAGGATCAAGTTTTGTTTCTCGGTTACGTTGTGACCAAGAATAGGATCAAAGTAGACGAGTCCAAGGTTCAAGCTGTGAAAAATTGGACTAAACCTATTACTTTGCACGAGGTAAGGAGTTTCCATAGTTTTGCTTCTTTTTACCTACGTTTTATTCCCTAGTTCAGTACCATTATGGCCTCAATCACTAAATGCATGAAAAGAGGGAACTTTTCATGGTCTGATGAAGCCGATGAAGCCATTGAAGCTGTCAAAGAAAAACTAATTACTGCACCGTTGTTAGTGTTACCAGATTTCAGTAAGCCGTTTTAATTACATTGTCGCATCAAAAGTGGGGATTGGAGCTGTGTTTAGTCAAAAAAGACGTCATGTAGCTTATTTCAGTGAGAAGTTTAATGATGCTAAGCTCAAGTATATTATCTATGATGTGGAGTTCTGTGCAATAGTTCAGGCTTTGAAGCATTTGTGTTATTATCTTATTCATAACGAGTTTGTAATGTTTTCTGATCATGATTCTTTGAAGCACATCAATAGTCAAGAAAAACTTTCTATTAGACATGGTAAGGGTTGGTTATCTACAAGAGTTCACTTTTGTGCTGAAACACAAGGCTGGATCGCATAATCAAATTTTTGATACTTTAATTCGCAGGAGTTTGTTACTCAATACTATGAGAACTAAGGTATTGTATTTTAATTCATATTCTTATCTTATTTTAACTGATCCACATTTCGCGGAGGTTGTGGATTTTCTCAATACAGGAACAAAAAGTGACTACCATATGCATGATATTTTTCTCTTCAAGGGAAAACAATTATGTATTCCAGATTCAAGTCTCCGAGTGAATATTCTCAAAGAGTTACATGACGAAGGACGTATGGGCAGAGACAAGACTTTTCAACTTGTTTCGAAGTCGTACTATTGGCCTACAATGAGATGTGAGATCGGAAGATTTGTTGATAGATGTCGAATCTGTCAAACATCGAAGAGAAAAGCGTCTAATGCATGTTTGTATAAACCGTTGAAAGTTCCAAGCCAGCCTTGGACATATTTGAGTATGGATTTCGTATTCGGTTTACCAAGGACTCAACGGGGTGATGATTCAGTATTTGTAGTGGTTGACCGTTTTTCTAAAATGACACACTTTTATTTCTTGCAAGAAGACTACTAATGCGTTAAAGGTAGCTGAATTATTCTTTCGAAAAATATATCTTCTACATGGATTGCCAAGTACCATTGTATCTGATCAAGATACAAGATTTCTGAGTTATTTCTCGAAGACTTTATGGAAGTTAGCTAACACAAGGCTTAATTTCAGTAGTGCATATCATCATCAGAGTGACGGGCAAACAGAAGTGGTGAATCGTTCATTGGATGATATACTGCAATGTCTGGTTGGAGAAAATATGAAGAGTTGGGATCAGAAACTTTGTCAAGATGAGTTTACGTTTAATCGTTCTGCAAACCGTAGTCTGGGTATGGGTCCTTTTGAGGTTATTTATGGATACAGCCCACGAGCACCAGTAGATTTAACACCAGTTCCTGGTTTGGGGAGAATTGAAGCTCGATATGAAGAGCGTATCCAACAGTTGCAACAGGTTCACAAGTTGGCTGAAAAACAGTTACTTCGGGCTAATAAGAAGTATAAGCAGGCAGCAGATATAAAGCGCAGAGATGTAAATTTTGAAGTAGAAGATTTTGTGTGAGCAATATTAGCAAATGATCATTTCTCTGTGGGTGATTATAACAAACTGAAGGCACGCAAGATTGGTCCAGTGGAAATTATTGCTAAGATTAATCCAAATGCCTATAAGTTGAAGCTGTCTAGCCATATCCGTACTTTTGATGTTTTTAATGCCAAACACTTGGTGTCGTATCATGGAGATAATTCTTATGACGAAGATCAGCAAAATTCGAGGGAGAATTTCTCTCAATCCCGGGAGAATGATGCAGACGAGCAAGTTATAGCCTATATGGAGGCTAGAAACCCGAGTGTCATAATTTAGCTCAAGAGGGGTCCATTTTGATGGGAAACGGGCCAACGATCAAGACATGTTGATCTATAAATCTATAGATCCACATAGTCACTATAATTTAGCCAAATTCCATCGTTTAGGGCTTCAAACATGCGTTTTTGCTATTTTATGAAAGTTTTGTTTTATTAATAACTTTTTCGTTAGGAGTCTGTTTGGGTCGCCGTTTACGGAAAATAGTTTTATTCTAAGAGTACTTTCGTTAGGTCGACCAAAATTTGTCAAAAATAGCAAATTAAGGTTTGAGTCGGTTTATTGGGTTTTTTCATCCTTTCTTACTGTGCAAATTAGGGTTTTTCCCTAAATCTATTTAAGAGTTTTCAAGTTATTGTTCTAGACAGTTGAATTTGATTAGTAAAATTATTTCTTAAACTTGTTCAAGTTTAATTCTGATTTTTTATTTATAGTCGGAAAACCATGGTCTAAATAGTTATCTCTGTTCACAGTCGTTATTCCTAGGAATAGTTCGAGGTCTGAACAAAACTATATTTTTCTTTTTTTTCAATAATATGTATTGTATCATAAAGGTTGTCCTCCATTGAAGAATGTCACATGGCTGATCTATGTTCAGAATCTCGAGGGACTTTTCTTGGTTGAATTGGATGGATTAGAAGAGATAATATCTAATGATTTTGCAACCGAAGAGAAGTTAATAAATACGTTTTCCAGATTAAGTCATTTGAGATTGGGCTCTCTAAGGAATTTAAAAAGGGTATGTGACCATAATGTGAAATTCTTTCTTTTGGAAAAAAATTTACGTGGTGGGGCGTCCAGAATTGAAGAAACTACCATTTAACACCAGTAGCATGATCCCTCATACCTTAGAGACGATTGAAGGAGAAAAGTTACGGTGGGAAAGGCTAGAATGGGAATATGAAGCAACCAAGCCAAATCTTGCTCCTCATTTTCGTGGAATTAATTTGTTTGATTTTAACATTAAGTTTGGATTGTTAGTTTATAAATGCAAGTTACTTTTGTTTCTCTAGTTTGTAATTACAAGTATATCAAGCACAACTGTATCCTTCGTTCTTAGACTAGGGTTGTTTATAAGATTTGGTTTCAACTTTGATCGTAAAAAACAAAAAAATTGGAACTACTGTTTCATGTTCGTATCTATCTAAATAATATAAAACAAAGAGTAAATTTTAGTTTTCTATGCATTTTGGATACCCCTAAAACATTTACAAACTATCCGGGTGAAAAGCAATCGAAGTGCCATGATAGAAGAGGAAGAATGTGACATGTCAATTTCTGGAGCAAAGGATTAATAATGTTGTAGGTTATATATTGGAGATTAGAATATGACTGAAAGAGAGAGGTAGGTGACCAGTTAACTTCAAAGGTATGACCCAAATTCAATGAAAATATACACAATTTAATTTTCGGTGGCCAACAAGAAATGTTAAGTATAATGTTGTTGTTCTTATCAAGTTTTTACATGGAGCATATAGAAGGAAATGCCTTTCTGACTTTTAAAACATGAACTCGATGTTTGCCAACACGAGAGTATATATGAATTTCACAATCAGATAGTAATATGCAACCTGACCTGACATTGTATTTAGTTGGTTCGTTTTTGTACATCTCTGATCTGCTCGCTCAATTGCCCGTTGGTTTTTAAGTATCTATCCATCTATCTATGTTCATGTTTACGTTTAATTTTCATGTATAACAATTGGAAAAATACCTTAAAATAAGATGTTATCTTGGAAAAGTGCCCCATTCTATCATGTTTTTCACCCAAGTCAGTTATCTAGTTAACTTGGAGCATTTTCATTGGTCAATGGGGTTTGAAATATCCCTAGAGACCACCATCGTCGTCACCACCACCACCTGAACCACCGCCAGACCACCACCGTAGCCGCTACCACAACCACCACTACTACCTGAACCACCACATCCTGAACCAACAAAAACAACACCACCACCATTACCACCTGACCCACCGTCGCCATCACCTGAACCATGACCACCACCTGAACCCTGAACCACCACCACTACCAACTGAACCACCGCCACCACCACCACATCCTAAATCCTGAACCACCACCATCTTAACCCTGAACCACGGCCACCTGAACCCACAACCACCACCTGAACCTTGAACCCCTACATGAACCGTGAAGGAAAATTATTGTCTTTTTTTCGCATGTGAGAAGTTACATGTGTGCAAAACTAACTACTTAACTGTTTTGGATGGAATATTTAACATAATGCAGCATTTTTCCAAAATCTAAAAACTCGGGCACGTCTCCAAAATGACCCCTGATTTTGGGGTATTTTTCCATTTTTTCCACATTAATATCTATCTCATTCTTAGCTACTGTGACTTGTATAATGAACTTTTGATTTTTGAACCACCAGATGGTGAGAAACTGCTCGACAAAATAAAAACTAATTTCCTGCGGTATGAACAGTCCAGTCAATGCAAAAGAACAAGGGATATCAGTGTCAACTACGCATCTGCTGCAGCAACAAAGTTGGACAGCTGATAGAAACATCCAGATTGTAGACCTTATGATGTTTGCTATGTTCACATTTATGTCTTGAACATACCCTGTATAAAAGTTAAACTACTTATCATCGACCCAAGTGCTCATATTTTAACCGATCAGCTTTTTACTTTACTATGCGTTGATCCGTTTAACATGTAGACCAATCTTCAGTACTTGCAGCTCTATCCTAATATTCCTTGTTATTGGTTTTCCTTTTAATTTTGATAAAATTCCATGTTAAAGTAGCTCTTTCTTATTTCCTGTCCCAATTCGTTTGCTCTGTGCCTTCATATTTCCTCCAAAGATGCTGTGTACAGTGCACATTCTGCGTCCTCATTCTCCGGCAATGAAGTTGTTCACTTTCGTTCTCTGTTCTTTTCTTATCACTTTCGCTTTTTATTTTTATTTTATTTTTATTTATTTTTGGAATTGATACAACGAGTTGATAATGGTTCGAACAAAACAGCCTTATATTTGCAATTGTATTATATGGTGTAAAAATGACAAAGAAAACATTGTTTTTTGAAGAAGAGTAATTTGTCATTTGATACCTGTGTTTTGAAAGGACCCCAGGTAGTGTGCAAAATTCTGGTTCTAGAACTCGGATGATACGAGGTCTCTGAGTAGGATTAGCTCCACAAGTGGTTCCAGAAGTGAAAACTCTATTTTTACCGACTTCAGAGTATCCAAGCGCAGTGGAAGAAGGCAAATTTGGCCATAAAGTGAGTCTGCAAGGGCGCAGTTAAAATGTGTGCCCCCGTGGTGGAGCTAATTTGAAACTCTGCCCGTATCAACTGCTAATTTGCTATCAGTCTAATTGCACTTGGCTATATATGATTCTTGTCCCAGTGTCAGTAGAATAATTTCGGAGGACTGCACCCCCGAAAGTATCACAAAACAGGTACTATGTTCATTCGATTCAAAATAAACACCAAGCAGGACAAATTAGCAGACTGGTTCAAGGAGATTAAACTGAATAACCAAATCTTGCCAATAAAATCAAATACGTAACTGCATTATCTGCATAGTGTGTCAGAATATTAATCCAAGTTCAAAAACGATATTCAAGTTAGACCAATAAGCAAAGTCACGTCCAGAAAAATAAAAGGAGGAAACTCAAAAGCCTGAACATAAAGATACATAAAATCTAGAAACCAATATCAATATTCATTGATGTTAAAAAAGGACAAGACTATACTTTTGGTACTAGTTACCCTTACCCTACCCTTAGATGAGAGTTTCTGGCTCTCACTTTCTATTTCTCTATCTACGTTCTCATTTTTCGTAAAATTACATATATTTTTCAACCTCTCTAACTGCAAACTGACAGGAGACGGAAATTAAACTCCCAAGTCAGAAGCAGTTAAGGCCAACAAGAGATGAATCAACCAGCCAGCTCCTTCTAACACTCCGTATGTACTGCACCAGTAATCAATGATGATGAGCTCAGTGTTAATTCTCCTACACTTTGTAGTCACCTGAAGGGCTGAACCCGTAGCCCTCTAAAACTCAAGTCATCTTAATGAAATTGCTGGTGATCACCTCTGAGGTTGATCTGAGACTGATGCTCCTCCAATTGTTGGTGCTGGGGACATGCCGCTACCAGACCCATTCTCCACCGGAGGTGGCACACCCCATTTACCTTCAGCTTCAAGGGGCTCAAAAACATGGACCCCACCATCTGTCAATCCCAGTGCAAATTGATTTGGTTCTATGGGATGTGCTGCAATCACAAGCGAATACACTGTGGAGCTGCTGCTACCACAAACGAAAAGAATCAAAAGTTGCTTGTCTTCAAGATAATAAACATGAATTGCACATCCAAAACTGGATTTGTCTATCTTTCTTTGCTGATAATCCCAACATTTATGGAGCGTTATCAAGTTTTATACATCAGTTAAACCACAACAACCCAGTCCTCCATGAGGAGTTTATTGTGGAGTTATAGTTGCAAATGAGAAATACCTGACATTGGCGGGAAGATACGCGGCAGGATTAATTCGACATCGCAGCCGAAGGTTTGCGGCACTATATACGCATACTGTTGCATCCACAAAGCAGGCATACACTAGCTGGCTGTCACATGAGTGTCGCATGGGAGATTGGAGCAAAAGAATCCAGTGGAACCCACTACATGAACAAACATGGAAAGAGAAACAGTTGAGCAGTATCCGAGAATAACAAAGCATCTTACCCCACCTTAGAGGCAACGTTTCTGAGAGACTGAAGTAATATAGTACCTGTTTTACATATTCTAGTTTAGTTGTTTCAAAAATGGCAAGTTGGGATTCATGTACAGCCAGGAAATGGATCTGATCTTGAGGAACTGTACACGTGTATCAGACATGGCTGTTGGTGTCCTCCCTGATGGAACTTGCAAGAATCTGCTTTTCTGTTTTTCCCATCCATCTGAGTCCACACACAAAGCTAATAAATAAATAAATGATGAGAACATCCACCCCAGATTCGTCAACAACTTATATCATGGAATCTTGTTCAGGATGATACAGTGCCATCGACGTACAAATTATGTCAACACTTGGTGGGCTATTTCCCAGGTTCTTGCTTACACATCCTGAGTGAGGTGCCTTCGCAAAGAAAGAACCCTCGTTTTATAGTTTAATTTCTTTGTATCCTTCTCTATTATTATTTTCATTCTTTTTTCCTTACGAAGAATATTACTTCACTGCGTTCCTTTATTGGATAAGGTTAAAATGGCCATTTTAATCTTATTGATATTCAACTGCTCTGTTTTATACAGGTGTCGAAAAACAGACAGAATAACGGTGAAAACAGTTACTCACCGTTCTAATGGGGAAAATGGTATTTACCAATTCCTTTACAGCTTTTATTTTTTCAGTGTTCTTCATTGTAAAGCTTGTGTGACTATTTACAAAGGTGGAGATCTAAAATTATTATGTCTTTATAACAACCGTTTTAAACATTACTTTTGATCTTGAATTCCTTAGAGAACAGGGATGGGGTGCTATTTAGAACTTACAAAAGTTAGATACTCTGGAGTGGGGAAGCTAGATTCCGGATGACACATAGGCAAAACGCCATCCTCACTCTCCTAAATGTCTGCACCATCTGGTCTGAACTTCATAGGGTCACCACTTCACTTCCCACTTCTGTTGGCCGACTATTATTCCCAGTGATCTATTCCTAAAAAGTATACTTTCTTTTTCAAGTTTTTGCTTTTTCAACCTAAACGGGTCTGGATACACTGATAAAACTCTCAGTTACAGAAGAGGCACTGGCAAACACCCGAGTCACGACTAACTTACAATAACTAGGATGATAATGACTCCGGCAAGTTCACCCACAATGCTCAAAACTTTGGACAGACCTGGGAGTTGAATAATGCCCAGTGCGAAGGGGGCTGACAATTATCAACATCTCCAAACGGAAAAAGAGGGTAATGATTTAGATATTAACCTGAGCATCTGCCCCAGATGAAACTAGAACATTCAGTACATGAGAGAAGGCAAGTCCAGTAACTCGTTTGGAGTGCCCTTTAAGTTTGCTTTTAACCAGCAAGTGATGAGACCAAGTTGTAACAAGAAGGTTTAGAAGAAGTTTACTGTAAAGAAGGGAAGAAAACAGATAAGAGATTTAGAAGAAATAAGATTTCAGTGGGAAGAAACAGGTACAGGAAACATCATATTCATTCATCATCCCCATTCTAATACATCTGTTACATACTTATAGCCAATCCTATTAACTGTTCACAATAACCATTTAACTGCTCTAACCTCTCTAACTTCCTAATATAATCCAGACAATAGTATACCTAGTACAGTAGATAGAAATACTAATCAAACATATAACAAGAACACATACCAACTAGTATTACACTACATAGACCCATAAACATGGACGTATCAGCAAGAAACAAAGATAAGAATCACCAAAAGGACCATATGTCACAGCTTTTGTAACCAGCAATGAAAATGTCTGTTCTTTTACCAATTACAACAATAACAGTAGGCATACCTCATCTACCCGGAAATTATAAATCTGAATTGTGGAGTCATCCATGCCGATAGCAATTATGTTGTTATCTTGAGGATGAAAAGCAAGGAATGTTGCTGCAGGTGGTGGAGGCATGAATGTCGTCATTGTCTGTATTTTTTCAACAGAGTACGATACAGAAAAGGTCAAATCCTGTCAAAGTGTCATTCAGACTAAAATCTAATACAGGCTGTTGCACATAAAACAGACCTTAAATGTCATCATGTTGAACAGAGATATTTTTCCTCCAGCGGACATTACATAAGAATCATTCTTGGACAAAGCAAAGCATGACACAGATTCTTCGAGATTAGTATCAGCTGTGTCATTCGTCATTAATATGCAGCTTGTTTTTTTTTTATCGTTCAAAGAGAATAGATTAAAAAACACACAAGTCGTGTACGAGCGAATACAACCAACAAAGAGCAAAAACGCCAACAAAAACAGAAATAAAAACCAGAAAACTAAAGACAAAAAGTAAAACTTACCTACTGTCAATTAGCTGACTCGTCAAACATCTTCTACAATTAAATCATCGTGGTTTTTTCGGAGATCTCTAAGCATTTCTTCACGATTAGTATTTAAAGGTGAAAATTCTAATCCCCATAAAGAACCAAACTCGACGAGTTTATCTGCCGAGATTTTTATAGGGACTTTAGATTTGGTAGGCTTTTGCTTAAGGGAGCCCAAACCTTTACCTTTGCATTTCATACTCAATTTCATACCAATTCCTGCAATTGTCTTGGACGAAGACGACTTTGCGATGCTTAATTTTGAGTCTTTCAAAGCTATCTTGGAAGTGACTATCTCCCCTTCTTCTTCTTCTTCTTCTTCTTCTTCTTCTTCTTCTTCTTCTTTTTTTTTTCTTCTTCTTCTTCTTTTTTTTCTTCTTCTTCTTCTTCTAACTCATGAAACTTGTTATGGGATTCAAATCCAGGGGGGATGGCAGGATTTGCACCTTCCACAACCGATTGATCATTTTCAGGAATATCATATGGGTTTGCTGAATGATTCTGTAATTGTTTTCCTTGTTTCTTTTTGCCTGCGCCTTTCTTTCTTTTAAAGGAAATCCACTCGCTAAGAACCTTTTCTTCCAGCTGTGTTGCTTTTGTTGCTTCCTTTTCCACTTCCTTAGCGACATTGTCAACCTTCTTACCCAGTACTTCATCAGCATCATCTTCATCATCCCAGTTAATTCTCGTTGTTGTTGTCATGTCCGCATCCTTTAAGTCCCCTTCATCCGAATGTTCACTGTCCGGCTCTACTTTCCCTTCAGTTTCATCAGCTAGAACATTGAAGTTGTTCCTGTCTAGCTTCGGTGCTGCCTTGTTGTTTGGTGTACCCCTCTGTTTCAGCCCCTTAACCTGTGGTGGCTTAATTATCCTTTTGTTTTTATGCCCCATAAATTGAGTGATGTATGTTGTATCATCAGCCCCACTCCTGTTCACGTGCGCTACCTCCACTACCCGTGTCCCATCTCTATCATTTCTGAATTGAAGCCTGCTCGCATGTGCTGTTTCTGGCTTCTCCAATGAGCCAGCTGGTAATTGCACTCGACCGTTGGGAAGTCCTGACTGCGTCTCGTCAGAAGCAACTGGCTTCTCCAATGTCATGGTATCAGCTGGTAATTCACGAGCAAGACCTGTCCGCATCTCAGCCTTGTCAGACTCCAGCTGAACCTTGATGGTTGTCTTCCATTGGGCAATCTTCTGTTGTGTTTCTTCTTCCAATTGTTGTATGTGTTTAGCCATCTCTGCCTCGATATCCCTAGTAGCTTTTGACTTTAAATTTTCTGAGTTGTCGTTGTTCCCTACTGTTTTGTCTGATTTTTTCCCCGTTGGCACTTCACTGGTCAACGTAGCCTTGTCTGCATTTCTGTCCATTGGCTGACCAGTCACTTTCGGAAGTACAGACTTGTTCTGATTGGCTGCTGGTGTATGCGCTGATCTACCTGTGACATCAACCTCTCCCTTACTATTTTGCTTACCCCTACCGATTCCTTTTACCTCTTTGCATTCAGCAAAAACATGGCTGATTATCTTGCAGTTTTTGCAATATTTTGGGACTTTAGGTAACTGTACAGCTTGGAGAAACGCCTGACCACCAGCATTAACTTGAATCTCAAGCGGAATCTCCTCGGCAAAGTCGGCATCCACCAACACACTAGCATAGTACCCGTATTCTCTCTTTAGCATCATTGAATCGACAGCAATAGGGGTTCTTAATGCTGTGCAGATTGACATCAATATCTTTTCTGTCCACTAAACTAAAGGGAGACTAGGAAGATGACACCATACTAACGCTCTTGAAGTTCTTTGATTGAGTGGGTTAAACTTAGGCTGGAACTCTTGAATTCGAAGCACTTGGTTGCCTACCAGCCATGGACCTTCACGCCATACCTTTCTTTTATCATCCTCATTTGTTAACACGATCGTGAAGTAGCCCTTCGCCATGGGGATGAAGTGATGAGATCCACTCAATTTCCATTGGCCTAGAAGGCTGGATTTGACCTCTAAGAACTTTAGTCCCTTGAAATCAAGTCTTCCCACTAAAGCGTATTTCTTCTCCTCCTTGGCTTCCTCAAAAAGATCATCGTTGATGTCTACAATGTATCTACCAGCGGATTTGTGTGCTTGACACAGTTGCTTGATATCAAGTTTGGAAGATTCATGAGTTCTCTTCCTTGTAATATCTAGAAAAGACTGTTTAGTTTTGTTATCTGGGTGATTTTCAGGGATAATGGTTGTTGTGGGAACTGATTTTGGGTGTTCGAAAGGCATCTCAGTAGTAATCCCATAGGAAAATCGTAGTTTTATGGATCTATTTTGTTATACATATTCAGGTCTTGGGCCGAGGATGAAGCAAAGCGAGCGAGAGAACATGGTAATATGCCGCTTGTTGGTTTCCATAATTAAGGGGGAACACTTGCAGTCACCTGCAAACGGTGATACATATCATATGAAATAAACAGTCAATACTCCAATTTAATGGAATAGATCCACGCTAGTACACATTATAACTGTTTTACCTTGCCACTAGAATTTCGATCATTTTGCTGCCATTTCCGTAGATGATGGGTTGCATTTGATGCTAATGCCAAAACTGCATTACTTGAATTAGTATAGATCAACCTTGATACCTGCAATAACCGCAACAGGGCTCATCATAACATTATTTTTTCTCGAACAGTTTTAGAATCCAATGGTTTGACACAAGGCCCCAACTCGTCAAACATATGGCATTTCTAGTCTTCGAATGTTTCGAGGTTAAAAAACAAGAACTGAGCATTTCAATAAATTCAAAAACATTGAATCCAAAGTAATCATGGATTTGCATCGCTATTTCTAAGGCAAGAATGTCTTACCAAACCAAGAAATTTTGCTTAGCTTATCGTTCTACATGGCGAGAACACAAATACATGACTAAACAAGTACAAAGAATTTCAAACAAACACCAAGGTCCACCTATTTTTATTTCTAGGTTGTTCTTGGTATCCTTGACTATTGGCATAACAAAAATGTGAGAACTCGCGTAAGTTTGTGCGAACCATTTAAGTTTCCAAATGTGGTATAGACACTGACACAGTAATATATAGGCAGAAAAGGGGCTTTACAAATTTGTATGTTCTATAAGAGGTGTCTAAATGATCACTATCTTCTTGCCTCTTATGTCAATCGAAACTATGACTACAAATCTAATGTTCATCACCTCAAAATTAGCACTATTAGATAACATTGGCATCACTGCATATTTTGATGGAACACCAAGGCACAACCCTAATCTAAACTAAAAAGTTCCACAGTAATTTCACAGGCTGAGGTTAACAAATGATCTCAAGATCCAAAATTCGATCTTCAAACCCCAATTCATCATGAAATTAAAGAAGGAAAAGTGTAAAGATGAAGAAACTTACACGGCAAAAGTACCAGAGATTTTGTCATTGGCAGTTCTTACCGCAGCTTCAAGATCAAAACCTAAGGATGTGTTTGGTGTGATTTTTAAAAACAATTTTTAAAAATCATTTTCTAGTGTTTTTAAAACATACCATTTTTCTTTGTTTTCATTTTCTAATAAATTTTAAAAAGTTGTTTGGTAGAACTGTTTTCAAAAACACATTTTTTTAAAATTAGTTATAAGTTAAAATTGATAATTCAAAAATTAGTTATAAGCCTTTTTCAAAATAATTCAAAATTATTTATAAGCTTGCACAGATACTTCACACATTACAACAAATTATTTTCTTCTTAATAAGCAATTACAAAACTATGGAACTGAATTTAAGTCTAGACTTAGAACAAGTACTCAAAGAAGGAACACAAAGACAGAACAGGACACGAGCACTAACAAGGATCAGGAGAAACGAGCACAGGTAAGGGGCAAGGTGAAAAAAAGGGCAAACTAGAAAGAAACGTTCAATTTAGCAAACAGTCAACTTATGGATGCTTGCCAACTCATCTGTGATGGCGCTTATATTCGATTTCCAAGAATGAACGGTAGAGGACAACGGTACACTGAGCTATAACACCACCTCACCTCAATAAAGGACCTCAACAGATGAAACAGGGAGAAAAAAAAAACATGCGGAACCTTGGGAATTGATGCAATTATGAAGTTCCAAAACTCTTAAATGAAGTTAATGTACATCTTGGTAATGAAGAACATGTAACGCCTGTCCAATGAAAATGAATTACCAGAAATGCCAGGTCGTAATCATACAGAACAATGATTGAACTCGAATATAACTTGAAAATAAGTTGTTATACAACAATAAAAATACAGGGGGAAAAACATAGAAAAGACATGATTGTACTTACAATAGCTTGTGGTCCATAAGAAGTCACTATGCCATTGTAATATGGGTCAATATAAGGATAGGGTAGGTGAGCCTGAAACGAAAATGACAAATCAAGACCAATAATAATCAACTAAATCACCTTCTGACAAACAAAAAATCAACTTACCACTAAACGGGCATAATCAACTTGACGAGGGAAAACAAATTCAGGGTTTCCAAGAGATAGAATTGATTTATTTTGTGCATCTCCTTGCTTCCCGTAAGTAATATCTTGTGTGCATAAAAAGAACAAAACAAAAATAAGGGAAAGGTAAAACAAAGTGACCTCGGGACCAAACCGAATGTTTATCTTTCTTCTCGATTTATAAATTTCAACACATGAAATAGAGAATAAATATTCCAGACTGAGCTGAAACGCATTGCCTATTAGAGTGGTCTCCTGACATATTTGATACTTCATGATGTGATTGACCAGTTGATTGGGTCGAGGATGAGTCTTGATCTTGTTGTTGAAAACCCAACTGCTTTACATTACGACAATCTGGAGGACAGGACTCCATGTTTATGCTTATGCTCCTAGACAAACCTCTGTGGGTTTTGGGATCCAGAAGAAGTCCACCAAATTGGATCAGACCCTTTCTTGGCTAATTCTTGCATACTTGTTGATGCTTCTTGACTATGTACTTATATATGGCGAAGTGGTGTATTTAAAACCTTTAGAATTGTGCGTTGCCTATTCAATGCATATGTAAAACCTTCGGAACTATGCTTGGAAACCTATTCAACGCACTTCTGCAGCTGATTTGCTCAACAAAATTGCAAACACCCAAATCAGTATTAACAAAAACATACTGCTTGAAAATTGCAAAAGTCTCATCTTAGCAGTTATATACCAACAAGATCATGGGATAACAGACACAGCAGGCATTAATATCACAATTTCAACTACAACATCCATCAAAGTTAACTTACTAAAATTGAAGGACTAGAAGCCTATTAACCTAAAAGATACTTCAAGTCGCTCTATCTCACTAAACAAAAAGCAACGGGGTGCTGATCTACCTCATGGCATGAGTTACACCAAGTTAGCAGTTAAAATCAGAAATTTTCATGTCAAAGAACATGAACCTTTGTACACATAACAATGAATGTAGAAAACATTTTTGGATGCCAAAATAGCAGTTAAACTAAAATGGTTTCTGCCCCCTGTCCTTTTAAAGGACAACTCAAACTACCAACATGGAGTAAACTCTACCATTACCAAGGATCTGAAGACCAGAGTGATGTAATTTTAGAAGTGGTAAATAAAGGTTCGATTCTCGAACTTGTGAAGGTAATGATTTTAGAAAATAATGATTCTAATTAACTCTAGAAAATTTCAGGAGTAAGAAAAAGACTAAATAACCTAAAGATGATTTTTGAATAATTTTAAAAATACCAGGAATCAGGAATCAGGTAATTCTAACAACCTATGTGATTAATTAGATAATTCTTTTTAAATTAATTGAAGCCCAAATAATTGCCAAAATTGGTTTTGTTATGCTAACAAACAGAGGTAAATCACAAGCATGGACTATCAAAATTAATTAACTAAGCATAATCCATCAAGCAAAAGCACAACTGTTGAAAGAAAACCGTTTTTACTATTCAAAACTATGCAATTTTAATGATAAAAGAATTATAAATAATTATTAGAAAATAATTAAATCACATAAAATTGAGAAAATTACCTTATCCATCATCCCAGTAAATAGACTTAGCTCATGGTGAAGAAAACTTGCTCAAAAGTTGATTTCATTGCTCAAAATATTGATTACAAGGTTGAATAACGCTGTAACAGCTGATTTGATACGCTTATATGCGTTACAGGAGAGGGTTCAGCTGTTACAGAAGAGTTTAAGCAACAAATGGTTTGAAGCAATAGACAACAGGAAAATTCAAATCAGCAACACTTATAAATGTTACTGAGTCTTCTTCTCCGGCAGTGATGGATGAAGAACAGCCGGCCGGTGCAGCAGCATCTCGTCGGCGGTGACGGAATAGTGACCGGAATTCTCTAAAATCTTCTCTAAGCTTTTGTACTCGATTCTCTTGGCTTCTCTTGGTATTTATAGATAGTAGAAACCCTAGAGAGAGTTCTAAACCTAATAGAACTCTCTAGAACAGCCCACAAATCCCAATCCTAATCGAAACCAAATTCCGGCCATGTTCATGATTTTTCAACTGATTTCACGGGATCTTTTTGCTGTTTCTCGATTGTTCTAACTTGTGTGGGATATCTACTAACATTTGGAACAATCTGGAAGCGAAAGAAACCAGATTTCCCGTTGATTTTGTGTTGCCAGTAAAGAACAGTTGAGCCCGATGAGTTGACCCGGTGACTCGGCCCGATCCAGCTCGCTGGGTTGACTCGCTGGGTTGACCCGATCCAGGGGTGCCCCAATCCAAAGTGTGGGTGCTTTGATCCATTTTCCCGGGTGCCTTGAACACTTTTTGAGCCAATTTTTCCACAAATCTTTATTCTTCTAATGTACCTACAAAAGCATAAAAACACGTAATAGACACACAATCGAATACTAACTCACTAGAAATTAAGGTGCAATTTAGACACTAAAATGTGTCTATCACAGAGCAAGAGACAGTTAATCCGAAACTGAGCGGGCAGCCTGATCCAGGGAAGTGTGCAAGAAAGAAGAAAACATGAACTCTTAGGTCTTCCAGAGAGTCCAAGATCATCAGAAGGAAGTGAAGGGGAGCCAGATAAACAAGAAGTAAAGCTTTGGAAGAGGCTCTATTCTGGGCTAGGTCTTTGGTTCTCAACAAAGTGGCTTCGGAAGCAGATCAAAGCATTCATTGGCGGGATCAAATCATTCTGAAAAACCTTTAAAATACATGCAAAGACTATTTAAATGCCAGTCTAGTAAGTTTAATTTCGCTAAATGTAAGGAAAACCAGGTGGCTGGTGCATCGGCATCACAGCCCAATGCAACATCATCCTCTAATTTTTCAAGCTTGCCTATCTTTTTGGTAAGGCATCTCAATTATGATGCCAGGAACTACAACATGTATGAGCCTCCAAAGAGTTCTTCATCTCATTAATGCATTTTCTATTTTGACCAAAAAATAAATTAAAGAAGAAAATGTGAAATTCTTTTATGAACCACAAACCTTAACCCATCGCTATAATTTATACAAAAAAGGCTTCTAATCCTATCCTAACAACGATAAAACAGTGATCACTCACATTATAGTTTACTGAGACTATTTCTTGAAGTATCTTAAAACTCACATATCACTGATATCCACCATTATCCAGCTATTAGAATATACAAAACCCAAATCCATAGAATTGCAGTCCTATCTATTAAAGGTTTCATGGTCAATGAGGTCATTTAGATTCTTTTCTCTATCTAAATTTAAGAGTGATTCCTCCAATAAAATATGAGAGAGGCATTTCCACAAACAAGGAACAACACAGGACTAAATTAAGTTCTAGCTAGAACCTGAACTCTAAAATATCATTACAATTTCCAGAGAAAAGGCAAAGAGGGAGGCTAGAAAAAGGCTACCTTTCCAGCAAACAGCAAAGAGATAGACCGAGCTCAAGAGGAAACCTAAGAACACAGGATCAGAACGGGCTTAAGTCACTATAAGCTAAAAGTTGGTTCCTAAAAATTTACTAACAAGAAAAGTACCTGAGAGGATTTTCAAGAGACTAAACTAGTATACACATACCACTACCAAGAAAGCAAACAAGAAAGCATGCAGCTAACTCATATTAATCAGCACTTTCTAAAGGCTCATTTCTATGTGAGCCAATCTAGTAAAAAGCTAATAGGAGATCAAAGAAATCAAAGAGATAGGCGGAACTCAAAAGGAACCTAAGAACACAGGGTTAGAATGGGGCTGAAGCTGCAGAAGCTAATAGTTGGTTCCTAAATAGTTTACTAAAGAGACAAGAACCTGGAGAATTTCCAGGAAAGCAACAAACTAGATTTTCAAGAGGATTTTCAAAGAGAACAAACTAGTATACACAACACACAACCAAGAAAGCAAACAAGAAAGCACAGAACTAACTTATATTAATCAGTACTTATAACCGCTCTTTTCTATATGAGCCAATCTAGTAACAAGCTAAGAGGAGATCAAAGAAATCAAAGAGATAGGCGGAACTCAAAAGGAGTCTAAGAACACAGGGTCAGAATGGGGCTTAAGCCGCAGAAGCTAATAGTTGGTTCCTAAATAGTGTACTAACGAGACAAGAACCTGGGAGAATTTCCAGGAAAGCAACAAGCATACACAACACACACGATGAGGATCAATGTAAACCATTCTAAAGAGGCTCAACACACACAGAAGATAGCTAAAGTTTTCTAGACGAATTCTAAGAATGCTTCAAACTACGACTATGCATATTAAAAGTACTCAAAGCAATTGGAGACAAGCATTAGACAGGGAGTAAAAAGCTAAAATATTATCAAATACTGTCAAAGAATATAGCAACAGCATATTATCACTCAAAGGGAATGGAGAACACAGAACTGTAACCACCAACATGACCCTATCATTAACAATAAACCATCTAAACCATTTTGCATTCATTGATAAATCAACAGAGCAAGTCATACCCCTTTTTGACCACCCCTAAAAAAAGAACAACAATATTGATTTGTTTGGACACATTAACCAAACAATGAAGAACCAACAAACATTCACATCCATCCATTCATGCACAGACACTAGTTATAGTAGTTGACAAAGATAGTAACATTGATACTGTCATAAGAGAACTCAGCTTTTCTTGATGCAAGGAAGAGCAATATTACAAGAATAATCTTTAGTTAGAAGCTCACTACCCCCTGTACTGCACACACATAGAATTACAAAATACAAAATCATAAGCAAATAAAACAAGAAGAAAATACAGAATCAAACTCAACAGTAATATCTTCAAAACTTAGAATACCAATCTGAAGTAACTTGTAAAAGTTATCAAAATTAAGCATAACCCAGTTCATATTACTGTGTAAATCAACCTAAATGACCCTAATTTTGAAATATCCCCAAATGTTTTTAATTTACAAAACCCTAATATCAAATCTAACTCATAAAGTCATAACATCAAAATCAGTTCAAATCTAACTCATAATATCAAAATCAAAGAAGAAAATGAGATAAAATGATACATGCAATACCTTTATAATCAATCTCATAATCAGTGTCTTCTACTCTGGCTTCTAGGTTTGACTGATGGTGATGTTTGTTACTTGATCAGACTAGAAAAAGAAGAAGAAGAAGCTAGTGGCGTTGGCCGTTGAGAGTGGTGGCGATGGAGTGGTAGCAACTTTCTCCAAAACCTTGGGTAACAACTATCAAAGTAGTTCACAGAGAGAGTTCACAGAGATAAAGAAAAAGAAAAATGGAGAAAACGATTAATTATCGTTTTTGTTTTTTTCATTTTTGAAAACAGAAAATAGGTAAAAAATGTTTTCTAAAAACACCCATACCAATCAAGTTTTTTCCCCTTTTTCTGTTTTTTCCTTTTTTAAAAACAAAAAACTATAAACTATACCAAACAGGCCCTAAACTTCCAGTAGCTTGGGAAGCTGCATAGGAATTCCAATCTGCGAGTAAGAGGATGTATTTGCAGATATTGCTTCTGCTAATTGGACCTCCTGTGAACCAAGTGCAGTTCAAATTTTATCGGTAAAAAAGCTTGTCCTTCAATCTTCGGTGAAAAAAAATTAACAAGCTAATTTGGTGAATCGATCTGCACAAGGTTTTTGAAGGATCCTACAGATGATATTGTCCCCTCTTTCACCACCTTTGTCGTAGGTGTGGTTTTTTTATCTAAAAGTCCTCAGTAGTACGTTAGAAGATTCCACAACTTATTAACCTCCACTTAGAACTCCGTTTATTCATGTGGGACTAATCCTATTGGCTTTGGTCGAGCCAAATCCCTAATAATCTCCACCTTGGAGAGATCCAGAGCCATCTCACCAACCATCATCATACGATCACCCATTATGCAACATCTTGAGGAACACCTTGATCCTTTGTGTTCACAACTCCACATTGATTGGCACCATTCCAGATGTATTGCATGCCACCTCAATCGAACCGTACACGATCATCGACTATATGCTGTCGTTGAACTTAGTTATAGTCAATATGCGCCCTTGAGCCTTTGCATACCCCTACATGAGTTTAGCTTCCAATCTAACCTCATCTTCGAGCTTTCTCCACCTGAGTTAAAAGGGTTATGCTATCGTTGAATGTAGATTCCTGACTTGGGAATGCCCCTATCAGTTGTAGGAGGCTTATCACTGAAACTCGCAGGTGGGGTGGTAAGATCCTTCTAACGACATTCAGATGTCC